>OZ010602.1:18684987-18707487 GCA_963932145.1 Acanthosepion lycidas
ATCTATATATATATATATATATATATATATAATATATATATATATATATATATATATATATATATATATATATATATATATATGTAACGCGCGTATTTTTTTTCAAAAAGAAAGAAAAATGTATTAGACTAAAAGAAAAAGAAAAAGAGAATGAGCATGTTATTCACATATATGATGAAAACAATCAAAAGAACTCTTTCCTAACGCGGATTTTTTTCCTCTTATGCTTCTTGTTCTCTGCCCATTATCGTCGTAACATCCAAGACGTGACGAGAAATAATCAATAAATGCATGCGCAGTTGCGCCTAGGTAATAAACGCATACGAAATAATAATCTCTGTTTTGCTTGTTATTTTTTTTGCTGTCGGGAGAACAACCAAATACGCTGCATAAAAATACGTATAAGGAGTGTGTACGCCTGTATATTTATATGAACTTGATGTTTGAGCAATTTCCCCTTCTTCCAAGGTTTTTCAGTTTTTATCGGTTGCTTTTCGTTGGCACCGATGTTAGAACAATAGTTGCGTGGTGACTGAAAGTGGCAATGTTGAATTTAAGTTAAGAAGAGACAGTGAAGGCCTAAGAAAATGGTAAGACTGAGTAGGTTTAGGTTTTTGACTTTTTTTTTAATTTTGTTTTTGTGTGTTATGAGTATTCGATTAAGTCTGAGGCAAGACAATCATATTTACACGATGTTGCGGCGGAAGGAAAATAAAGAAAGAAAATGGCAGAATTAATAAAAAGAGAGACAAAGCAAACGTGGTGTTGGTGGGGTAAAAGAAAATGGCTGTGAGAGCGGTGTAAAAGAAAACTTCATCCGGAGACATCAAACACACGCAGAAACTCTCTCTCTTTCTCTCTCTCTCTCTCTCTCACACACACACACACACACAGACATATGCACACATAGAGCCGAAAATACATGCACACACACACGCATGCACTCGAACATATACACGGACACACGTGTACGCATACACGCACAAAAATTATTTGTCCCGAAAGAAAAAAATAATAAAAAAAGTAAATGAAATAAATTATAAATAAAATAAATAAGTAAATATACGAAATAAAAACAAAATTATTTAAAAAGTGGGGAATTTCTGTCGTTCTCGTTTATTTAAACACGAAAACAAAATCAAACACACAAAATAAATAACGTCCCAACAGAAAAAAAATAAAACAGAAAAAGAAATAATAACAATAATATTAATAATAATGATAAATAACATAAAACAAAATTAGCTAAAAAAAAATGTTGAAAATTCTTTATGTCGCTGCTTCTTTGGAGCAAAAACAGGGGAAAAAAAACAATAAAACAAAAACAAAAGCAAAAGAAATGAACTAAAACGAAAAAGAAGGAAAAAAGAACAAAAGACAAAAAAAACAAGCCATCCCTTGAAAAAAAAAAGAATCATAAAAAAGCAAACACACACACACACACACACACACAAAATCCCAAAGAAACCAAAAACTAAAAAGCAAAACTAAAAGTCAAAGAAACATTACAACGGAGAATAAATAAGACACAAAACTTAATAATAATCTAATAATATTAATAATATTTATTGATACAATAATAATATAATATTAGGTTGGTGAAAAAATAATGTCGTTTTCTCACATATGTTACAATGTGAGAAAACGACATTATTTTTGCACCAACATAACAATATTAGGTTGGTGGAAAAATAATGACGTAATAATGCCGTTTTTTGACGTATTTTTAACGTCAAAAACGACATTATTACGTCATTATTTTTCCACCAACCTAATATATTACAATAATAATAATAGTAATAATTTAGATTTTGTCACAAAGATTAGGGAACTGGAGCATGATGAAGCCTATAAGTATCTAGGAATTAGCAAAGAAGATGGCATACAACACTCCCAAATGAAGGAGAAAGTAAGAAAAGAGTACTACAGGCGTGTACGTCTGGTACTAAATACCGAGGTAAACTCAAAAAACTGAATATCAGCCATAAACACATTGGCTGTCCCAGTGCTGCAATATAGCTTTAATGTCCTTAACTGGACTATAATATGAAATTAAGCGAATGGACGCCAAAATGAGAAAGCTTCTCACTTGCTACCGGATGCATCATCCCAAAGCTGATGTTGATCGTCTGTATGTGCCCAGATCCGAAGGAGGCAGAGCATTAGTTCAACTAGAACTGTCCTACAAAACTACAACAATTGGCCTCCAAAGATGCTTGGAAACTACAGAAGACTGGATGATGGTATGCGTCAAGGAACATGAAAGTAGTAAGCGTCTTTACTCTGTAATCAAAGAAGCCAACAAATTCAAAATGGAATTTCAAATCGGCACAGAAATGAAAGTACAGCACAATACACCGGCTGAAACTGCAAAATACTTAAAAAATAGCAAAGACAAATGCAACCGACCAGATACAGAAGGGATGGCAAGATAGACCGCTTCATAGCCAATACTCTGCCCGTACCAAACAAGGTGACGTAGACAAAACCCGTGCCCATCAGTGGCTAGTGCAGGGTTGAAAGCTGAAACTGAAGGTTTTATCCTTGCAGCACGGGTCCAATGCTTGCTAACTAGGAATTATCAAGCACATATAATAAAATATTGTGTTATCCCAAAATGCAGATTCTGTGATAAATATCCAGAAACGATTGATCATCTTGTATCAGGTTGCACGATATTGGCACCCACTGAATATAAAACCCGGCATGACAGGGTGAGCCAATATCTGCACTGGAAAATTTGCAACTTCTACGGGAAGGAAACTGAAAGAAACTGGTATGAACACCACCCAGACCCGGTTACGAAGATAAGACCTGTTACAATTCTATGGGACTACACAATACACACTGGAAGAACAATCAAAGCCAAACGCCCAGATATTGTTATTAAAGACCACAAACAAAAAAGTGCCTCCTTATTGATATGGCAGTCCGTGCAGACTGCAATGTATCTTTGAAGATATTCAAAAAGCTGTCAAAATACAAGGACCTTGAAATAGAAATCTCAAAAATGTGGCACATGGGAACATCAATAATCCCTGTTGTAGTTGGAGCCCTAGCATTGGTTGGAAAATATTCCAGTAGACTAATTGCAGGGATTCCTGGAAGTCCATGCCTCAAGGAGATACAAAAGATTGTTCTGACAAGTACAACCAACACTTTACGCCTTCGATATATCTGAGGCGGTCGTCATCGGGATCAATTATTGTGCTATGCTGTTGTTCTCAAACTTTTTTTTTTCTCTGGGCCGCATCTTCGCACTGAAAATTTGCTCGCGCCTCACCAAATTTAATGCGATAAAAAAAGTATTTAAAAAAAAAAACGAAAACAGAAAATGGGTTAAAGGAAGATAACCGCAGATTTGAAGTCAGTTCATTATCATTGATAACTCTCTCCTCCAATTTGCGAACCCTAGTTACTATATTTTTAATACGTGATATAATGCAAAAATTTCCCAATGATAAAATCGATCAATAATTATCTATAACTGTTTGTACTGGGACTCATGCATGCAATTACAAGTAATCCATAAAAATATACTAAATTTTGAAATCATTTTTTAAAAACAGTTTCTAAATCTTTGATTGTGTTTCAATCATTCCGCCTCACCTGCTATCCTTTTCCGATGCACCTGTGTTTTGGGGACCACTGGTCTAATTCCTCATTATTCTGTGCGTAATGACAGTTGGGATATCAACAGTGGGCCTAGAGGAGCGTAACCCATATTGCATGTAGCTCTGGGAGTTGTACCTGTTGAGACGATCAACAACCTTCTTATTGATGATAGTCTCAAAGAATTTACTGATAACACTAAGGAGGGTGATGGGCCAAGATTGTGTAGGAGATGAGCGCTCACTCGTAATCTTGAAAAGGGGGCATACATTTAACACCTTCCATAGACTTGGGAAGGATTTCTCCTTCAGGCAGCGGTTAAACAATTTTGCCAAGATCGGGCTAATGTTCTTAACCCTAGAACACTAAACATCAATTAAAGTTACCCCATTACTAACCATGGGTATATCATACCCGATTTTGAAAATATCAAAAAAATATTAAATATAAATCTTTATTGGAAATATTTTACATGCAGGCATTTCAAACTTTGTACTTTGAGTTAACATTATTAGGAACTGAAAAACATATTATTTAGGTAAGAAAATCAGGTACTGAAAATTGTAATTAAAAATAGGAAAATTTGCGCTGGGTACTATATAGCCATGGTTAGTGTTCTAGGGTTAAGAATAACCGCTAGGACTTTCTCTGGACCTGTAGATTTCTTAGGGTCAAGGCTTTTGATAAGTCCGTGCCGTGATAGAGATATTACAAATCTGTGCTTCGTGAGAGCAAGGATGTAGGGAAGGGGATGGTCCTTGTCATTTAACGTGGAATTAATTGTGAATAGCTCTGCCTTATCAGACGAGAATGCAATAAACTCAGGGCCATTTATGATAGTAAGCATTTGAGAATTTAGTTAAAAATTTTCCAGAATTCAAGGGATCGTTTTTTGCTTTTGACCTTGGCTTGCACTGCTTTTGCATGGCTGAACTTTGCATTTTCTAGAAGTTTTCTGCGTACAGTTCTGAATGCAGCAAGTGTCTGACTTCAATGTTTACTGTGATAGATATTGTAGTAGTGGTTACGTTGAGCTATGGCTGCAGCATATACTGATGTCATCGAAGACTGGTTATTTGTTTTTTGTTGGTATTTTTTCAGTCAGATAAAAACTTTTTTCACCCGTGCAAAGTTCTCTATAGCACCGTTTAGTATTTGAGTATAATAAACTTAACGAAATATAAGCAATAGCAATCATAAGTATGACTGCAGGTAATTATTTAAAGAAGTAAGAGGGTACAAATGAAAAAAATTGAAATTTTCAACTTTTCCATTTCACTGAAGCAGTCATATGATACTTTTAAAATCTCCTTTCTTTCTTTCTTTTTTTTCTTTCTTTCTTTCTTTCTTACATTGAAACCAAATAATAATAATAATAATAATAATAATATAACATGAAGTAGAAAGAGTATCAGTTACTAAGTCTACAGATAGGAAATTTGGTTCACAGTGTCGTGCTAGGCAATTTTTCTCGCCAGAATATATCTTACATATTTATATGTCTACCATTCGTCCAAGCTTCGAATATTCCTGCCACATCTGGACTAGTGTTCCTGCTATACATTTAGAGATTTTTGCTAAAATCCAAAGAAGAATCTGAAATGTTATTGGTCCTCACATGGCATCTCGGCTTCAGTCCACTTCGCACCACTGTGACGTAGCTTAGCAGTGCTTTTTCTATGAATACTTTAATAATAATTATGTTGGTAAATTTTCCTCTAAGATACTTAGACTTCATGGACTTAAGCTCGGTACTGGATTGGCGGTAAGGTCGACTCACTTCTGGATTCTAGTTTTACAGTCAAATTTGATCTTCAAAATTTAGATGCAATGTCAATCGTTATCTTCTGTCTACTTAATTCATGTTCATTTATTGTTCTCTCTCCTTAATAGTCTTAGTGGCGTAGAAAAATAAAATGAGAATGCAGAAACAGGCAGATAAATAAATATGTAGATAAATTGAAGGAATTGTGGATTAAATGATATGAATATGGTTTTGTAACTGACATCGAATCACTGCCAGTGGCAGCTCATAATATCGCCGTAAGAACCAATCATATATAAAAGCCAAAATATATAAGACACATGAGAATATTAAGTGGAAACAATATAAATTATGTAAGGGAATGCAGTAACATAGCACAGGAAGAATACAAAAATATGCAAAAATGGGGAGGAAGGGTGATCCACTGGGAAATGAGAGTGGCTGCACCATATATGCTCAAACCAGAAGAAGTGTCAAATAGTTCCAGAAGACAATAGACTAGAGTTGAAAGAAAGTAAGAAGCTAGATAAGAATGGGATTTTGACATTCAGATCAATCACCTTTCTAAGCATGAAGATAGGATTTGAAATATGTAAACAAGAAAAGAGGATTTGCTAGATTGTAGATATTATTAATATTATTAATAGTTGTAGTGCTCTTTTTCTATGTGCCATGTCCCTTCAAGACGTTGGTAATCACAGCTCTCCACAATTTCCTGTCCTTCGTAGCTTTTAATAAATTTTGTCTTTTTCTTATATCTCGTAAGCTTTGTTCCACCATTCAATTTCACAAGCTCTCTAGGTAGGTTATGCATTGTTTGCCTCTGTTTCTCTTCACTTCAATATTTCTCTTTCCTCATATGGCCTAGAAATTAATGCATGCAATATTTCACAGCTGTAGAATCTCTCCTTCATAGTCATATTATGAAGGTTTCAGTCCAGCCTCGTATCTGTCCTCAACGAAAGAACCCCCCAGGAAGACTATAGAAACAATTCTCTAAATATAAAGATCTAGAAATAGATATTAACAGACAGTAAGATATGAAGACAACCACAATATCGGGTTGGTCAAGAAAGGGGTAGAAAAATACACCAACAAAATCTTTGGCAACATCAAGATACAAGTTCAGAATATCGTCTTTCTTGTCACGACTCAAATACTAAGACATTAATGAAACGGACTTCGAATAATAACAAAGAGTTTTTTAACGTTCCAATCGACCTCCCTATCTGAACGTAAAAACCGAATTTGACCGTCTTATCGATGGACATATCAAATCACAGCAGACCACAGGGTAAAGATGAAAAAATTGTAATAATACCAGGAACTTGCATTATGTAAATTATTCGGACTGTTATCGTCATCTTCATTGCCATATTCACAACGTTTCGGCCGTTGAAGGCTCCGGGCTTCCACCAGGTGATTGGCATTTCGAATCGAACCCTTTATCTCGTCCACCGACACGTGGAACTAGAACAATCCACCCTATATATTAATAAATAGACATAATATCCAACGCCGACAGTACAACTTTATTATCAGTTTATCACTACAAATCTTTTTATTAGTTTTTAATGATTTTATTACTATTTTTTAAGCAAAAATCTGTTGGCTGGTACTGAACTCACAACTCTTTGGGTCTAGTCACTGGATCTAACCAACGTCTTTATCCACTGGGCAATGTGTCTTTGAGTTTCGAAATTTCAATCACCTGAAGAAGGCTGGAGCGTACAACGACAGAAACGTTGTGAATATGGCAATGAAGATGAGGATAACAGTCTGAATAATGTAAATAATGCAAGTAATCATAATACCTTATCTCATAGATATAGATGTAATACCAAAGAAGATGGTGTGTACCATAGGGCGTATTTTAGTTGATTAGTTACCCATGCTACAAAAAAGACAATGGAAGATGAAAAAGTTGTAAAAATACCGGGAAATTGGAAAACCGAAGAAGATGAAATTTATGGTCGGGTCCGTAATAAATGTCTCATTTGGAATAGTGCTAAGCACGCTAGAAGTGATAATAGATGAATATGAAATTCAACGGAAATTTGAAAAAGCGTTTCCGGTTCTGCGTGGGTACTGGGGAAGGTCCTGGATAGTTGAAGAGATTTGTTGTCACTCAATCACCGCTCAAGTCATCTGACTTGAGCATACAAATGGGCACAATAAAGCAACAGCATATCTGATAAGATTTTGGAAGTAAGGACGAACAAATATTCCATGGGTTAGTTTCGAAAATGATAATTAAACTATACATTTGTAGGAGATTTATGGATGGAGAGCAAGACCCGTACGATACATGTCATATTTTACACAGCACCGTAAAGGGAAGATCTGGCAACCAGAGAACAAGTCTGCCTCTCTTGGAGGTAATAATGATTTAGAGATAGAAGCCTTAACCAATTAAGCCATAGTTGGAGATCGAAAGGGTGGATATTTACCTTTCTTAAGAGTATTTTGTGCGTAACGGAACCTAGAATTGAAACCTAGCTCTCCGATTACCAATTCCATGCCGTTATCTCGAGGTGGTGATCCAAGCTTACAGCACGTGGTATTCACAAGATACATGGAATGTTAAGAAACTGAACCATTTCGGAAAGGTATAAAAGAAAAAAAAAGAAGAGAAATATTAGGGTGGTGCAAAAAATAATGACGTAATAATGTCGTTTTTTGACGTTAAAAAATACGTCAAAAAACGACATTATTACGTCATTATTTTTTGCACCACCCTAATAGCAACTGGAAAGGATGAATATTAACATTTCTGGGAGTTTGTGAAACGAGATAAGATGAAGATGTTTATAAGCGACGATAACATAAACATATACAGAAGAGGCTAGTTCAATAAAAGAAAGAACTGTCACAAAAGTAATGTTAGGAAAACTCATTAAGCTGTATTAAAACAAAAAAGCTTCTATGCAGATAGAGAATGAGTTAAATAGTACGAAAAGGATGTATTTTCTTATCAGATTTATTTAACCTATACAGCGAGATGACTCTAAGAGGATTAAGAAGACCTGCCAGGATTTATTATCGGGAGACGTAACCATAACAACACACGTTAAGTAGATGACGCTGAGTTGATGGCAGATTCGGAAGAAAAGAAAGAAAGGTTATTAGAAAATATGGTCGCCAGCGAGAGGGAAAGCACAATATGCCAACAACGAAGCGGAGATGTTACCATCAAGCAAGTAGAGAAGTTTAAATATCTGGGAAGTGTTTTAACAGAGGATGGAAAAGCCGATACCGAAATCAGAACACGCAGTGGATTAGCAAAAAAAAAAAAAAAAAAAAAAAAAAGAAAAAAGCATTTCAAATGTACAAAGAAACATAAAATGTCGTCAGAATCAAAGAAAAGAATGATGAACTGCTAAGCAATGGCAGTAAATACGGATCGATCTTAACAGATGGAGAGACAGATGGAAGCAATAGAGATAGGGTTCTACAGAAAGATACTGAGAATCCCATGTGAGGTGTGTGTAATCGACGAAGTTTGAAACGTGCCTTTAAACGAAATTCTTCTCGTATTAAATTCCTCGGATTTTTTCATATTTGGTCAGTTTCGTATCCAAACGTAAATTTTGTATAATATATATATATATATATATATATATATATATATATATATATATATATATATATGTAGAGAGAGAGAGAGAGAAAGAGAGAGAGAGAGAGAATTTGGTATATATATATATCTTGTCAAAGGACGAATATTTTCTATGAAAATTTCTCGGACATCAGGCCGGTAAATGTTATTTAATACTGTTTGTTATAAACAGAGCATTTACTTAAATACTTGTATCTATAAAAAGAACGTTAAACATAAAAATGTCTTTAATAAATAAATTGTCAGACTTTGTCCATTTCTTAATGTATTATTTTTATAGATATATAAACTATAAACATAAAAATGTCTTAAAATAATTGTCAGACTTTGTTCATTTCATAATATATATATATATATATATATATATATATATATATATATATATATATATATATATATATATATATATATTACATAGATACATACATACACACACATATATATATATATATATATATATATATATAGTAAATTATCTGTCTAGATATATATATATATATATATATATATATATATATATATATATATATATATATATATATATATACATATATAAGGAGCCACGGCGGAGTAGTGGATAGGGGCTTGGATTGAGGAATCGGAGAGCCTTACTTCTTTCAGTATGGCTGATGCTAACCTCCTGGAGAGCAACTCTTTGCATCTTCTCGGACTCAGTGACATGGAGTGGAGTGATTATATTAAATCAATTGCTAGGTTTACTGATAGAAAAATTGGTTCACTGTGTCGTACCTAACAGTTTTACTCGTCAGAATCCATCTTGCACATTTATAAATTTACCATTCGCCTGTGCATTGAATATTGCTACCATATCTGACCTGGCGCTCCTAGTAGATTCTACTCAAAATCCAAAGAAAGATCTGTAATATATTATTTCTGGCCTGGCATTTCGACTTCAGTCACTATCCCACCACTTTTCCTGTCTTTTCCACAAGTATTTTCATGTCAATTGTTCTAATGAGCTTTCCTCATTATTATCTCAACTGCAGGACTTTCAACGCAGTACTAGACTGGCAACTAGGTCTCACTGTTTTACTGTGGAACAACATCAATGTAACCGTATTCTAATTCTTTATATTGTCGCACTTCTCACCCGTGGAACTCTCTCGATTTCTTATTTTCTTGCCACCTATCATCTTCAAAAATGTAAATATAACGCCATATTCTGTTTTCTTGAATCATGTTCTGTTATTGTCTATTTTTCTCAATAATGTTTTCTTTTTCTCTTTCCCTCCCAGTAACCCCATGCGTTGTTCTTTGACAAATTCCCTGCCTAACGTAAGTTTTTCTAACGTATATACGACGATGGATCCTGAAGTTCCTAAGAGTCAATGTAATAACCTCTGATTTTGATCTGGGATATTTATTCTATAGAATTGAGTCGCGTCATTGTTATGTGTCACTGAATTGAGTGCATTGACATTGAAAATGAAATATTTATTTCATAAGATAATTAGTCCTTTTTCATAATAGGCTACGGCACAGATTGTTTATGCGTGGATGTGGGTGTGTGTATTCACACGGATTTTACAGGATGAAATACATCACCAAAAAACAAAAACAAAATAAAAAAAAATACCCCAAAATACTTAAATTCTGCATGGCAGTTGATTCATAAACTTGATACCATTAGAAAGCAGTAGAGAATATTCCGTTAGTGCGTCTCAAAACAATGTACGCGCTCTTACACTGTTTTAAGTATGCTGCAACAGTCTATCATGTCAAGAATGAGAGACATTTTGGGAAATGAGGAATTTTATTTTCGGTAAGATGGCGGACGACCAGACTACCATCGTGATATACGATCGTACACGAATAAAATCTTACCCAAAAGATGGATCGGAAGACGAGCTTCTGTAGAATACATTCGTCATTCGACGGCCCTTTAGACTTTTGAAAGAAAGTTTCCAGAGGGTAAGAATGCAGGCAAATACCTATGGAAATGTTGAGTACTACTTCTGATTCCATTGCGTCGCGTTGTCAATAATGTCTGGATCATAACGGACTTCAATTTGAAAATATGTGATGACAAAATCTTAAGAGTATGCATTTAGAATAAATATTGTCTCCATATGCATTTTTAAAATTACATATAGTTGGTTCTAGTTGCTGGAATTATTTCTTGAGAAAGCTTCAGAATACCTATACAGTTTTGAGACACCCTGTATAATATATATCGTAATTCCCCTTGTATAATACGCAAGAAGCCGGAAGAGTTCCACAAGAAGAAGTACGATAGAAGAAACTGGTAGGATAGAACTTTTTCAAAACATGCAATGACAAAATCTTAAGGGGATGCATTTAGAATAAATAATGTCTCCATATGCATTTTTAAAATTAGATATAGTTGGTTCTAATTGCTGAAATTATTACTTGAGAAATATTCAATATTGTGTGTTCGTGTGTGTGTAACGCATTAGAAGATAACTTTTTCCACTTTGTCATTCATTTTACTTCAATATATATATATATATATATATATGCCCCCGAAAAAATACAATTCGGTCGAGCATTTTAGAGGGAAAGCGCGAATTTGTAAACAGTGACTGTTGCTGCTGATAATGCAAAGCTCTTCTATGAATCGAGCACTCTGAGTCACTGGCGTGTTTATTCCAAAAGAAATATGTAAATGATTGCCTGCCTCTCTATCTGGAGCTGATAGCTTACCTGGCTTGAGGCAATAGGAAGACTAGCCACACTGATGAGCTGTGATACAGCGAGACAGTCTGTTTGTGGATGACACTATATATATATATATATATATATATATATATATATATATATATATATATATATATATATATATGTTCGTTTTTAAATTTAAAAAAATAGCTTTAAAGAAACCTTCGAGAAAAACTTCCATCGAATGAATTCATCATTAATAATAGATTCATTTTCCTTACGTTTTAACAGATGCCAACAATCAGTTTTATGATGTCACTGTATAAAGGATGCACAAGTAACCTTTTTGTCTTCTTACAATGATCTTTTTAAAAATTATTATCTGGGCAAAAAGTTTCCTTCACATCCAATATTTTGTAAAGAATTGAACAACATAAAATTATTGTTAAACAATATTTTGATAACATGTAATGACAAAATCTTAAGAGCATGCAGTTTGAATAAATACTGTAGTCATATGCATTATTCAAATTATATACAGTTTGGTTCTCGTTGCTGGAATTATTTATTGAGAAAGTTTTAAAATGTCTATACGTTACTTGTGACATCCTTTTAGTTGTAATGTTAATAATGTCTGATAAAAATATGAGACTAAAATATGTAAAGTAACTGTTGATTTTGCTAAAGTCTTTTCTTTATTTTTTTAATCATTCATCCCAAGAAGGGCAATAAAGCCACTAAGACACAAGGGGTTAATAAACGCTAAAGAATATATATATATATATATATATATATATATATATATATATATATATATATATATATATAGGGTGTTTCAAAAAGAATACGCCAAAATCATCACGTGATGTGTCAATAACGAAAAAAAATTACAAATCTCTAGCATGAACACATGTGTTGTATATACATTCAAGTTTCATTTCATGTTTTATAAGTGGTGGCCACCGGCAGCGCAGACAACATCAAGCCGATATGAGAATTCCTCCCAAACACGCCTCAGCATGTCACGGTCCACCGTGTTGATTGCAGCTGTTATTCGATCTTTCAAGTCATCAATACTTGCTGGAAGTGCTGGAACATAAACTTGGTCTTTAACATACCCCCACAAGAAAAGGTCACACACAGTGAGGTCCGGGGATCTGGCAGGCCAAACACAGAGAGCAAGGTCTTTAGCACCTCTCCTCTCAATCCATCGCTGAGGCACGTTTTCATTCAGATGAGCTCTAACCTCGAGATGCCAATGGTGTGGTGCTCCATGTTGCTGAAAAATGAAGTCATTCGAATCTGCCTGCATTGTGACAATGGCATTTGTTTTCACGAACTCAAGCACTGTTTTTGCGTGCTTGAGTTCGCGAAAACAAATGCCATTGTCGCAAAAACAAATGCCATTGTCACAAAAACAAATGCCTTCTGCTAAGGAGTTGCGATTTTGATTGATCTTCCCATAATTCAGCTGTACCGGAAGTTATACTAACGACAGTGGTGAAACTGACACCCAATCAAACTTTGATAACTACTCTATCAAATAACCACTGATTGAGTCCACTACAATGCTATAGACCTGAAAAAATAGCGCAATGATTTTGGCGTATTCTTTTTGAAACACCCTATATATATATATAAATATATATAATTATTAAAGAGTCTAAAAAATGAAGGAACAGGAATTAAGAAGACAGAAGATAAGAAGATAACAATTGACATTTAAATTTTTTAATATCAAAATTGACTGGGAAACAAGAATCCGGAAGTGAGTTCCACGAGCAAGAAGTACGATAGAAGAATCTGGTAGGATAGAACTTTTTGAAAACATGCAATGACAAAACCTTAAAAGCATCCATTTAGAATAAATACTGTCTTCATATGTATTATTCAAATTAGTTATAGTTGGTTCTAGTTGCTAGAATTATTACTTGAGAAAGCTTAAAAAAATGTCTATACATTTTTGAGACACGTTTTATAATATATGTATATGTGACACTATTTACGTCGCTAGAAAGAAAGAAGAAAAAAGAAGGGCGAGAATTAAATTTAAGCGATAAGAAGCCAGCACGAAAAGGTTACTAAGCGATGATATCGTCTTTCTAACAGAGAAAAGTGCTAAAGGTTTTTATTCTCATTAGCGAGGAAAGTAGGGTCGCGGATGTGTCGGATATAAATTAATTTATGACAACGATAATGAACATTTCAAGTTGGACAAGCGACCTCCCGCAGAATTCTAAAGAAATAAAAATTAAATAGGTCATCAGCTTGACCGAAACCAAAATGTCCGTGGAACCACCTCCATGTCATTTGGGAAAAGCACCTGTTTGTTGTCAGGGCTGGCTATGATAGCGAAATTATTTTATCAGAACAGTTAATTAGTAACAGAATGCAAATACGTCCAATTGACCACCCACTTGTTTGGCGAAGGCCCCGGGTGATAAAGTCGAAGTGACATTTGAGTAAGATAAGAGTCTAAGGTTGTTGTCGGGCAGAAGGAAAGAAAGAGAAAGAAAAGAAAAAGAAAAAAAAGAAAAAGGAAGATATTTTTTTTCTTTGAGCAAGATTTTTTAAACCGAGGCTAGTCTGGCCACACCCACGCCGCTGAGCGCCCATTAGCTGGGTGGTGGCATGAGCGTTAGGCGGAGGTAATCATGTGAAGAAGGAGGGGAGGCCTGTTGCGCCAGCCTGAAGGGATAGGTGTGAGATGCCACTGTGAGAGAGAGGGGAAACCCGTTGACACCCTCTGAGGGTATGGTGAGGTGCCAATATGAGAACAGAAGAAGGTGGGAAGACGAAAGACTTCCAAAAATGGAAAATAATAAAATTTTCCTGACCGAAAACAAAGAAGTGGATTGTGGATTTAGAATTATCAAGGATCCTCAAACACCGACAAGCCCACCCCGGTTTTGGTCGGCGTCCATATAAACAGAGTCGCAGCGAGTGAAAACCAGTTCAGTTCGCAGTTGGGGTTGGAGACAGACAGGCAAGCAGTTGCAGTGAGCTGAGAGCTCTGAAGACCCGCCTCGCAGAAGCTAAGATTCACGCAATTCCGAACTCAACTTCTAGCCAAGAACAATTTATTTTTGAAGAACGACTTAGACTCATATCACCAAAACAAGATTTACGAATATCACCTGAAGATACACCAAGAACCAGTTTCTTAAAGAACAAACAACTTAAGATGTTAAAACTAGCCTAACAAACACAAAGTGTCACGAATCCATATAGCGGGTTGGGAAGTAGACGCAGTCCTGTATTCAGCAACCATATATAAAATATTGTTATCCTTTTTTCAACACTTGCACTTTTCGAGTTATTATTATATTTTCTTTTACACATACTTGTACGATATCGCCCTTATTCGAACTCGACTTGCATTACGGCCCGGCGACTGATTGATTTCGTCTGCCTAAGATCAATTCACAACGTGGGTAGGTTAGACTGGAAATCAAAACAGTTACTTCGGTAACCAGACGTTGGAAGCGAGCTGTGAACGACAAGGCTGATACCGAATCTAACCAGATTCCCATTCGAATCACCAAAAGGTTAGAACGTCACACACACACACACATATATATATATATATATATATATATATATATATATATATATAGAGAGAGAGAGAGAGAGAGATAGATAGATAGATAGATAGATATCATCGGCGAATGAATGAAACCTTAGCAGCATGCATTTATAATAAATACTGTCTCCATATGCATTTTTAAAATTAGATATAATAGGTTCTCGTCGCTTGAAATATTTCTCGAGGAAGCGCCAAAATGTATATAGATGTTTTTTGAAACACCCTGTAGAAATAATTCTTTCTAATATATTGAGATGAAGATATTTGTGTTCGCAGTTGTGAAAAATTTCATTATGCCAATGGAAATAGAATTTGTGAATTTAATACGCATGCATTTAAAAAATTTTTTCTGGAAATTGAATTAATTATTTAAATTTAATAAATGTTCCTCTGCTAATTGCATCGCTGATTGAACAGATTTATTAAAAGGTTTTGCTGGAAAAAATTAGTGAAAAAATTTTCTTTAATATTATAAAATAATAACTGAGTTTTAATAATCGAGAAATAAAAGAATTCAATAATTGTTATCCGTTGGAATTGTAATAATTTGTTTTGATGAACAAGAAGAGGTGCATTTAACATAACCGGAGTCTCTGATATTCAATAATCTGATCATTTCTTCCCGGATAATCGAAACTTGTCAATATGCTAAGATTGACCCTTGACAGGTTTGGAACATTTTGGAGAATCATTTGTTCTAATTATGTTTAGCTAAAACGTGAAGTAAAGAGGACACAGTGAAGATCTAAGTCACTACTCAGCAATAAGTGGGGTTAGTTATACTAGTACGCTGAGGCTCTTCTAAACAATTATTCGCTGCATGTATGTAGGTATATATCTTTCTTTCTTTCTTTCTTTAATTCATTCATTCATTCATTCTTTCTTTCTTCGTAAGTTCTTTTCTATGTATCTGCTTCATTTATATTTTCTTTCTTTCTTTCTTTCTTTTTTTTCTATGTATCTGCTTCATTTATATTTTCTTTCTTTCTTTCTTTTCTATGTATCTGCTTCATTTTTATTTTCTTTCTTTCTTTCTTTCTCTCTTTTTTCTTTCTTTCTTTCTTTCTTTCTTTCTTTCTTTCTTTCTCCGCCAGTTCTTTTCTATGCATCTGCTTCATTTTTCTTTTTTCTTTCTTTCTTTCTTTCTTTCTTTCTTTCTTTCTTTCTTTCTTTCTTTCTTTCTTTCGCTCGTGTTTTCTAAAAAAAATCCTTATCACAACGGAATGAAAATTTTAGCCCAGTTTCTTGGAAAAGATCGAAAGTACTTTGGTTAGAAAAACTACGGCACTGTGCTTGATGATTTTCATCTTGGCACTAATAAACTGATTAGAGATCTGGAAAGAATCAGTATAAAAATAAACACAATAAGTCTATATTATTCAATGAATGACGTACACTCACCCCCATATATATATATATATATATATATATATATATATATATATATATATATATATATATATATATATATATATATCGTTGTGCAGGTATGTAGAAAATAGAAAAGAACACGTTGGGTGCATAATCCGGGGTTCCTTAGTATTTTTGTTTTTATTTTTAAGAAGACAGTGCTCCATACAGAAGTAGAGCTTATATTATAATAATATTTTTTGTTTAATTGATAAGAATTAACTCCCTGACCACTTTACGAAGGAAAATAGTCTCGCCACTCCCACAATAACAAATTCTGTAACGGACCGTGCCTAGAAATACACGTAAACCGAGAGATGGCTTATTCCTAAAATTTCGCTTGAAGATGAAACGGGACTAAACACCACAATTCAACTTAATTTTAATAATTATTTGGATGATTTCGGGTCTCGTTTTTGAAACATGAGAACTCTTATGTAGCGAAGGAATCATATTTTTAAACAAAAAATATTATTATAATATATATATATATATATGTGTGTGTGTGTGTGTGTGTGTGTTTGTGTCTCACATTATGAAATGGACAAAGTCTGATAATTATGTAAAGACTTTTTTTTATGTTTATACATTCTTTTTAGAGATACAAATATTTAAGTAAATGCTCTATTTTATAATAAACAATGTTAACGACATTTACCGGCCTAAATGTCCGAGAAATTTTCGTAGAAATATGCGTCCTCCGACAGGAATCGAGCCTGTATCCTATACGGAACCGTCATATTTTTATGTTAGATTGTTTTGAAGTTTTCTTGTGGTCTTTTGGCATGATACACGATTAGCGATGCAATTTATTGTTTCGTCTAGGTCTAGTTTCTGGTCTAATGTGTATATTAGGTTGGTGCAAAAATAATGACGTAATAATGTCGTTTTTTGACGTTAAAAATAACTCAAAAAACGACATTATTACGACATTATTTTTCCACCAACCTAATATATATAAACATGTATATATATATATACATGTATATACATATATACATGTATATATATATACATGTATATACATATATACATGTATATATAGTTGCATCGTTGGTGTCACTCTGATTTAAAGAATATCATGTTATTTCATATTATGAGCTTGGAAATGGTGATCTTTGAACTTACGACCTTTAAACATGCGACTTGTGTCAACCGAAAAAATATTTTAAAAATACCTGACCTCTGTATCCTGCAAAATGTAGATTCAAAATCTTCAGCGTTTGAGGCTACTCCGTAAAAAAAAAACTGCTACGGAAACCTCGGCCGCACGACAGAGTGTGATGAGACCATGGCTCCTTACCCCATTGAGAATACAGCAGGGTTAACATATATATATATATATATATATATATATATATATATATATATATATATATATATATATATATATATATATATATATATATATATGAAGTGGAACAAAGTCCGATAATTATTTTAAGACATTTTTATGTTTATACATTCTTTTTATAGATACAAATATTTAAGTAAATGCTCTGTTTTTATAATAAACAGTGTTTATAGCATTTACCGGCCTGAATGTCTGAGAAATTTTCATATTTGTACGCCGAAAGTTTCGAACCTGTATCCTATACGGAACCGTCGAGCCACAGATTCATGGAAGATTGAAGTTTAAAGTCAGTAAATTCGACCTTGCCGGTCAAACGGTTCTCTGTGGCTCGATCGGTTAAGAGCACGTTAGGTTAAATGATGGTTCCGTATTGGATACAGGTTCGAATCCTGTCGGTGGCAGACATTTTGTATGGAAATTCAGGACGGTAAATGTTATAAAAACTGTTTGTTATGAAACAGGGTATTTATATCTATAAAATGAATATATATATATATATATATATATATATATATATATATATATATATGTGTGTGTATGAGACGTCTTCTCCACTCAGCAACCTATAATTCTATCCATCTATGTCTACAATCTTAATCACCCAATCCCTCTACTACTAAAAATAGGCAGACCTAACGCTTTTACACTGATCAAAATTTTAAATTTAAGTTTATTTTCATAAAAGTTTCGCACAGTGAGAAATCAGGTTAATTGCTAAGAATATGATTTCTACCAGAAAATCCACCGTCTACAAAAACATTTGCGGACATTTGCCATTTCTCTGTTTATTTCACTTTTCGTTGATGAAGTACACATACGTGTCCGAAAATACCGAACTTTAAACCTTTCTTTCCGTGCTTCATTTCCGTTATATGGTCAATATCTAAGATTTAATAAATGTTTTTCGTACTGATTATATTGGTACCCATTCATTTGACCTTGTTTTATTAACTAACCTATTATATATATATATATATATATATATATATATATATATATATATATATATGTATATATGTGTGTGTGTGTGTGTTTGTGTGTACATATCTTTGAAGAATAGAAAACCAATCTTTTATAACTGAAAGCATTTCTTTGTAGTGCAGTATAGGCTTCCCAAACTATTGATAGTACCTTCGAGGAACAACAGGGCTCCCCTAAACATGGCGATGACTAAGCTTTCGTTCATTGAAGACCTGACGAGACAAACACGTTTTTCACTGTCTTACAATCATTTCCTCAGGCCTGAGATTATTCGTAATTTTTTTTGGTTGTTTCTTTTCTCAAAAGACAATGAGGCAAGCAGAGTTGAAAAAGTAAGCAAGCTGTTTTTATTTAATAATATTTCCCCAGGTCGCCCAATTTGCTTTTGTCATACGTTTATTTATTGTCGTTCATAGAAATATATCATTTTTTTTCTTGGTTGCCGTTCGAATTGTTTCAATGCTTTAAAACTACATTATAAAACTTTTTCATTTTTTTTTCTACCACATGCAGTACAAATTATTTTTTTTTTACTTTCTTTGACATTTTTCTATTTTCTCTTTCATTTTTTTTTATTAATCTTTTTATTTGATTGTTTCTTTGCTTTCTGTTGCTTTGTTTCCTTTTTATTTGTTTATTTTATTGTTTCTTCTTGTTATTTATTTCCTTCGTTTTCGCTTTATCCTTGGCTCTTTTTATTATCTTTCTTTTATTCTTTCTTTCTTCCTTCCTTTGCCATTACTTTCTCCTTCATTCTGCTTTCTACTTTCTTTTTCCCATTTTCATTAATCTATTTTTTACTTGTTTTCTTTTTTGTTTGTTTCTTTGCTTTTAATTATTTTCTTTGTTGACACTTTTCTTCTTTGTTGCTTTTTATTATCTTTCATTCTTTCTTTCACAATAATTATTTCCTTCTGTTTAATTTGTCTTTCGTTTTTTTATTAATCTTTTTGTTTGTTTCTTTTTTCTTTCTTAATCTTTATTTCTGTTGCTTCCGTTCATTTATATTTGTTTATTTTCTTGTGATTATTTCCTGCATGGTCGCTTTTTTCTTTGACGGTTTTTATTATTTTTCTTTCTTTCTCTCTTTCTTTCTTTCTTTCTTTCTTTCTTTCCTTCTTTCTTTCTTTCTTTCTTTCTTTCTTTGCCATTAATTATTCTTTCAATCTGCCTTTTATTTTATTTTTCCTATCCTCATTAATCTTTTTTCTTTCTTTCTGTCTTTCTTTCTTTCTTTCTTTCTTTCTTTCATTTTTTCCTTCCTTCCTTCATTCCTTCTTCCTTTCTTTCTTTCTTTGCCATTAAAAATTCTTTCAATCTGCCTTTTATTTTATTTTTCCTATCCTCATTAGTCTTTTTTCTTTCTTTCTTTCTTTTAATTTTTTCCTTCCTTCCTTCTTTCTTTCTTCCTTTCTTACTTTCTTTGCCATTTATTATTCTTTCAATCTGCCTTTTATTTTATTTTTCCTACCCTTATTAATCTTTTTTCTTTTAATTTTCTTTCTTTCTTTCTTTCTTTCTGTCTTTGCCATTAATTATTCTTTCAATCTGACTTTTATTCTATTTTTCCTAACCTCATTAATCTTTTTTCTTTCTTTCTCTCTTTCTCTCTTTCTTTCTTTCTTTCTTTCTTTCTTTCTTTTTTTATTTCTTTCTTTCATTTTTTCCTTCCTTCTTTCTTTCTTTGTTCCTTTCTTTCTTTCTTTGCCATTAATTATTCTTTCAATCTGCCTTTTATTTTATTTTTCCTATTCTCATTAATTTTTTCCTTTTACTTTCTTTCTTTCTCTCTTTCTTTCATTTTTCCTTCCTTCCTACTTTCTTTCTTTTTTCTTTCTTTCTTTGCCATTAATTATTCTTTCAATCTGCCTTTTATTTTATTTTTCCTATCCTCATTAATCTTTTTTCTTTTACTTTTTCTTTTTCTTTCTTTCTTTCTTTCTTTCTTTCTTTCTTTCTTTCTTTCTTTCTTTCTTTCTTTCTTTTGCAGCCTTCTCATATCTTACTCTATTTCTTTTCTTTCTTTCTTTCTTTCTTTCTTTCTTTCTTTCTTTCTTTCTTTTACAGCCTGCGCATATCTTACTCCATTTCTTTCTTTCTTTCTTTCTTTCTTTCTTTCTTTCTTTCTTTCTTTCTTTGCCATTAATTTTTCTTTTAATCTGCATTTTATTTTATTTTCCTATCCTCATTAATGATTTTCTTTCTTTCTCTCTTTCATTGTTTTTTCTTTCTTTCTTTCTTTCTTTCTTTCATTTTTTTCTTTCCTTCCGCCTTTTTTTCTTTCTTTGCCATTAAGTATTCTTTCAAGCTGCCTTTTATTTTATTTTTTCTATCCTCATTAATCTTTTTCTTTTACTTCATTTTCTTTGTTTCTTTGTTTCTTTCTTTCTTTCTTTGTTTCTTTTTTTATTTCGTTGCCATTATTCATTCTTTCAATTTGCCTTTTATTTTATTTTTTCTATCCTCATTAATCTTTTTTCTTTTACTTCATTTTCTTTGTTTCTTTGTTTCTTTCTTTCTTTGTTTCTTTCTTTCTTTGCCATTAATTATTATTTCAATCAGCCTTTTATTTTATTTTTCCTATCCTCATTAGTCTTCTTTCTTTCTTTCATTGATATTTTCCTTCCTTCCTTCCTTCTTTCTTTCTTCCTTTCTTTGCCATTAATTATTCTTTCTATCTCCCTTTTATTTTATTTTTCCTATCCTAATTAGTCTTTTTTCTTTCTTTCTTTCTTTCTTTCATTCATTTTCCCTTCCTTCCTTCCTTCTTTCTTTCTTCCTTTCTTTCTTTCTTTGCCATTTATTATTTTTTCAATCTGCCTTTTATTTTATTTTTCCTACCCTTATTAATCTTTTTTCTTTTACTTTTTCTTTCTTTCTTTCTTTCTTTCTTTCTTTCTTTCTTTCTTTCTTTCTTTCTTTCTTTCTTTCTTTGCCATTAATTATTCTTTCAATCTGACTTTTATTTTATTTTTCCTATCCTCATTAATCCTCTTTCTTTCTTTCTTTCTTTTTTTCTTTCTTTCATTTTTTCCTTCCTTCCTTCTTTCTTTCTTCCTTCCTTTCTTTCTTTCTTTCTTTCTTTCTTTCTTTGCCATTAATTATTCTTTCAATCTGCCTTTTATTTTATTTTTCCTATCCTCATCAATTTTTTCCTTTTACTTTCTTTCTTTCTCTCTTTCTTTCATTTTTTCCTTCCTTCCTTCTTTCTTTCTTTTTTTCTTTCTTTCTTTCTTTGCCAGTAATTATTCTTTCAATCTGCATTTTATTTTATTTTTCCTATTCTCATTAATCTCTTTTCTTTTACTTTCTTTCTTTCTTTCTTTCTTTCTTGCTTTCTTTCTTTCATTTTTTCCATCCTTCCTTCCTTCTTTCTTTCTTTCTTTCTTTCTTTCTTTCTTTCTTTCTTTGCCATTAATTATTCTTTCAATCTGCTTTTTATTTTATTTTTCCTATCCTCATTAATCTTTTTTCTTTTATTTTTTCTTTCTTTCTTTCTTTCTTTCTTTCTTTCTTTCTTTCTTTCTTTCTTT
>OZ010602.1:18712487-18734987 GCA_963932145.1 Acanthosepion lycidas
AGTTATGGGGCGCCAAATTTGGCAAGTGATATTGCTGACTCCAGGTATGAAAAACTCAGCAATTTTTAAGCGGTTATAACTTCTGAACTATGGACTTAATGAAGATGCAATTTTCATATTTTCAACGAATCAACTATTGAAACACTGAGATGCTAACTGTCGGAGCATTGGTTGCGCCACTATTGAATGACCCATATATGTTTCCATGTCTCATTTCAAGAAAAACTAAATAAAATCAATCATCCTTTATAATCTGATTCATAACCACAGCGATTTTCTTTGCTTCAGTTTTCTTTATTTCCAAGGAAGGATGACGCATAGTTAGAGACTGTATTTGGAGACTGTGAATAAATAAATTCATTTTTGCAATCAAACTGGATCTGATGTCGCTTTGGAGTCAAACGGATCACATCGTTAAATTAAATTAGATTTAATGCTGGTATTGAATTCCTGAAAGGTTGATCGTGTTCATTAATCCGGCGATTAATTAATAATCTTTCTTGATTTCACACCGTTTTGCTTTCAGCTGCAGTTTTATGACCCTCGTCTATAGCTGCCCTATCATTTCACCAAAGTGGCATAAAAGGAGTTGGCGGGCAGTAGAAAAGGAGGAGAAAGGAAGATGAAGAGAGAGTGAGAGAGAATGAGAGAGAGAGAGGGAGAGAGAAGATAAAAAGAGGGGAAAAAGAGACAACAGGAAGAGAGTGAAAAGAAAAAGAATAGGAATGCAAAGAGAGAGAAGTGAGAAAGAAGGAAGAAAGAGACAACCGGAGGAGGCTGAAGGGAGAAAAGATGGGAAATACAAGGGGAGAGAGAGTGGGGAGAGGAAGAGATAGAGTGGGGGGAAAGAGACAACAGAAAGAGAGTGAAAGGAAAAAGAATAGAAATACAAAGAGAGAGGAGTGAGAAAGAAGGAAGAGAGAGACAACCGGAGGAGGCTGAAGGGAGAAAAGGTGGGAAATACAAGGGGTGAGAGAGAGAAGGGGAGGGGGAGTGGGGGAGAGGAAGAGAGAGAGAGATGGACAGAAAATGGAGAGTGGGGAGAGAAAGAGAGCACTGAAGAAATAAAATAGAATGGAACTAGTGTAAAATGTGTGAGGAAGTGAGAAAAGGAGAAGCAAAGAGAGAAAAATAAAAGAATGGGGCTACAGGAAGTAAGAGAAAGACAGAGAAAAGAAAGAGAGAAAGAGAAAGGAAGAATTTTAGAGAGAAAGACAACAGAATGGAATTGGAGGAAGGAAAAAGGGAAGAGATAGAGGCGAGATAAAAAGAGAAGCAAAGAGACAGAAACTACACGACAGGGTGCAAAAAGAAAAAGAGGGAAAAAGAATAGCAAGAAAATGAAAGAAAAAGACAATATGACTGGAGGATGAAAAAAGAGTAAGATAGATAGATAGATAGATAGATATGAAGAGACTGTGATATATATATATATATATATATATATATATATATATATATATATATATAGATAGATAGATAGATAGATAGATAGATAGATGGTGTTAGGGTACCTTACCATAAGAACATAATGGACTATTCCATACGCAATAAATACTGCGCCTCAAGAGGAAGCGGAGAGTTCAGCCCGAAGTCGGGCGACCGGCTGATCGGTTGAACTCACTGCCTTCGGGCGGGAGGAACCCGAACGAGGCTACGCCGAAGGGCGGAGTCTCTTTCGGGGAGTTAAACCGACCATGAACCCGTTTATACGGGTTCAAATGTCATATTTTTGGCCGAGCCCACGGGCTCGGAGATCCCACGGGTTCAGAGATCCCACGGGTTCGGAGATCCCACGGGCTCGGAGATCCCAAGGGCTCGGAGATCTCCCAAGGGCTCGGAGATCCCACATTAAACCGGCCTTGTGCCACATGATGCCCTCGTGGGTGGGGGGTTGACTAAATACCGTTCAGTCCGAAGTCGGGCGATCGGCTGATTGTTTGAACTCTCTCCCTTCGGGCGGGGAGGAACCCGAACGAGGTTACGCCGAAGGGCGGAGTCTCTTTCGGGGAGTTAAACCGACCCTGAACCCGTTTATACGGGTTCAAAGGGCATATTTTTGGCCGAGCCCACGGGCTCAGAGATCCCACATTAAACCGGCCTTGTGCCACATGATGCCCTCCTTGACTAAATACCGTTCAGTCCGAAGTCGGGCGATCGGCTGATTGTTTGAACTCTCTCCCTTCGGGCGGGGAGGAACCCGAACGAGGTTACGCCGAAGGGCGGAGTCTCTTTCGGGGAGTTAAACCGACCCTGAACCCGTTTATACGGGTTCAAAGGGCATATTTTTGCCCGAGCCCACGGGCTCGGAGATCCCACGCTATACCGGCCTTGTGCCACATGACGCCCTCTTGGGGAGGGGGTGACTAAATACTATTCAGTCTGAAGTCTAGTGTGAAGTCCGTCAGGAGTCTGTCAGTCAGAGCGAGCGAGTCAGTCAGTCTAGTCAGAGGCAGACCGAAACAGAGTCGCGTTCAGACAATTACCACTAAACCTGATTGTTCGTACTAACATTTTCTACTCTGTATATATTCCTGTTTGTAATGTATCTGTGTTATTCCATATCCGTATTCGAGTTTTTCTTTATTGGTTCTAACTTGGACTATCACCGTGGTACAAGGAACCGGACCATAACAGATAGATAAATAGAGAAATAGAGAGAGAGAAAGAGGGGAAGAGAAAGAGGGGGAAGAGATGCATATATTAGGAGTAAGAGAATGAAATGATCAGATGGTTTATTTTTCTTGTTAAATAAAGGAAGTTGTTCTTTTATTCGTGGTCGTAGGGCGTTGAAGAAAGGAATTGTATTTTTTGTTCCGTTAAAATCTGTAATCAAGAAAAATCTTTTTTCCCCACAACAAATTTAAAAGAATCGTTGTGAAAAGTAAATAAATAAAACGCGAAAATAAAAAATGAGTCGAAAAAAAAATTCTAAATATTTAAAATATTCGATTTCCGAAATTAATTTTAATAGAAGTGTTATCAGAGAAACAGAAAAATCCTCTGTTGAAATAACAAGTTGTAAAAATTTCTCTTTAAAATTCTTCCCTTCGAATTTCTTTCTTTCTTTCTTTCTTTATTTCTTTCTTTCTTTCTTTCTTTGATCATCTCTTCAATTGTCTTTCGTTCTTTCTTCAATTCTATTTCATTCTTCAATTTTCTTTCTTCTGTACAATTTTTTCTTGCTTTCTTCTCTTCAATTTTCTTGCTCTCTTTCTTTGTTTCTTCCTTAGTTGTCTTTCTTTCTTTCTTTCTTTCTTTCTTTCTTTCTTTCTTTCTTTCTTTCAATGGAACCAAAATACAATTCGACATCGTTACCGGAATGTGTGTTAGCTCGGTATACACTATTATCAGTCATACAGTGACCGTTTAAGGGACAGATAATATTTTTTTTCGGCAGTTTCATTTATTCTTTTTTAAAATTAACTCTATTGTCTACGTTAGTCGCCACAACAACAAGATTCCAACAGTTTCACATAACCCTGCCGAATCATATGTTCCCATAGCAATATTAAAGTCTGGGTTATTTCTTTTGGTCTATAGATAACCATTATGGAATAATATAGTTTTTCTACCTGCTTTCTAATTTTGATTTCGCGATGGCTAATAGGACAGTAATTTTTTCCTAAGTTTATAGCAGACATTAGCCGATTTTCTGAGATGGACGGGCAAAAGTCACAAATATCGAATTGGACGAATGTATATTCTTTCGCCATTTTTATATTAGAGTAAATTATAATGTAAATTTTAGTTTGGTTGTAATCTCCCTTTATGATTGATATAAAAAAATGATATTCACAACTCTAAAATATTTTTTATACACACATACATACATACATACATACATACATTTATATATATATATATATATATATATATATATATATATATATATATATATATATATATATATATGTCTATATTTCTGAGATGAGGGATTATGTACACTGTTTACATTATTCGGACTACTGTCCTCATCTTTGTCGCCATATTTATTACAACGTTTCCTGACGTTGTACGCTTCGGCCTTCTTCAGGTGGTTGGATGAGTTCAATAGCCGGTTAAGGCAGTAGATATTAGATTGGTGCAAAAATAATGTCGTTTTCTCACATATGTTACTATGTGAGAAAACGACATTATTTTTGCACCAATCTAATAAAAGAAATGGTAAAAAAAATGGTAAAGAAAGAGAGAAAATTGAAGAAAGAAAAAAGAAAGAAAGAAATATTAAGATATATACGTACGTAGAAGTACTGAGACAGTTACTCGAGAGATGGTAATGGTAAATCAGCGAGATATCATCGATGAGGTAGCATGATCTCTGCACATTCGGATAACTTTATATTGGACTAGCAGCAAGAAAACGCATGAGCAAGAGGCAGTGTGACTAACCTAAAGATATGTTATGGCGAAAGTGCGGATAATTTTTTTTTACTTTCCCTGGTACTAATAAATATTAGTAATAATAAATTTTGCTTCCCAGTCAAATTTGATCTGCAAAAATTTAAATGCAATGTCAATCGTTACCCTTTTTCTTCTTGTTTTTTAATGGTCTCTTAAGAAGAAATAAGACAATGATTGAAATTGCATTTAAAATTTTGAAGGTTAAATCAAACTGAGAAGAAATATTTATTATTAATAATATTATATATATATATATATATATATATATATATATATATATATATATATATATATATATATATATATATACACACAAATGTTTAGAGGTACAAAATTTATATACAGTTTTAAAAACAAGGAATTTATTGATTTTAATTTTATTAGTGTCTAAGGCCCTTTCAAACAACATCTCATCAGGAGACAATCGTTGGATCATTAATTAACGAAAAGAACAGTAACGAAAATAAAGAGCAAAAAAGGGGGGAAACACGCTGAAATAACAAACAAGTGAATATACTTGTAACAAGGGGAGGGGAAATAACGTGTTATGTAAATCTCATATATGGCATATGTTCAGTCATATTTAAAAGTTCGTTTTGCAATTTTTTTTCTATTTTTATTATCATTATTTCCCCTTTATTTATATGTTGGTTGAAAGGGCCTTAGAGACTAATAAAATTAAAATCAATAAATTCCTTGTTTTTAAAACTGTATATATATATATATATATATATATATATATATATATATATATATATATATATATATATATATATATAAATAATGATAATATTATTGGTCAGTATGGATATTTCCAAAAGGATATAAATCCAAGGAGAGCTCTAATGTTAGAAACAGAGCAATAATTATTTTTTTATAAAAGACCCAAACACTAAAATTTCATGAGGTAATATTTATTTCATTAGGGTCGTAAAAAAGGCCCCAGTTCATCAGACCTTCAAATCCAAAAGGAAACAGAAAATATTTCACCCACACACACACACATATATATATATATGTTTTTTTGTGTGTGTATGTGTGTGTGTGTGTGCTTGTGCGTACAGAGTGCGCACACACATTTCAGTTATGATGCCTAGAGTTCTACGAGATATTTTCTAAATCTACCGTCCGACGGGAAATGATTATTGGTACCCTGCTCATTGAGTCAGTCTTTCAATATACTTCGTGTTATTTATCTTTTTTTGTGTTTAGTTGTTACACATAATTTTTAAATATTGTTTTGTAAAGGGTCTGCAATCTTTACGACACCTGAAAAATTCGATAAATACGCCTGTATGAAAAATTGTATGAAGCGATGTGAAAATCTACTGATATCCTCGAAATGCGTCGTTAGACATTTGGCAAGCATTTTTTTTTTTAGGTCGAACATTTACACACGTTTCAAGGCCGCCCGAGCGTCAGTTCCGGATGAAGAGCATTCGAAGCGGCAAATCAATAGCAAAATGGTGGGAAACGTGGAAACCAATGCGTAATGACCGACATCGAACAATTCACCTGCTCTCTAATCTAAATGAGGCACCCCGTCAAGGTGTTATGATTAGCGAGCTTGTCTGGCTAAATCAGTTGCAACTGAAAAGTGAGTTCGATCTTCACTGGGTGCTCCATACTTTCGACCTTGCGTCACAGCTAATCTACGCTTAGAAAATAACCTCTCTAACCTAAACGGAATCAATTATAGAATCTGGTCAGTCAACCACCTCGCACCCGCGTAAGTGATCCTATAGAATTATCCATGTTCCAAAAAATTTCGATACCATCACGTATACATGATAATATCTATTTGTAAAGATCATTAATAATACCTTTCATTTATTTTATCCTAAATTGGCAATCAGTTCGTAATTATTCATTAATTGTGTCTCTAGAAATCGCAGGGAACTGACTACTTTGAATCCGACATTAGAAAGTCGTAATTTTTTATCATTGTCAAATTCTCTTAGCTTCTTGGTAAAATCTCATATATGGTATATGTTCAGTCATATTCAAAAGTTCGTTTTGCAATGTTTTTTTCTATTTTATTATCATTTCCTCCATAAAGCGAAGCACCCAGGGTATGACAAAAAAAAAACTACATCCGGCAGCAAGGTTTCTGATAGTGTTACTGGAGGTTTTAATGAGCGTGGAACTGTTTCTTATTTGCTGTCGTTCTTAGGTTCACCCTGATCCGCGGTGGCAGCACCTGCTAGGATCCCAGCTATGGGAAAATAGTGAATTCTCAAACAAAAATCAAAACACTAGGAAATTAATGTAATTACCAGCAATACATTTTTATAAAAATATAATTACCAACAATATGTTTTATAGTAGAATCACCAACAATGCATTTTATAGCAGAATTGAACACAGGACATACGTTGTAAAAAAAACAAAAAAAAGCAAACAAAACAATTTGCTATGATTAATCATGATGAAAATTTCTCAGAGTTAAGCTGTAGAAAAAGACAATATTTATAAATATAAATGACAATAGGAAAACTTTAATAGTTGCCGACGCGTTTCGTCCAATGTGAACTTTCTCAAGGTAAAGAATCGAATTGAATTTATTTAAACAATGTAACTAATAATAACAAAAACAAAATGTCCTTAGCAGCTGGAAGAATTTAGAGAACGCTATTTTCATACTCTACATACATATCCCAAGATAAAATCCAAAGAAAGATCTGCAATTTTATTAGTTCTGACCTGGCATCTTGACGTCAGTCAGTTTCCCATCGCCTTGGCACCTTGACGTGACTGTTTTTTTTCTATAGATGTTTACATGGCAATTGTTCTTTCTCTCCCGTTAACTCGATCGCATAAATTTATACTTACTATTTGATTGGATTTTAGGTACCACCATTTTACTGTCGAAATAAACTGGACGCAACCGTATGTTTGAACTCTGACCGTTTCTTTTCTTCTCAATCGCAGAACTCTCTTCTGAAATTCTGGATTCTTTGCCACCTACGGTCTTCAAAGATTTTAAGAACGTTTCAATCACCATCTTCTGTCTTCCTGAAACCTGTTCTTTTATTGTCCTATCTTCGCACTAAAGTCTTCTCATTTTCTTCCTCTCCCAGTAAACATTTGCGTCTTAGTGGCTTTATCTCCTTTCTTTGTGGTATGGTGAAATGATTAAAAAAAATTGGTCAATCTATTGAAACGCCTAAAAAAGTGCGATGAAAATTATTTTGACTCTAAATTTCTATTTACAAAGGAACTGTTATTCGTTCGCTCTTTCGTTTCTTGTCTGTCTGTCTATCTCTCTCTCCCCTCTCCCCCTCTCTCTCTATCTATCTATCTCTCTATCTATCTCTCTATCTATCTCTCTCTCTCTCTCTCTCTATATATATATATATATATATATATATATATATATATATATATATATATATATAGCTATATATATATATATATATATATATATATATATGCGTGTACTCTAAAATCAGGAGGTCAGTTGAATCCGCTATCTTAGTTTCAACCTTACGGTGTTTACAGGCGATTTTTTATAAAATGACCTCTTAACGCTTTTTAATTTTTATAATAAAACTAAAGAACACTACATTATTATTTTCAAAAATAAATGAACGCACGACGTTGGGTGTAATAGAAAAGGAGGGGGAGGATGTAAAGACGAAGAAGAAGAAGAAGAAGAAGAAGAAGAAGAAGAAGAAGAAGAAGAAAAGGGGAAGAGAAGAAAATCAAATCTATTGTTATTGTATTGGTGGGGGTTAAATTACTTATCAAACCTTATATGCACTGGAGAAAAAATTTTCTGATATGTAAGCAAGGTCTTCAGAGTTCGGATTTATGGTTTAAAAGCTTATATATATATATATATATATATATATATATATATAGTTTATGCAAAATTAGGTAATCCGTATGGGTAGACCCAAGGAGGATGATATCCGGAGAGCTCAATGTAAAATTCAGAGAAAATATATTTGAATAAAAATAGATCACTTTAAGGTTCCATGTAATAAGTTATTTCACCACAAACCTTTTAAAGGGCTCTGGATCATCAGACTTTACTTCTAAAAGTTGAAATGAAATTTTTTTTTTCATTTTTCTTTTCATTTCAACTTTTGGAAGTAAAGTCTGATGGTCCAGAGCCCTTTAAAAGGGTTGTGGTGAAATAACTTATTACATGGAACCTTAAAGTGATCTGTTTTTATTCAAACAATATATATATATATATATATATATATATATATATATATATATATATATATATATATATATATATATATATAAATATATATATATATATATATAAAATAAAAAGGCTTAAACACTAATATTCCATGGTCATAATTAATTCCATTGGAATCGTAAATACGATCCAATTCATCAGACCTACAAATTAAAAAAAATCTGATGAATTGGATCGTATTTACGATTCCAATGGAATAAATTATGACCATGGAATATTAGTGTTTAAGCCTTTTTATTATATCCTTACTCTGTCCTGGACATTGAGTTCTACTTGGATTCTATCCTCTTGGATTTATTTTTTATACAAATATATATGTATGTGTATGCATGTATGTATTAGGTTGGTGCAAAAATATTGTCGTTTTCTCATATAGTAACATATGTGAGAAAACGACAATATTTTTGCACCAACCTAATATATATATTTATATACTTTGCATATGTATGTGTATCTTTACCACTAATATTATATATATATACATATATATATATATATATATATATATACATATATATATATATATATATACATATATACATATATATATATATATATATATATATATACATATATATATATATATACATACATATATATATATATATATATATATATATATATATATATATATATATTTATATATTTATATATATATATATGTACCTGTTTATCTCAAATCTTTAGCGTTCTTTCCTTTGTCCCCATTCAAATATTCGTTGTGATTTATTTTACATTTATAAAAACTTTATGTTTGTTAATTTCGTCCTTTTGACCGTAATTATCATTTGCTGGCAATTACGTAAAGAATTTTTATCAGGCACAATAATTTTCCCGCCTGAATTTGAAAAGCTGTACCAGCAAAAACAAACATGGCTTCCATTATGAAGAACTTGTATATATTTCTAACAATGCAGACGATACTCTTCTGACGTAATTATTCGTTACAATAAAGACAATGAATATGATAATGTCATTGTTGTTGATTATTATCAACTACAATAAGATCATCAAAAATGAAGATCAGAATAATAACGAAATAATGATCCATAACAATGAAAGCAAATGACAGATAAATGGATAATCAACTAAGAAACCAAGGCAAGCAGATGGTATGACAGTAAGTAATTTTTAAAGTAGATTATTGGAATGCAGACAAGAATACAACAGAAATGTAGACTGGTTGGGTATTATAAAAACGTAATTGTGAAAGATTGAAATGAACTTGGATATGTTAGGAAGAATTCGAAAGGAAATAACTTACTATAAAGCAGAAACCTATGCTGAACAGCTACAGGTAAAACAACATTAACATTGTTGAAAAGAGGTCATCAGAAGAGAGAAATTATTTATAGCAGATCAGAATAACACCAAAAGAACCAATTCGATGACATGAAAATAAAAGAGCTGTGTAGAAATAAAGAGCCAACCGCCCGTCTTGGAATAAGTGAATTCGGCAATCTTGATCCATAAAAAGAGAAAAAAAAAGTAAGCATGAGTGGGGTGGGGAGTGAAAATCAATAGAACACATACAGACATCGTTAACAATGAAAAGAAGAATTGTCAGATGAGTGACATTACTGCCGAGTGAATTTGAAAGAAAATTAAAAAAAAAAAAATCTTCGCTCGTGAAACGGAGTTGAAAGCAAACTGGAACGCGAAGTTGACAACCGTGCTCATCGCTTGGAACAGTCTCCGTAGACTCTGCGGTCGGAAGAACATAACCTCGATTATTCTTCAAATATTAAAGAATAATAGAATCTATTTTGACAAGAGAATTATTGGAAACAACGAGAATTCTGGGGAACGGGATAAAGCATTGGAACGCTATACTGTTATTTGATCTCCAGTATAATTCACCAGATACTGCTACTCATCGAGTGTAATATATAACAAATACAAATATATAGAAAATTGACGAGACGACTTCTATAAATTGAAGAAGAAATGTAATAGGCATGGTTGCGCAGAGGACACTTGAAGAGAAAAATATAAAAGACAATCATTAGATACTAGAAAAAAACAAACAAAAACAAAACAACATAAAGACGAAGAGAGACAAGACAACTTTATTTATATTATTTTTAACCTTTTTCCTCCAGCCGTCGCACAGCCACAATTTTCGTCCACTTTGATCAATTCTGGGCAACTTGCGGAGTGTTGAACTTTTTCTTCAAGGTAAGTGAAGTTATCAACTTCCACAATTTGGTGCCCTTCTAAATGTTTAATGCTGTCATCTAAGTTCCAAATCTTTTGGATTCTTTTCAGAACTTATTCTCAATACAAACTTATGACTAACTACCTTCAATGTCTGTTATATTTTGCATTTCTCTGCATTTGTCAGCAAATAAAACTAAATCGTTAACTCTTTTTCTGTCAATGTATACCAAATTGTGGCTTGTGCGTTGATTTCCGCATTATATAATCCATTACTACAAGGAAGGAAAGGCATGGCAGAATAGTACACCCTTGTGCAAATTAATTGAAACAACCGCTTTAGTTTCCTCTCTTTCACCATCCGATCAGCGTTAGACCCAGTGGAATGGCAGGGTTTAATCGATTTTTATTTTTTCCTCAAGTTAGTTCATTTGCAGTGGTGTGCAGTAATGTGAATCTATTTTAGGAGTGTATGATGAAATTTGGTCGGCCTTGAAAAATGATCATCCGTGATTGCATCAGATTTTTATCACGTACAGACACTATTGTTTCGACTGTCGATTAGTTGTCCCACGACCATTGTCTGCGATGGACGTTACTAAAAGGAAGCGAACGAAAATTTTAACGTGAATCGAATACACTGACAAGCCTTACCAGTGAGCAAATAAAAGTACTATTGTCTGGACTGGAAACTCCCCAATCCAATCGAGAATCTGTAGTCAATCTGCAAGAAAAGACTTCGTCGAATAGACATACGAAATACTGACATGTGCACAGGGTCATGTTTTCATAAGAAAAATACAAAATAATAACAGAATTATTCGTTTTATTTCAATTAATTTACATAAGGGTGTTAGTGAGTATGTATTGCTAAGGAAAATTTTCTTACATTTTTACAGATTTAATATTTGTTTTTAATATTTGGGAACTTACACTAAACAGAAAACCTGGCGAGGGAACTGGTTTAGTTAACTTTGACCCGATCTTTTGTCATTACTGTATTATTTTTTTTAATTGAAGGTCGTTCTAATTTGCTAAAATGTTAATTACACGTGATAATTTAAGAAATTATGAATTATATTAAATTAGTTACTTTATTTAATATGACAATTATACAACTATTTATATTATTCGGACTATTGTCGTCATCTTTGTCGCCATATTTATTAGAACGTTTCGGCCGTTGTACGCTCCGGCCTTCTTCAGGTGGTTGGACTATTTACTATTTACCAGCTGAAGAAAGCCGGAGCGTACAACGGCCGAAACATTGAAATAAATATAGCGAAAAAGATGGTCTGAATATTTGCGATGAAATGAAGCTAAAATCAAGATGAAAAAAACACTAGGCAATCTTTAATAATGGTCGGCAACGTTTTATCGAGTAAAATTCCAGGTATATGGGTTCCCGCTTGGGAATAGCAATTGCTGTAAGCTCGGATGTGCGGGTTGCGTAATGGATAACGCCTTGGAATTGAAAATAGAAGAGCTGAGTTCGAACTTCAGTCGGGTTCGTCATATTCAGTTACGCGCAAATACACTCTGGAAAGGTATAGATCGCCTCACTATTCTCCCCCAGTTATTGGTTAATTAGTAGAATGTGTATCAGTAAAAATCATTATTATCCTCCCCATAATTTCTTACATTCTAAGAAATATTTTCTGGCTTTAAATTATCTGCAAAAGTTTGAGAAGCCGTAAAAAAAACCCCCAAAGAACAAAACAAACTAAGCAGCCTATTCTTATAAAAACTAGTTAAGCTCTAGTGTTCTTCCTTCTTCAGTATTTTCAATTTATTTCAAAGGTTCTAATGACGAATCTTTTCACTGTGATAAAAACAACAAAGATTAGGACAATAGTTCACATGCAAACACTCTAAATAATGATAATTCTTCAACCGAGAAATACTTACAGAAGGAAATTATGTTGAAGATAAATAATATAAAATAATGGATTTTTTTTTTATCATTTGGATCTTTGAACTTACTGATATACCAAAATAATGTACGGAATCTGATAACGATAGATTTCATTATTTTAAAACTTCCAAATAAATAACAGATAGATCCTAGGACGTTTTTGTAGAGTTAGCTGTCATTGCCACCTGCCACTATATAATAATTCTGAAATTCACTTTGGGCAGTGTTATTTTTTGTGATTATTATCTGATATGTCCCGGAAAGGGATATATTTGTTCGAAGTAGCTAAGTGGTTTTGGCTATTATAACTGGATAAAACAATCTAGCAGGTAGCCATAATGGACTGGTCCTCATCGTAGTGGTAGGCAATAGGCGTAGGCAATAGGCGAAGACAATAGGCGTAGTCCATGTACCTCCACATCAGTCTGTATTTATGGCTGACACCAGCCAATCATATTACTGTGAGGGGGAACCCAGGTGTATGCATATTCATTACATCATTATCAAAGGCAGTAAATCTCGTTTTCATTTTCTTTATTGTAACGAAAAATTATCGCAAAATTATTGTTGAAAGTACATAAAAGTTTTTCATAACAGAAGCCTTATTTGTTTTCGGCAGTATTGATTTTCAAATCAAGCCGGGAAAAATGATTATGTAATAATATTAAACTAAATTATTCAGGCTTTTCCAAAACCCTAAAGATGAGTACTTTCTCAATTTAGTTATGTGCGATCATGTATCTTTCGATACATGACTGACAAGGGAGATTATTTCCCGCAGTAGGTTGCCATTTCTTTCTGCCAGTAGTTGTCATCCAAGGCTGTATAATCCGGTCTGTCCTGCTATTTACTCATATCTGGGTAGGGGAGAAGAAGAAGATCCACACCTTTCCCAAGGTTATTAGCACCTAAACAAATGTAATGGATTCGACTGGAATTCGAACTCGGCTCTCCGATTCCTCAATCGGAGCCGCTATCAATTACTCCACTGTGCTTTCTACGGAACATATTAAGCTTGGATTTTTTTTAGTTTAGAAAGTCGGAATGAAAAGTTTCACTTATACTTACAATCAAAAGGAGACACTTGAAATGAAGGAAGCAGTGTTAGAGAATTTAGCATTCACAGAACATAATGAATGCAAAAGAAGCAGGGTACGACATTAGGTAACTTTCATAACGAACCTGTGTGAATGAATAGCAGGTTGAGTGATTGGTTTATTTATTATAGCTTATCAACGTTTTGAAGGTTATTTAAAGCCAGAAAATATTTTTAGATTTTGAAAAATCTTTGGCAGATATAATGATTTAGTTTTACTTTTTAACCTATAGAGGGGGAGAAGTGGATTCATACATAATTAGAATCTGATAAATAAACAAGAATTTATTATGTGGATATAAAGTGGGGGATCCGTCCTATATTAAAATCACTATATAAACTGATCCATCACTTTTTGGCCACGGTAGTTTCTATACATTTATATTCCATAGAATAAAAATAAATCTAAAAGACATGCCGGTGTAGCTAATCAATATTTCATTAATTGATTCGTTTTCTAGGACTTATCAAAAAGTTTTAGATTGTAAGAATTTTATGGAGATAATAATTATTTACTGGTACAAGTCCAACTAATTAACCCAGAGCTGTGGAAGAAGAGGTGGGTTTTATTCCTTTCCCATCCGGTATTTGCGCGTAAGTGAATATAACGAACCCAACTGGAACTGGAACTCGGCTCTCCCGTTTCGAACCGTTATCCGTTACGCCCGCACACCAAAGCTTACAGCATTTGGTCACCCAAACGGTCACCCGTCTAGATACGGAGCAGGTTTGACATTGCTTAACTCCGGTGATCTTACGGGAACCGGTGTTTCAACGTGATATTGTCATAAGCTGCAATGGCAGGGCCGGGTCATAAAAAGATGGTAAAGAGAAAAAAGACAGGAAGTTGTGGAGAGCCATGATCGTCTAAGTCCTAGAGGTAGATGGCCCACAAAAATTCATTTATTTTGTTATTAATTAATGATTTTACTGAGTTTTATTTTATGGACAGAATCGTTTAAAAACAGAAAGCAAATGTCACTGCGTTTATTTTTCGTCGACTACATCTCATCTATCGATATTAAAACAATATTGAGATCTCGATGTACGGTAAACACTGATAAAATCATAACAAAATTTAATCTATCAGCAATCCGATACCTCGTTGACCGGATATTAAGAGCAAAGGTCGACTGAATCCGTTGCCCGGGGGATTTCTCTTTTGATCTATGAGTCTCCATTTCCCTCTGAAACGAAAACAGACTGAAGTACAGTAAAGTACACACTGTAAATTCCAGTGTTCTACCTTCATATTTGAAGTTTGTCTTTGGAGTCGCTGTTGCATCAATACTTTTCTAGTTAGGCGATTTGGTTTGTTTGGTTTATTTTCTTTAACGGCATATCAACCTCAAAGGGTTATTTAATGCCGACAACATTTTTAGGATAGATTCGTATGAATAGAGTATGTATTCTTTGGCTTAGATTGGTTTGGTTTATTTTGTTTTACGGCATATCAACCTCAATGGGTTATTTAATGCTGACAAAATTTTTTATTGCTGTTAATATTTTGTTTTGTCAAAAATCTGTTTCTGGTAATATATTTCCTTCAACATTGTACTGCTAGTAATAATTTTTTTCAAAAAAGTATTGCTGGTAAGGGTTAACTATATGTCCATAACTGGGACCCTAACAGGTGCTACCACCCTGGGTGAGGGTGAACCTGGGAACACCCGCAATTAAGAGGTGGTTTCACGCTCCTCAAAACCTCCTTGTCAGAGGCATTGCTGTTGGACGTAGTTTAACGTCTTACCTAGGACGCGGATGTAGTTTAGCATCTTACCCAGGACGCGGATGTAGTTTAACGTCATACCCAAGACGACTAGGTCTGCGAGTAACAATATTTTCGCTCGATGGTCACGTCACAAACGAGGTAAATTTCAGTAAAACTGGTTAAAGAATAAATTGATTTTCCAAGCGTAGCTTAAATGTGGCACAAGGCCGAAAGTAGGAGGCACCCAGTGAGGATCGAACTCACTTGTAATTGTTCTAGCGAGACAAGCTTGCTAACCATTACACAGCCTCGAGTTGTCCTCAAATGATTTTCTAAGCTAGCTTAGATGTGGCACAAGGCCGAAAATAGTATGCATCCAGTGAGGATCGAACTCGCTCGTAATTGTTCTAGCGAGACAAGCTTGCTAACCATTATACCGCCTCGAGGTGCCCTTAAATGATTTTCTAAGCTAGCTTAGATGTGGCACAAGGCCGAATGTCTGGGGCACCCATTGATTATCGAACTCACTACTCAGTCGTAATTGTTTTAGCGAGACAAGCTTGCTAACCATTACACCGCATGGACGTGCCCTTAAATGATTTTCTAAGCGTAGCTTAGAGGCGGCACAGGGCCGAAAGTATGGGGCACCCAGAGAGAATCAAACTCACTATTCAGTCGTAACTGTTTTAGCGAGACAAGCTTGTTAACCATTACACCACACCGAGGTGCCCTAAACCCGATTAAAGAATAAAACAAGAAACACTTGTGCACTTTATCCTGAGGTTCAATGTTAAGTACTGAATTTTCTCAGCTTCTTCTTATTGACTTAGTTATAATGACTATCGTATTTTCCTGTGTATAATACGATTTTTCTTCTGTATAATACGACCCCGTGCTTTTGAAGCTAAAAACGGAATAAGTTACATCCTTAAGTTTAACACGATCCAGTATTACAGCCATACCGCTGTAAGGTAATTATTTCATCAATTTGACAAATGAAGACAGTATGAAATATGAAGGTAATTATTTCATCAATTGAAAAATGAAGTCGGTATGAAATACGAAGGTAATTATTCCATCAATTTGACACATGAAGACAGTATGAAATATTGAAGTAATTATTTCATCATTGACGCATGAAGTCGGTATGAAATATGAGGGTAATTATTTCATCAATTGAAAAATGAAGTCGGTATGAAATATGAAGGTAATTATTTCATCAATTGAAAAATGAAGTCGGTATGAAATATGAAGGTAATTATTTCGTCAATTTGACACATGAAGACAGTACGAAATGTAAAGGTAATTATTTCATCAATTGAAAAATGAAGTCGGTATGAAATATGAAGGTAATTATTTCATCATTTCACATTTAAAGATGGTATAATGTAATTTATTAAATCAATTGACAGGTGCTGACGGTATGAAATATAAATTTCTTTACTTGACACATAAAGACAGCATGAAATATAAAGGTATTTATTGCTTTTATTATTGGCCGAAGTCCTACTGAAATCTTTATACTCACATTTCTATCCTTATATCTCTTTTTTGTAGTCTTACTTTTTTAATTAGATCCAAGATTCAGCATCCATCTGATTATTACATAACAGTCTTTTGTAGATGACGATAGGTGACTGATTAACACAAAAACGATCGTCCACCCCTGTTTGACGACATAACAGTGGAAGCCAATTAAAAAAAAATACATTACAATCTAAAGACTGGTCTAGAACTACAAAGAAATTTGGACCCAGTTTCAAAATTTTATGAGTTTAAATTATGCAGTTGTCAAGTAACTGGAGTTTTTTTTTCTTAAGTATATCACTCTAAGCAAGGCGGGAGTGCCACTAGGACGCAAGGGGTTACAGGGAGTGAGAGCAGGAGCAAAGAGGGGTGTTTAGGGAAAGGATATAGAGAAAGACGGGGATCAAGATCAAGGCATCAGAAGATGTCGATTGACATTATATTTGGATATTTGAAGATTATAGCCATCAGGGAAGCAAGTAAGAGGAAGGGAGCTCCACGGTCGGGAAGTGCCAGATAAGAAGCTGCTGGAATAGAAGAGATGGCTACATTTAATCTTTTCGACAGTGAAAAGGGTGGGACCGAGATGCCAACTTTCGAAAATGTTAATTTAGTCACCCTCTTTTTTAGTCCAATGTCTTGTGAAGTTAAAACGAATCAACAAGAACAGAATACGAGCCGACGTAGAAAAATACTCGGGAGCATTATGTGAAAGCGGAAAACAATAATCCATGACTTTCAGTGAAAAGAAGCCTAAAGCAAAAGTTTCTCAAGTAATTATTCAGTGCGTATTTTGATAGTGCAAAGTTTTATTAAAACGAATCCAGGAATTAAGCGTAGAGCAAAAGGAAGTGTCTGTTTTTGTAATTGACTGAGAATAGGTTCTGCTGGCTTTTGATTGTTGAATGATTTTGAACCGTTTTTTTATTTGCCGCTAGCAAATTGCATACACGTCTAGGACGGCGAGGACGAAGTAGAAAGAACTAGAAAACGAAACACAAACGGTAATCAAAAGAAAAGAAATAGTATTAATAGTAGTAGTAATAGTAATGTTAGAAAGGAGTAGTGGGATAAGTAGAAAATAGATAAATGTCAATATATATCTATATCTATAATTCTCAAAATGTGTGTGTATGTATGTATGTTTGTGTGTGTGTGGTCGGATGTTGTTTATGCGTTTCCACCGTTTTCATCCGATTTTGATTAAATTTTTTTTGTTTGATAGATAATTCTTCAGTGTCGGTTTTGAGTCCATTTTGTCAGCAAAAATGGCCCTTCACTACTTCCTGTCCATTATAATTATCAGCAACGTTTTACTATTTACTATCTGCTCTTGGATATATATCTTTCATAAAAAAAACTTTAATAAAAATAAATAGTTTAAATTATTACAATAATATTATTTATTATTATACAGTTAAATATATAAAAATTATCTATATCTATAATTTTCAAAATGTGTGTATGTATATATGTGTGTGTTTGTGATTGGATGTTGTTTATGCGTTTCCACAATTTTCATCCGTATTTCGATGATTATTTTTTTTGTTTGAGAGATAATTATTCAATGGCGGTGTTGAGTTCTAATTGTCTGAAAAAATTTACCACCTTGAAGGTTAAAAATCGAAGAAAACTGATTTTTTACACTTTGCGCAAAAATTAAAGGCAAAATTTAATGTCTGTAAAAACAGCATACAATTTAATTTAAAGAGTTGAAATCTATTACAAAAGATTATTAGAATTGTAACAAAATTATATTATGAATAAAAATTATCGTATATTATAATTATGCCGGTCCATGGAAGAGGTTCCTTCCTTACAAGATTGAGAACGCAAAAACTGCCATTTTCCGGGCCACCTCCCATTCAAATTATTAACCTTCACGTTTGGGGATGTGCTTGAGTTTTTTTTTTTTTTTTTTTTTTTAAAGTATTTCATCCCAAGCAAGGCGGGAAACCACTAACAAGCAAGGGGTTACAGAGGATCTGGAGCGAGAGCAGATTGACGTGAAGTGATAGAGGAAAGGATGAAGAGAAGGATAGGGGATAAATCATGGCAACTGGAGAAGTCGATTGACATTACATTTGAATAGTTGGATATTATAGTTATCAGGGAAACATGAAAAACGGAAGGGAGTTCCACAGGCGAGAGGTGCGAGATATGAAGCTATTGGAGTAGAAGAGACGGCTACATTTAACAGTTTCAAAAGTGAAAGGGTGAGAGCGGGATGCCAGCCTAATAGGACGCTTGAATTCATGAAGTCTGGGAACCAGCGAAAGCAGCTCATCGGAGCAATTACTATGAAAGTATTTGTAAAAAAGACAGAGAGAGAGAGGCGACGGCACGTCTGTGAGAGATCGACTGCAGACGAGATGCCAGATCAGGGCCAATTACATTGCATATCCGTCTCTGGGTCTTATCAAGAACCTTGGGACAAACATAAAGGGCACCAGACCATATATGGCAGCAATACTCCATGCAAGGGCGAATGGTTGATTTGTAGATTTGAAGGATCGACTCCGACGAGAAAAATTTCCTGGTGCGGCACAGGGAGCCAATTTTCCTTGTGGTGAATGAAGCTATTGACTCACTGTATTTGTTCCATCTCAGGTCAGCAGTCAATGTGAGACCGAGCAGTCGCAAAGAGGAGCTCTCGAGAAGTTGAACGTCAGACATTCTAATTGGGGGGGGTGGTCAGGGATGGCTCTCTGTGGTGAGTAATAGAGAGCAGTTTTGTCTTTGAGGCGTTAAAGTTAACCAGCCAATTCCTGCCCCAGCTCACAACCGATTGGAGGTCCTTTTCGAGATGAACGGCCAGGTTAGTTTTGTCAACGACACTAGATTTGTTTTTGAGGCAGGAGTAAATTGTAGTGTCGTCCGCGTAGATGCCTACTTGGGAATCTATGACGTCAGGGAGATCGTTGATGAAAATAAGGAACAGAGTAGGGCCTAGGATGGAGCCTTGGGGAACACCTGCGTCCGTGGGATACGAGCTAGAGTTTGGACCCAATTATTGTTTACTAATATTGATTTTCGGATGGGCTGACTTTCAAGTTAAACTGCTCCAAGTGATCGGCAAATATTCCCAGTAATGAAACAGCAGGTCGAAGATGGGTTATACTTCTAGTAGAGAAATATCCAAAGAAATTAAAGAAAGCACAATAAGCGTCATAGAAGAGAATTGCCAAACAAGAGAAAAAATAAAATAAAAGACAAAGTGCAACATTCTCTTTCGCTCTCTGTTATATTTCACCATGTGCCTGGCTATCATGGCTCTCCACAATTTCTTTTCATTTGTTTAACCAATTCTTTCTCTTTTAAGATTCTCTTTAACAATTTAGTTCTTATTCTGCTATCCATTTGCTCAAATACGTGAAGTAGTTTAATCGTAGTTTTCCTGCTTCCGATATTGTGAGTATAAAATAATCCACGACTTCCTTTCCGGTTAGGCGTTCCAGTATTTTCAGCATTTTTTTTTTAGTTCTTATTCTTAAAACTTCATCATTTCTCACAGAATCTGTCCATGGGTTTCTCAACGTTTGTCGGCAGAAGCACATCTTTATGTCGCTTCATTACGTTTCATTTCTGTACCTGTCACAAAGTTTACCGTGTTCACTGTCATAAAGGTGATTAAATATTAGATAGTAGTCGAGCACTTCTTTAATCTTTGAAGGAAATTTTGCAATCCTTTAATATCTTTTGGTGAAAGGCTGCAGAAAAAAAAATAAGTAAAAAAAAAAAAAAAGATGAACAAAAGAAAAAGAAGTAAAAAGTAGAAATATGATGTGACAGAAAAGAGAGAAAGCAGAGGAAAAGCAAACAAAAACGAAATACAGAAAGTTGAAAAAGAAGTAAATGCACTAGAATCCCTGATAACCGGACTAAAGAAGACCTTCCGGATATGAGGAATTGGCTACAAAGTCCGGATATGAGGGATTCTGGATATGAGGGATTCCGTATATGAGAGACATTAAAACGAACAAGCTGATCGCTGATTTTTCCCTTATACAGTAGAATCCCTGACACCAGAACTAAGAAGGCCTTCCGGATATAAAGAATTGGATACAAAGTCCGGATATGAGGGATTCTGGATATGAGGGATTCCGTATATGAGAGACATTAAAACGAACAAGCTGATCGCTGATTTTTCCCTTATACAGTAGAATCCCTGACACCAGAACTAAGAAGGCCTTCCGGATATAAAGAATTGGATACAAAGTCCGGATATGAGGGATTCTGGATATGAGGGATTCCGTATATGAGAGACATTAAAACGAACAAGCTGATCGCTGATTTTTCCCTTATACAGTAGAATCCCTGACACCAGAACTAAGAAGGCCTTCCGGATATAAAGAATTGGATACAAAGTCCGGATATGAGGGATTCTGGATATGAGGGATTCCGTATATGAGAGACATTAAAACGAACAAGCTGATCGCTGATTTTTCCCTTATACAGTAGAATCCCTGACACCAGAACTAAGAAGGCCTTCCGGATATAAAGAATTGGATACAAAGTCCGGATATGAGGGATTCTGGATATGAGGGATTCCGTATATGAGAGACATTAAAACGAACAAGCTGATCGCTGATTTTTCCCTTATACAGTAGAATCCCTGACACCAGAACTAAGAAGGCCTTCCGGATATAAAGAATTGGATACAAAGTCCGGATATGAGGGATTCTGGATATGAGGGATTCCGTATATGAGAGACATTAAAACGAACAAGCTGATCGCTGATTTTTCCCTTATACAGTAGAATCCCTGACACCAGAACTAAGAAGGCCTTCCGGATATAAAGAATTGGATACAAAGTCCGGAGATAAGGGGTTATATTTAGATTAAAATAAAGAACTGAAATCAGGTTTAACATTTCTTTCCAATGTTTCATAGTAAACAAAATAAGCTAATGGTGAGTGAAATATAACGGAAATGATTTTAAGGAAAAAGAAATAAATTATGTAATTTTAATGAAAATTCATTCAATTAAATATGCCACGTATGCAAAACAAATAATGTAACGAGGATTTTTTAATCGCTGTTGCATTATAATTCTGTAAGCGAGGTGGGATGGGATGGAAATATTTGTCGCAGATTACTTCTACAACGCAGAGAATAAATCACTAAGTTCAGACTCGAACATTGGGGGCAGAAAGAAATGCCGAAAACTTGATTCGCAGGTACTATCTCACAATGCACGCAAACAGTCAGAAAAATAACTCACTCTCCAACAACTTGTTGGTGGGCACATGGGTTGAGTGTCAGGAAAAGAGAAGAGATGAAGTTCTGGCTAGTTGTTTCAATCTTTAATCTTGCCCGACTTGTGATAATCAACACAGGGTAAGTGAAGGATCTGTGTTTGGTTCTCATTCAACATTCACGCTTCACGCATTATTCATGAAACAGATTCTTTCTCTCCTAATGTCATTCTCAACTTTTTTCCGCATTTCGTTTTGCTTTTGTTCTTGAAA
>OZ010602.1:18739987-18804987 GCA_963932145.1 Acanthosepion lycidas
CCCTCTTATCCTCAAAAATACAAACGCATTTTCCTGTAACCATCCCCCATATACAGACCCACACACGCAAGAAGACAAGTATCTACAGGCAGATAGACAGTCAGAAGCCGTAGTAACATTTCATCGTAGCCTTACGAATGTCCAGAGTCTTTAAGGTGCGTTTGTCGGGATGTATAGCTGTATTGTTATAATGTGAAAAATTTCCACCTTGAAGTTGTTAAACCGCATTCGGAACCACTGATCTTTTGTTAATTGTGCTGCTTCTGAGATATATTTTCTATTTCTATAATAAGAGCTCCCACAAATTAGCAGAAACCATAGGAACCCCACCCCCACCAAAATTTCTTGTTTCAATGGGCTGATTAAAAATACAGTGAAACTACAGTGACACCAACGGCTCTAAAATATATATAGAAGAACAAATCTGAATTCAAAACCTGTGGAGGGTCGTTTGGGGGCCTTGTGGCACATAGTGCACGAGGTCTCTGCATTCGGCCCTTCAAAAAGTATGGATTGTCTTGCTAGAAACCTTCACCACTATAATCAGATCTCTTGTGCTGTTGTCGGGCCTTCGGTTTCCTAGGGACTGGTCTGCTTGACCTTCATACGTCGAATTCGACGTGTATATATATATATATATATATATATATATATATATATATATATATATATATATATATATATATATATGACATTACACACTACGAAATAGACAAAGTCCGTCAATTATTTTAATATATTTTAATGTTTACATTATTTATATAGACACAAGTATTTAAGTAAATGCCCTGTTTATAATAAACAGCATTAACAACATTTACTGGCCTGAATATCTGAGATATTTCATAAAAAATATGTCCTCCGTCAGGAATCGAACCTGTATACTATATGGAACCGTCATATAGCGTGACTTGCTATACCAGTTTAGCTACAGAAGAGCGTTGGACTTTGTCCATTTCGTAGTGTGTGACGTCATTTGCTTACTTTTAGTACACTTCGAGCAGATATGATTGTTCTAGGAAATCATGGAAAATTTAGTTTAAAAGCAGTAAATCGACCCTGCTAACCAGACTTTCCTTCGTAGCTAAACTGGCGTAGCACGTCAGGCTACATGACGGTTCCGGATACAGGTTCGATTCCTGTTCGAGAAAACATATTTTCAATGAAAATTTCTCGGACGTTCAGACCAGTAAATGCTGTCAATATATTTAATGTTACGTCCTGGGTATGACGGTAAACTACATCCGCGTCCTGGGTATGGCGATAAACTGCATCCAACAGCAAGGTCTCACATAATGTTTTCAGAAAAATAATGTTGCCAGCTCTAAGTTTTTGAAACAATAATGTTGCCAGCTCTAAGTTTTTTTTTTGAAACAATAATGTTGCCACCTATACGTTTTTTATTCTATACAAAATAGGCATTTAAAATTCATATAAACTGGATTTGGCATTAAATAACCCACAGTGGTTGATATGCCATAAAACCCAAACAAACAAACAAATATTTAATGTTATACATTATTTATATAGATACAAATATTTAAGTAAATGCCCTGTTTATAATAAACAGTACAATCAACATTTACATATATATATATATATATATATACATATAAATATATATATACAGGTAAACATTTACATATATATGTAAAAAATCACACACACACACACACACACACATATATATATATATATATATATATATATATATATATATATATATAAACTAATGGTGACGCATCTTAAACATGTCAGTTCATGAATAAGTAACGCATTTACCCCTAACCTTCAACCTTTATTTCTCTCTTTTCTGCTTTAGCCTTGACCTCTGTTTTGATTGATTATCCTAGACATACCCTCAAAATTTTGAAATCTCTTCCTATCTACTTTTAAACTCTTAAGCTACCGTATTGTTTTCAAGTGTTTGCAGCAATATCCTTTTCTAAAAAAGAAAAACAAATTCTATAACAGCTCTTTTTTTAGCGTGTGCCCCGACGGCAGTCATTTTGAAAAAAAGGATAATCGCTAAGAAAAGAGAAGGTAACTCCACAAATGTTTAATCCTGTCTTCGAGACACTTTATCGTTTATAATAATAATAATAATAATAATAATAATAATAATAATAATAATAATAGGATATTTGACTACTCTTACCGCTCAAATAAACGCTAAGAGTCATCAAATATAAGGGTGTTTTTCCATTGCCAAAAATTTAATAAATGAGGATTCCAAATAATAATAATAATTTTCAAAATGTTAATTAGCATAATCTGATTTATTCGAGAAGCAAGAATGATACTTGTAAAGTTAAATTAGTCATTACTTTTTGAACGGCCCTCATTAAATAACTTCTAATTTTTGTGCCGACTCTCATAAAATATCTTCTACTTTTTAACCGGCTCTCGTAAAATGACATTTTACAGAAAAAACGACGTGATGAACGTTGTTGATAGAAAAAGAAAGTTTTAGATCCATTTTAATGAAGCACAAAAGACTCACAGACCAATTCTCTCGTTCTGTCCACGGGGACCCGTAACTCTTTCATGAATCAACTCTATACATCTTTACATGATTATGCGCAGTTCGCAACACACTAAAGAGTGCTTAGCAACAACTTTCTCATGTTAAGTGTGACTCTGTTTATAAGCCTGCGATCGGAATTTCATAACTTCCGGACAAATGGCACTTGATCCCGAAAAATTCCATTTATTTATATATTTCATTCCGGTCAGTGATTGGCTGCATTGTAGATTTTATTACCCACCCTGTCATAAAATATTGCCGCTTCCAGCGTTAATAAAATTATTCATAATTCGTAAGTGCTCAAAGCCAGTCATGTAATATTAACTCATAAATATCTTGGGTTCATATTCAACAATTTTCACAGTGATATTTGTTTTGTGACCTAAACAGCCATACTTTTGTTCCTTTGAGTGATACAATTTTTTTTTTATTGAGAACTAATCGTCCCCTAGGTTAGATACGGCAGTCCGGTCTGTATTTTAAATATCAAACATTTATGACTAATATTATTATAAAACATTATCATGATTGTTGGAAGGGTTATTCATCTAGTAAATCAATACGGCCATGTTTCTGCTGATGAAAGCTATTTACTTCTCGAAAGATCGATATTGGATTTCGATTCAATTTTTCAGCAAGTTTTGTTGACTTTTATATTGAGTTCACTGACAAGCATACAAAAACCTTCCTGCAATAAAATAGAAATAAAAAATAAATTTAATCAAGTGATCGTTAATAGATTCTTATTATTTAAATGATTTTTTCTTTATTCGTCAACAGAATATTTTACTATTAAAATATATTTTAAATTATTTTTTTATACTTTTTCCTGCCTATTTTCCTCTCTTCTATCACGTTTTCTTCCTTTTTTTCTCTCCCTTTCTCTATAATTTCTTAGGATTCCCTCATTCCTTCAGTATCTGTCTATATTTCTAAGATGAGGTATAATACCTCATCTCAGAAATATAGTACATTATTTACATTATTTGGACTATTGTCCTCATCTTTTTCGCCATATTTACTACAACGTTTCGGCCTTTTAGTATCTGTCTATATTTCTGAGATAAGATATTATGTACATTATTTACATTATTCGGACTATTGTTCTCATCTTTGTCGCCATATTTATTACAACGTTTCGGCCCTTCAGTATCTGTCTATATTTCTAAGATGAGGTATTATGTACATTATTTACATTATTCGGACTATTGTCCTCATCTTTGTCGCCCTATTTATTACAACGTCTTGGTCGTTGTACGGTCCGGCCTTCTTCAGCTGGAGGAGAATTAACAGGAGATAACTGACATCAATTAGACATGTGTCCTTGAGGACACATGGCACAGTGGATAAAGGCGTTAGTTAGATCCAGTGACAGGACCTAAAGAGTGTGAGTTCAATAGCCGGCTAATGCAGTGGAGAACTTTCAGAGGGAAATTAACAGGAGATAACTGATAACTGACATCCATTAAACATGGCACGTGGAACTAGAACAGTCTACCCCAGTGAGCAAAATAAAGGGTTCAGTTCGACATTCCAACCACCTGAAGAAGGCCGAAATGTACAACGGCTGAAACGTTGTAATAATATGGCGATAAAGATGAGGACAATAGTCCGAATAATGTAATTAATGTCCCTCACTCCTTGTCTTCCTACAGTTCTTTTTCTCTTCCTTCTTTCGTCTATCCTACCACTGTCTTTGTTCATGTCTTTATTTCTGTCCTGGGTATGACGATAAACTACATCCGCGTCCTGGTTAAGACGATAAGCTACGCCCAATAGCAAGGCCTCTGATCAGGAGGTCTCGAAGGGCGTAGAACCACTTCTTAATTGCTGGTCTTCCCAGATTCACCCTGACCCGGGATGGTAGGACTTGTTAGGGTCCCAACTATGGGCAAAAAGTTAACCCCCAAAATGGGACAAAATACTATGAAAGAGTAAAAATAGGTTTTAATACCAGAAATACTTTGAAAAAAATTATTACCAGCGATAAATTTTTGAAGGAAAAAATTATTACCAGCAATACTTTAAAAAAGATATTACCAGCAATACAAACATCTATACATTTTTGAAAAAAATATTACCACCTATACATTTTTGAAAAAATATTAGCAGCAATAGATTTTTGAAGAAAAAATATTCCCAGAAATAGACTTTAAAAAAAAATATTACCAGCAATACATTTTTGGAAAAAAAAAATTGTCGGCATTAAATAACCCATGGAGGTTGATATGCCGTAAAACAAATCAAAAAAAACAAACCAAACCAAACCAGACCAAACTTTATTTAAAGATATTTTGATGACTTCCCAATTCTTCCCTTTTTTATTTTCCTTTTATTAGTTGAGAGGGAAGTTATGCAGTGAATCAGGAAAGTAAGTACTTTCACACTAATGCCCTTGGGAAAGTTATAAAACCATCTCTTCTCCCCTCGGTTATAGGTTAAATAGCAGAACAAACCGAGCTTTTGTTTTCAAGCAGTTTAGGACACGGGCATCTTTGAATCTGAAATCGATTAATTGCTAGGTCTACTACCAAGAAAAATGGTTCCCTGTATCATGTTAGACAAGTTTACATATTTATAAGTCTATCATTCGTCAATGCTTTGAATATTGCTGGCACATCTAGTCTGCTGCTCTTGCTATATATTTAGAGATTCTTGATAAAATCCAAAGAATTTGCTATGTCATTGGTCCTTCAGAAATATGCTCCCAAATTGGCTCCTGTTCTCTCTCAATTGTATAATTAATAAGTGTCTTGCTGCTTCTTACTTTCCTGTTTGTTGGAAATCCTCTTCTGTAGTTCTTGAATTCGGGTGAACTATCTGATCTTTCTATTAGCTTTCTACCCCTGTTTGACAAAATACTAGAGGCTATAATCAATTCTGAATGACATCCAAAGAAGAATATGCAAAGTTACTTGTCCTTCCTTATCTAGCATCTCACCTTCAGTCACTTTCCCACTGTCGTAATGTAGCTTCTCGCTACCTTTTCAATAAATACTTTCACGGTAATTGTTCTGGTTTACTTTTCTCTATGGTTTCATTGTAACTATTTAAATGTTTTTTATTCCACTCACAGACAAATTGTGCATATGTGTTGTAGCATATCTACTAACGATAATGGGCATATCCCCATTCACATAAATACAGTAGCAAATACTATACGTCGGTCTGCAGTTGAAGGTTCCTTGTGGGTTTCACTTGACTTAATTTAGCAGTTGACTACTTCTACGTGCCGCTGGCATATATCATATGTGTTGTTCTTGTCCTAAGTATTATCCTTCATTACCAACCTTCCCTAGGTTACAAAAATATGGGAACTAGTTAGAACTTCATGGAAACTTTGAGGCTATATGTTGGCTGTGGGAAGAATGTGTTGTTTTCGTTTCTGTGGTATGTTTGGGTCAGTAATTGTGGCAAGTTAAGTTTAATTATAAGACAGAGTAAGACCAGCCTTCCACATCCCCACTTTTGGCCTTGTGCCATACGTTTGTATTTTACAAAATAAATATTACTTTTCTTTATGGTCCCTCGGCTTTCTGAATTTAAGCGCAGGACTAGATTAGCGGCAAGTTGAAATGGCTTGATGTAATCGTAAGTTCTATGCTAACTGTTTCTGCTTTCGCACTCCTCTCTTGTGGAACTCTTTTCCGGCTTCTTGCTTCCTAGTCAAATTTGACCTTCAAAAATTTAAATGCATCCATCGTTATTTCTGTATTCTTAATTCTTGTTCTTTTTTCATGTTCGCTCTCCTTAATAGTCTTTTTTTCTCATATTCTTTAACATGTAGTAACCATTGCAGCTTAATGTCTTTATTGTCTTGCTTGGGGTGAAATAAGGAGATGGCTCTATTCCCCATAGTGGTGGTGAATCGCGCAAAGTTGCATAAAAAAATACCAAATTGTTTGATAGCCATTGGCGACCGTCTTTGTTTTGGTAAAAATATAATCTAGAAAATACAGTTCGGCTGACTTCGATAACTATCGAGAAATGTAGGTTTATTTAGCCAATACATGGTTGTAAGCAAAAGAGAACTGCCCAACATGCAAATTACAAATTGAAGATTACTGAAATCAAACAGGTGCAACAATTTTTATATCTGGGAAGCGTAATAATAGGACGGAAAGTGTGACACGAAAATCCGAAGGTGGATTTTTATAGCGAAAGATGCCTTCTAAAACCTAATAAAGTAAGAACAACAAAATATCGCTAGAAACAAAAAAGAAAAAATGAATAAAAATGCTTACTGAAATGTTATATAATATAAATCATCTTACATGCCAATAAATGTTGGACATTCTCCTCACAGATGAAGAAGGGATTCGAAGTAACAGAACTGTGGTTCTACAGAAGGTTGCTGAGAATGAGCCAAAAATTTGAGCAACGGCGAATGTCTAGAGACAATGGCAACAAAAAAGTTATTTATAATTAACACCAGGCAAAGACAGTTGAAATTTTTAGGGCACATAATGAGGAAAGAGGGCTAGGAAAATTTGTTTCTCACAAGACAGATTAAGGGTAAGTGAGACAGAGGAAAGCAAAGCATAACGTACTGGGCAAGCTTTAGTGAATTGTTTGTGGAGTAGGATTTGGTGGAGATGGCAAAAAGATAAATATTATTAAGAGCAACAGAGGACAGATTGTGAAGAACACTGATTGCCGACACCCTGCAGGTGACAACGACACATAGAAGACGACGAATTCAGAATTAAGAGAAAGAAATATAGAATAAAGGGTGAAGTTTCTTCTTCTTCCATTGTCTGATACGAAAGAATAACAAGTTTTTTTTGGGACATTGTGTCTGACCACTAATATTGTTTTCACGCCTACCCTGATGCACTGGGCTTTCGAAAAAAATCTAACCGGGGGATAAATGTTTTTGAATCTGTCCTGTATCTTCAGATCGTTAAGCGATCATGGCTTTCCACAACCTCCTGGTATTTTTAGACCTTAACAACGTTTGTTTCCATTTTGTAGGACTTTTTCGCTACTCGTCTGTCCATGGAATTCTCAGCATTCTTTTGTAAAACCACTTTTCTGTTGCTTCCGGTCTTCTCTTCATAAGGGAAATTGTCCAGTATTCACTATCATGCAAGCGGATTGATACTATATAATATTTAACTACTGAGAACTCTATGAAATTTATGTTCAAAGCCACGAAGGTATTAAGTGTACTTAAATCTCGTGACTAGTTTACGTGTACCATATTTTAAAGAAACACATTTAGAATATGTCTATATTTCTGAGATGAAGTATTATGTACACTATTTACATTATTCGGGCTATTGAAGTCATCTTTGTCGCCACATTTATTACAACGTTTCGGCCGTTGTACGCTCCTGCCTTCTTCACGTGGTTGGAATGTCGAACTGAAACCTTTATGTGGCTCACTGGGGTACACTGTTCTAGTTCCACGTGCCATATTTGATGGATGTCAGTTATCTGTTATCTCCAGTTAATTCCGCTCTCCAAGTTCTCCACAGCCTTAACGGGGTATTGTACTCACACTCTTTGGGTCCTGTCACTGGATCTAACTAACGCCTTCATCCACTGTGCCATGTGTCGCCCATAATTTGAACTCAAAACCTGCACTAAAGAAATATCTATCAAAAAAAAAAAAAAAAAATCCATCGAAATCGGATGAAAACTGGGGAGACGCATAAACAACATCCGATCACACACACACAGACACACACACATTTTGAAAATTTTAGATATAGATTTCCCTCTTAGCTAAGTAATCAGACACTTATTTTTATGACATTCATTTAGCTCATGGTTTTGATATACTGGACAAAACGCTTGTCTTTTAAACTTCTCTGATCGAGTGAGTTTTTTTATACTAATGTTCACCCAAAACAAGGCTCAAGAGCCACTCGATGTAGAGGGTTACTGTGTGGTGCTGTAAGGAAAGGCAAGAAATGAATTTCATGAGGTTATTCCGGTTAGAAAACGTTTAAACGTAAACTTGAAGACGTCAAGATTATAGTGATTGCGAAATCATCCTGCCGGGAGTCTGTTCCACAAAACCTCAGTTCTTGGAGAGAAGCTGTCCGAGTGGAACTTACTTCTTACTAATAGAATACGAAGGAGAAGAGGATGATTCAAACTTGGGGGCGTGGCATGACGGGTGCCAGTTGTAAAGGCCAGGGTTGGTGAGGGACAAAGAATGTTGCTCATTAGAACACATGCCATGGAAACAGCGATAGAGCAGCGAGAGGCTCGCCATGTTTCTTAAGTGAAAAAGCATGGGAAATAATTAATCAATTACCCAAAAGGCCGCGTAGACTGTTTTTGAGCTCAGGCACTTGAAAACCAGGCAGCTCCAACCAAGATATGGTGACAATACCCTATTTTTGGTCTGATATGGCTCTTGTAAAGTTATATCCTCATTGAGTACTTTACTCTTGTTGTTTAGTATGCACTTAGTACTACATAACTGTTTCTAGCGGGTTAGTACAATTTTCTTTCCACTTTTAGCTATGTAATCAAACACGTGTTAAGCGATGGCACATTTGTAACTTTAAATTAGACCCGTCTCTTTGGTAACGATGCGCAATTTTCAAATAACGCACTTAACAAGTTTAAATTACGGACAAAATTACGTTAAGATATAAAACTGATTTACCACCCGAAACGTGCCGAAAGTTTAATTCCTATCTTCTTCGATGTCTCGTGTCCCTTCAGGACGTGTGCGATCATGGCTCTCCACAGTTTCCTGTCATTTGTAGCTCATAGTAGATTTTGTATTTTCGCTATCTCTCTTAATAAACCTTTTCTTTTCCTACCTCGTCTTCAGTTCCTTCGATACTCTCTCTAACTACATCCTCCTTAATTCACTGCAAAACCTACCCAAAGAAAAAGAACTTAAACGTATTCACGAATAACGCAATTGGCGTATACTTGAGTTTTAAATAGACAGGGTCGTTAGAATGAAAGTTAAGTATATGTATATATTTCTGAGACGAGGTATTATGTACACTATTTATATTATTCGGACTATTGTCCTCATCTTTGTCCCCATATTTATTAGAAAGTTTCGGCCGTTGTACGCTCCGGCCTTCTACAGGTGGTTGGAATGTCGAACTGAAACCTTTATTTCGCTCACTGGGGTAGACTGTTCTAGTTCCACGTGCCATGTCTAATGGATGTCAGTTATCAGTTATCTCTTGTTAGTTCCCCTCTGCACGTTCTCCACCGCCTTAACCAGATCCACCGACAGAGTGTGAGTTCAATACCCGGTTAAGTCAGTGGAGAACTTGGAGAGGGGAATTAACAGGAGATAACTGATAACTGGCATCCATTAAACATGGCATGTATAGAACAGTGTAACCCAGTGAGCGAAATAAAGGGTTCAGTTCGACATTCCAACCACCTGAAGAAGGCCGGAGCGTACAACGGCCAAAACGTTGTAATAAGTATGGCAACAAAGATGAGGACAATAATCCGATTAATGTAGATAGTATAAAAGAGAAGGTTTGGAATTTTTTAAAATAACGAATATTTTTATCCAAGAAGAGCTTACATTTATATCATGATGCAACATCGGTTCTGGTATGGAAGTTAAGCAATGTTGAGACTGTTCAGTATCTAGATGGGTGACCGCTTGGAAATACACAGTGTTGTACGCTTCGATGTGCTGGTGATGTAATGAATAACGACTCCGAATTGGAAATAGGAGAGCCGAGATCTAATTCCAGTCGGGTTCGTTACATCCACTTGCACGCAAATGCCCTTGGCTTCTCCCTCCAGTTGTGGGTGAATTAGTAAGACTCGTATCAGTTAATTGTTATTATCTTCGAAAAAAAAAATTACAGTCTAAAATATTTGCTTGCTTTAAATAACCTACAAAAGGTTGATAAGCCGTAAAAATGTCAATCAATTATCCAAGAATGCTCACAGTCGAAATTAAGCAGTGGGACGATTCCTATTTTTTATTTTTTTATTATTATTATTATTTATTTATTTATTTTTTTTTATAAACATGTATGTTTTTTTTTGTTTTTTTTTTATAATAAGGATGACTTGGGTGGGTCCCCCCCCCCACCAAAGAGAACAATCGTCCCAGTCTTTGTACTCGAAACTCAAAGCTATGTACCGATAAAATACTGTTTCGTTAAATCAAAGTGTTTTTGTTAATCATTCTTGTTATGAAGAAATGGATTAACAGATAAATGTAAATCTGTTCAGGGGATGAAGTAATGGATAATAGGATTAACGTAACCACAAAAAGTTAGATAGATTGATTGGTAGAGAGAGAGAGAGAGAGAGAGAGAGAGAGAGAGAGAGAGAGAGAGAGAGAGAGAGAGAGAGAGAGAGAGGAGAAATGAAGAGAAAAGGCAGTAAAATAGAGAGAGTATAAGAAGAGAGATGGCGAAGAAATGGTGGAAGAATGAGAAAAAACAATAGAAAGAAAGAGTGTCAAAGTACTGAGAAAATGGCTTTTTCACAAACGTAGGTCGAGAGAGAAAAAGAAAAAGAAAGAATATGAGAGGTTGTAAAAGAGAATACTATGTACAAAAACCGAGTAATAAAAAAAAAAAAAGAAAAAGAAAAAGAAAAGAGAAAGAGAGTAGGAAAAAGAAATAATGAATAGCGCTGAGAGGGGATGCATGGTTAAGCGAGAGAAAGAAACATGTTGATCTCAAGAGAAAGAGAAGGTCATAATAATAATAACAAGTGTCAGAAAAGAGAACGAAAGAAAGTGAAAAGCAGTGAGTGAGTGCGCGCAGTGGAAAGGAAGGGGAGGAGAGAATGTATGGTCCCACCAACGTTAAAATGCCGTCTCTGTTGTACGCCAGCTATTTTGTGTTGACTTTCATATTGTGGCCAGGTATGTATGACGAATTTTTTTCCCTTTGATTTTTTTTTACCTTTGTAATCTAATTTGAAAAACAATAGAATACATTGTAAACTGCGTGCTGGTATTCGGTAGTCGCAAAAGACTCTTGAACACTTACTGCTAATTCTTCAAACATCCGACATTTCTATTCTATCTATCTATCTATCTATCTATCTATCTATCTATCTATCTATCTATCTATCTATCTATCTATCTATCTAATTTACTGTATCAGGTACAAGGCCATTGACGAACTCACTTCATTAGTAAAGGAGTTTGTAAAACATACATCGAGCTATTTTTGATTTCATGTTATTTCACTTCATCGATTTACACCAAATTATCTAACTATATAATTTTATTGTTATCTATCTATCTATCTATCTATCTATCTATCTATCTATCTATCTAGCTTATTCTAACAATTTAAAAGCGGGAATGTATGTATGTATACATGTACGTACCTAAGTCTTTCCATCTATTTATCTGAATCTCATCGCGTATATCACCTTTCATACGTATCTCTTTACCAGCTATCTCACTCTGTTCGCATCTATCTATCTATGTATGTATGTATCTATCTATCTATCTATCTATCTATCTATCTATTATTTTTCCTTGCGAATTTCTGCTTAAATTTGCATATATCTTACATATAATATCGACAATTATTCAAGCACTCTGTCTCTTCATTAAAGGTACCTCGCAAAAACACAGCGTCATATCCTCCTCGCCAAATTAAAATAAGTGGTCATCGTAAATATACGGCTCCCGAACAAACAATGTATTAACCATCATTACTTCTTGTGTGAACATTAATGAAGGTCATGAAAACTAGTAACGCTTATTCACATCCATCCACCATATTTTTCTCGTTCTTTCTTTTAAGCATAATGTCTAGCTAGCAACAGAGCGACCATCGTTACAGTGAAGACTACCAGGTCCAACGTTACACTGCGTTCATATATTCTGCTGCTATCTGTTGCAGTCGACTACCAAACAATAGCAGCAGCAGCTGCAGTCCTATTCTTCTTGTTGTGTGACATGTCTGTATGGAAGCCGAGAATTTCTCTTTAGTTTTAAATTGTTTACATGTTGATGTGTTTAGACAAGTATCATCAAAAATAATAAAGATCTTTTTTGTTGTTTCTTTGGTGGAGTGCATTGTTGCAGAGAAGGACGCGTTCTTGGTTCACGTCAATAGTTGTAGCAGCGTCACTACTGATAACACTAATATCGAAATATATCGTTACTATCTTCTTTCTATCAGTGAAATGTGTCAAGAGCATGCCTAGATTTTTTAAATTTTTTCCGATTTATTTACTTCATTTACAACTATATATATATATATATATATTTGGTTGGATTGATGTGAGTTAGTGACCCTGGGTTTCACGCTTTTGCGATCGTCAGACAAACTGACGATCGCAAAAGCGTGAAACCCAGGATCACGAACGCACATCAATCCAACCAAATATGTTAGCTCTATCTCTGATATTGAGCGCTTTCTAATAAGTACCGCGCATATAATATATAAATAATTATATATATATTTATTTATATTTATATACAACACTTTTCATATATATATATATATATATATATATATATATATATATATATATATATATATATATATATATATATATATATATATATACATACACATATATATATATATATATATATATATATATATATATATATACTTAATTTACTTAAATATTAGGTTGGTGCAAAAATAATGACGTATTAATGTCGTTTTTTGACGTATTTTTAACGTCAAAAAACGACATTATTACGTCATTATTTTTGCACCAACCTAATATCTGTATCTATAAAAGTAACGTATAAACAATATATATATATATAAATATTAATTGTTTATACGTTATTTTTATAGATACAGATATTTAAGTAAATGTTCTGTTTATAATAAACAGTATTAACTACATTTACCGGCCTGAATGTCCAAGAAATCTCAAAGAAAATATGTATACTCCGACAGGAATCGAACCTGTATCCTACATGGAACCGCCATATAATCTGATGTGCTATACAATTTAGCTACAGAGGAAGTTTCTGGTTAGTAAGGTTAAATTACTCTTTCTGAACAACAAACTTCCCATGATTTCTCTGGAACGCTCATATCTTCTCGAAGCGTAACTTAACGTAAACAAATGAACCCATATATTATGAAATGGACGAAGTCCGACAATTATTTAAATATATTTTTGTTTATACGCTATTTTTATAGATACAAATATTTAAGTAAATGCTCTCTTTATAATAAACAGTAATAACAACATTTACCGGACTGCATGTGAATGTCCAAGATATATGGCAGCTCCAAGCAGGATACAGGTTCAATTCCTGTCAGAGGACACGTGTTTTCGAACACTCAGAGCTGAAGACTGCTGGGTTCTGACTATTCTCATGCTGAGGTATTTTGGGTTTTTACCGACGCGAAGTGAGTGTTCGGTTTCGGTTTCTCCAGTTCGGAATAATTTATTGACATCCTCTTATCCGGAAAAATACCCACATATTTTCCTTTCACACAATTTACTTTTCATTCTGACCTGACGAAGTCGTTAAAAAAGATTTTCGACTTAATCTTCAATTTCGTCTCCAATTTTGTTTTGAAGAAAGGCATCAATCTATCTCTTTTTGTTCAAGATATGGGTCAATCGTAGTGTATACGGCGCTATTTAATCTTACGAATGAGTAGAATTTGGGGTTCTGAGTTTTGCTATATACGAGGTGCATTTGAGAAGTTTTGGTACTTTTGCAGAAGAGACATTTATTAATTTCAAAGAAGTAAAAAAAAATCTCTAATCTTTAACGTAGAATTCTCTGATTTCAATGCACTTATTATAGCGCTCCAGTCACTTCGTGACGGCCTCATGTAAATCACCCAAAGTAAAGGTATCCAGGTCTCTTGACAAAGCTCCCTTCCTTTTTCAGTGTTTGCAAACCGACTGTCCCTGAGGTTCTTTGGCTTAGGGAACAGCCAAAAGTCACAAGGAGTAAGGTCTAGACTGTAGGGAGAGTAAGGGAAGGTCTTGATGTTCATCTCTGTCAACACAAAACCTTATTGAATAGCGAACTTCCAAAATGTCTTGACGTCCAGACTACTTTCTACAAAGTAGTCAGCTGTAGAGTAGCTGTAGATTTTCTTTAAAATGGGCCCAGTAGGGTGTGTTTAAATTGCTGTTGCAGCTGTCTTCTTTATTCTGGAATAACGGAAGTTGGCAGGCCATCTTATTTGTTTAGTAATCATATACCGCTAACCATTACTCCCCGTGTCCCGGGATGCACGGTGGAGTAATGGATAGTGGCTCGGATTGAGGTATCGGAGAGCCGAGTTTGAATTCCACTCGAATCCATTACATTCACTTACGTGCTAATACCCTTGGGAAAGGTATGAATCCACTTCTTCTCTCCCAGCTATGGGCAAATAGCAGGACAGACCGGGTTCTATAGCCTTGGATGGCAACTGGCCTACCGAAGAAAGAAATTGTAACCTACTGCGGGAAGAAATCTGTCTCGTCAGTCATGTATCGAAAGATACATGATCGCCTAAGCGTGTATCACGTATGGAACATAACTGAATCAAATATTGTAAATTGCGGCGTACAAGTCCACCTGGATATTTAGCCCTATACCTACCGTATTGCTCGACCCCCCCACCAAACATACGGTAGGCTACCAGTGGCCCTGGTTTCTGGAATACATTTGCGGACCATTACACTATCACTAGTCATGGATGGAACGAGCTGGTGGCTCATTTTTATGTATAATGTAACATTTTGGTATCTGTCTATATTTCTGAGATGAGGTATTATGTACATTATTTACATTATACAGACAATTGTCATCATCGTTGTCGCCATATTTAACACAATGTTTCGGCCCTTCAATATCTGTCTATATTTCAGAGATGAGGTATTATGTACATTATTTACATTATTCGGACTATTGTTCTCATCTTTGTCACCATATTTATCAAAACGTTTCGGCTATTTTAGTATCTGTCTATGTTTCTGTGATGAGGTATGGTGTACATTATTTACATTATTCGGACTATTGTCCTCATCTTTGTCGCCATATTTATCACAACGTTTCGGCCCTTCAGTATCTGTATATTTCTGAGATGAGGTATTATGTACATTATTTACATTATTCGGACTATTGTTCTCATCTTTGTCACCATATTTATCAAAACGTTTCGGCTATTTTAGTATCTGTCTATGTTTCTGTGATGAGGTATTGTGTACATTATTTACATTATTCGGACTATTGTCCTCATCTTTGTCGCCATATTTATTACAACGTTTCGGCCGTTGTACGCTGCGGCCTTCTTCCGGTGATTGGAATGTCGAACTGAACCCTTTATTTCGCTCACTGGGGTAGATTCAAGGACACATGGCACAGTGGATAAAGGCGTTGGTTAGATCTAGTGACAAGACTCAATAAGTGTGAGTTCAATACCCGGTTAAGGCAGCGGAGAACATTCACAAGGAAATTAACACGAGATAACTGATAACTGACATCCATTAAACATGGCATGTGGAACTAGAACAGTCTGAAAGGTTCGGATAATATCGTTGGGCTATGTCAATGTTAAATGCTATCTGTTATCAGTTTTAATGCTTATGTACTTCCATAATATCCTTATTGATTCCCAATATAAAAACAAAAAACAAACATCCACTACTCCTCCCCGTTCTCTTGGACAAGAGTAGAGGCTCACACCTTGTTTCTTGTTTAGGAAGTCGTTCCCGGATCTCTCGCTTCCTATCTCTCTGGCCTCTGTACTGGAGGCTGCCGTGTTTCTCCCGTGATGTGTGCCGTCTTTGGCAATGCCTCTTGATTCTGAGGGTACGAGGTTGACAGATTTCTGGTTGCTGTTTCCGACTGATAGTTAGGAGCCCTAAATCTTGCGTAGCGTCTTGAGTGGCCGCTCTGGTCAACAGTTATATAATACCTGGGTGTCTGTAGTGCCATGTCGCCCACCGAGATGAATGCAGGGACACCTGTCCCTGCATTCATCTCGGTGGGCAACCTTGAGGCCACATTATGCTGCAGGCTGCGCCAAATTCCGTCTGTCCACGTCGCAGTCGATCACCGTCTGCTTCCTCTACTTCAGGATTTTTTTTTGTTACCTCATTTACACATCAGAAGATCTAACAACGATCCCAAAAGAAATCCTAAACCAGCTCTTAAAAAATCACCTAAACGATTTAACATTTCATTTTCTAACATCCGTGGAATTAGAACCAACTTCTGCAGTGTTGAATCCTTCCGTATTGCGAACTACCCGGATATACTGGCTCTCTGTGAGACCATCCTTGACTCGTCTGTCCTCTCCTATAACCTCTCGATCCCCGGCTACCTTCCACTCCTCAGAAAAGACTCTCAAATCCGTATGCATGGCCTTGGTGTTTACGTCAAGGACCATCTCCCGCTGGAAAGAGAACTGTCTCTCGAATCTCCAGACCATTCGTATATGTTTCTGCGTCTATCCCTTCTAAAGGCTGTAAGCTATCTCTTTTTCCTTTATCGCTCTCCATCCTTCCAAGACTGTGATGTACTCGAATACATTTCTGATAGCATTGACAAGGCTCTCTCTCTGCATCCGTTTGCTCGCATATTCGTGTTTGGCGATTTTAACGCCCATCCTACCAAGTGGTTTAATAACGCTACTACTGACCTTGCAGGCATATAAACCCTTAATTTTTCAATTTCGCAGTCCCTCACGCAAATAGTTGACTTCCCCATACGTTTTCCATACAATCTCGATGGTAAGGCTTCTCTTATTGATCTATGTTTTATCTCCATCCCCGAGTCCTGTAGCGCCACGCAGCTCTGCCCTTTTAGCAACTCCGATCACGCTGTAGTGTCTGTAAACATCTCCTTCAACTCCACCCCCCTGAAAAGAATCTCCTACCACTAGAGCATCGTTCTGCTATCAACGAGCAGACTGGGACTTGTTTCGAGATTTCATTCGTGACGTCCCCTGGGACGTTGTCTTCTTGCTCGCTGTTCAAGAATGTGCTTCCGAGGTCTCCTAAGTTAAAGCTGAAATCGAGGCTTTCATCCCCTCAAAGAAAATATAGGGTGAAAATGGCAGCTGGTTCTCAGCTGCCATTGCCCATAGTAATCACTTTTACCACCTTTATCGTAGCGACATGTCTGATTGCAATAGATGTCTCTTTGTCTCTGCCCGTAACGAGTGTAAGCGTGTCCTCAATGAAGTAAAGGCTCTGTATGCTGCTCGAATGAAAGAACGTATTGTGTCTCGCAAATTCGACTCCAAGGATTATTGGCGTCTCTGCAAGAGCGTACTTAACAAGAGCAAACCCTCTATACCTTCTTTGTTTAACCAGTTTGAGGTTCTGACCTCCTCTGCCGACAAGTCTGAATGCTTTGCTCAGAAATTCTCATTCAATTCAACGCTCGACTCTTCCGGTGTACCCATACACGATTTCCCCCTTCGAACTGAGGCTCACTTGAGCGACTTGCACATAACCCCGTCATTAGTTTTGGGCATCATCTCTAGCTAGTGGTGGAGACGGGATACCAGCCATTGTCCCGAAGAAATGTGCGCCTGAACTGGCCCCTGCCCTCTTCAAATTATATAACTATTTCCTCAATGGATCTTGTTTTCCACCCTGTTGGAAGTCCTCATCCGTTGTTCCTGTCTTTAAGAACTCTGGAGACCCTTCTGACTCTTCTAATTACCGTCCTATCAGTTTCCTACCACACTTCGGCAAAGTCTTTAAAGCTTTAATGAACGCCGAAGTGGTTATGCACCTTACATCTCATAATCTGCTCTCCAACAAGCAATATGGTTTCCGCTTTGCCTGTTCTACAGCTGATGCGCTTACTGCCATAACTGAAATTGTTTACCAAGCACTTCATAATAACCGAGAAACTCGTGTCGTGGCTCTAGATATCTCCAAATCGTTTGATAGGTTTTGTCATGCCGGCCTTCTTCACAAGTTTCAGGGTTATGGAATTACAGGTCGATTGTTTGACTTAATACTATCATTCCTGTCAAACCGTGTATTGAAGATCGTTCTCAACGGATTCTCTTCCAGCTCCTATCCCACGAACGCAGGTGTTCCCCAAGCTTCCATCCTAGGCCCTACTCTGTTCCTTATCTTTATTAATTATCTTCCTGATGTCATAGATTCCCAAGTAGGCATCTATGCGGACGATACTACTATTTACTCCTGCCTCAAAAACAATTCTAGTGTCGCTGACAAAACCTGGCCGTTTTTCTCGAAAAGAACCTCCAATCGGTTGTGAACTGGTGCTGGTATTGGCTGGTAACTTTAATGCCTCAAAAACAAAACTTCCCTCTATTACTCATCAGAGAGTACCATCCCTGCCTCCCATTAGAATGTCTGACGCTCAACTCCACGAGAGCACCTTTTTGCGACTGCTCGGTCTCACATTGTCCGCTGATCTGATATGGAACAAATACATTGAGTCAATAGCTTCGTCCACCTCTAGGAAAGTTGTCTCCCTATGCCGTGCCAAGAAATTTTTCTCACCGGAGTCGATCCTTCAAATCTACAAATCAACCATTCGCCCTTGCATGGAGTATTGCTGCCAGTTGTCTGGAGCCACTTGTAATTGTTTCAAGGTCCTTGATAAAATCCAGAGACGGATGTGCAATGTAATTGGCCCAGATCTGGCATCTTGTCTGCAGCCGCTCTCTCACAGACCTGCCGTTGCCTCTCTCTGTCTTTTTCTTTACAAATACTTTCACGGTAACTGCTCTGATGAGCTGCTTTCGTTGGTTCCAGACTTTGTAAATTAAACACTCAACTAGGCTAGCATCTCGCTCTCACCCTTTCACTGTCGAAACTGTTAAATGTAGCCGTCTCTTCTACTTCAATAGCTTCATGTCTCGCACTTATCACCTGTGGAACTCCCTCCCCATTTCTTATTTTCCTGATAACTATAATCTCCAACTATTAAAAAGGTAACGTCAATCGACGTCTCCAGATATCCTGATCTATCCCCTAACATTCTCTTCATCCTTTCCTCTATCACTCCTCTTTGTTTTCGCTCCTACTCTGAAACCCTTTGCGTGCTAGTGGCTTCCCGCCTTGCTTAGGGTTGAATGCTTAAAAGAAACAACAAACAAAATGTTGTTCATAATGACGCTCGTTTTGAGTAGAGAATCCAGAGGTTAGCAGTGAATATCTTGAAGACATTAGGAAAGCGTTGTTCAGGTTAGCAGTAGATGTTTTGGTAAAAGGTAGCAGAGCATAGTTCGTCCTTCTGTTTCTCTACGCCTGACAAGCTGGACTGGACATTCGGGTAGAGTGACCAAAATGGCCGCCTTTATACACGACGGATTGAATGTTCTACGTCTTCTGATTGGTTAACCTTCTGTTGGTGGACTATAAAGTGAGTCAAGGCATTTGGACTAACTCACTAGTACACACACACACACACACACACACACACACACATATATATATATATATATATATATATATATATATATATATATGCAAAAAAACAGCAACACAAAATTCCACTACATCCCATATACTGATATAAATAGGAACACAAAAGTACAAGCTGTACAGTAAAATGACCTGACAATCTGTAGTCAATCTGCAAGGAACGACTTCGTGGAATAGACATACGGAGTACTAACATAAGCTCTGGGACATGTTTCAATGCGAAAAAAAGTAAATGATATCAGAATTATTCGTTTTGTTTCAATTAATTTGCACAAGAGTGTATATATATATATTGATGCATATTTCATTAAATAATATGGACCAGTTTTGTCTATTTATTTTATGTAAATTCTTCTTCATATCGTCAGATAACATTATCATTAAAATAAGAAAGAAAATAACAATATTGATACATATTTTTTAAATCTATCTAAGCTTTCGGCTTACATAAGCTATTATCAAAGATGACAATTACATTACAATATATTAAACAATACACGGACAAAACAATAATGATAGTTTGTTTATGTTTACACGGAAGATTTCCAAGCAACGACAAAATTCGTGCATACGTGACGCTGGAAGCGAAAATCGCACCGCAGCTCATGACGTCATACATGACCACGCCAGAGTGAAAACGAGAAGTATTAAGCTTGGGAAACCGTTGGTATATATATATATATATATATATATATATATATATATATATATATATATATATATATATATATATATTCAGAAAGAGCTACAAAAATGCTTAAGATCACCGATACGAGTTCAAATTCAGGTTTATTCTTTCAGGTTCGTTGTTTCCCGAGCTATAGACTAAATTGCACTCTTGCCTCGGTATCAATAGGTCTCGGAGAAGGAAAACAGAAATTCTTTTCAGTGTCATCTTTAAGCACATCTACTGTTCTTAGGCATTAACATTATTCTGGGATGGTTAAAGTCCATGAGGACAAAACATAAGGACTGTCCGGTGATTTCCTGGTGTACCGTGCACCATACCCCAGTTAGTAGTTTTTCTGTCCAAAAAACAACTACTGGTGCCGCATAATCACCTACTTCAATCACGCCACAAAATCCACTCCGAGATTGACAAGTTTTTTTCCAACTGTAAATTCCTTAGTAGGGCGATAATCTACATCCGGCAGTGTGGCCTTTGATAGGGAGATTGAAAGTTTTGAGTAAAGTGGAATCACCTCTTAATTTCTGTTGTTCCCAGCTCCACCCTAACCCGGGGTGGTAGCACCTGTTAGGGTCCCAGCTATGGGTAAATAATGAACCCCCAAACAAGAATAAAAGACTATGAAAGTATAAAAATACATATAAAAATACCAGAAATAAATTTTTATGTAAAAAAATAATTATATTTATTCTAAAATTACTAGCAGTACAATTTTTTTGCAAAATGACCAACAATAAATTTTATTTGTAGTTGAAATGCGTTCAAAATATTTAGATTTTGACATTAAATAACCTAGAGAGTTCGATAGGTCGCCAAACAAAATCAACCACCTGTAAAAAAGTGCCCATTAGATAATGTGTAGAATAATGCATTTTCTCTTTTTTTAAGATATAAATATAATTTACTCACTACTATAGCTTCATCTTCAGGATCGTCAGATGGTTTATTATATATCCTGTCACTTTGTATCTTAATATATATAGTTTTCATTTTACCTCATAGATTAATATTTTATGGTATGAAGCGGAATTAAAACGTATATATTAATATACTCTAGTTGTGAACGAGTTATTTCGATTTTATATATATATATATGTGTGTGTGTGTGTATGTGTGTGTGTGTGTGTTTGTGTATGTGTGTGTATCTCTATCTATAAAAGGGAGGATGTGTGTGTGTTTCAAAAATACACGGCCGCAATTTTCGACGTATTTGCACCAAAATTTACATGCACATGCACCAAGTAAGCGGGAAGGCCAAGACCGACTTTGCATTTCCCAACTCACATCGATAGTGAAAATAATCGATTTTTTCATGCTTCTACGACAGTTTTCATGTAGTTTGCGACCATTTTGTACTGGCCAGAGTGAGAGCCTATAGCTGGCTGCCACGAATAAGCAGGAAGATTCCATTGGCCAGCGTGAGAGCCAACCGCTGACTGACACGAATGCTAACTAGCATGCAAAAAAAAATCGATAGCTGCATTCATTACAAGTGGGAAAAATTTAAATCTCCATGACACTTTACTCCAATTGGCTCATTCGCTTGCTTAAACTCAACGTTGATTCTGATCCCGCAGAACTGGCTTGGGTGTGAAAAAGTATTTGTTGTTAACATTCTTTTTTCATTCGGTTTTTCCAGTTACGAGTCCTTTTTTAAAGCTGATCGTTTTGTGTTCATTTTGCTTAGTTCTTTTTTCGTAACAGATTTAATGTTTAGTATAGAGCTTAGAAAAAATTCGCAGTGTGAGATAGGCAAGAAGTAAGGCATGTAGCAACATCAGCATAGCAAAAGGCACTCCTTTAAAGGCAAGGAAGGGCAAAAATATTTTAAGTCAAGTGATAGCGATTGCTGTATGAGTCGTACGATTTTTTAATCAAGCACGGGAAACGCCGGGCCATGCTGCTAGCATATATATATATATATATATATATATATATATATATATATATATATATATATATATATATATGTATGTATGTATATACCGTCATCGACAGAGAGACAGTTTTGCTGTATCACAATTCATCAGTGTTGTTAGACATCCGATTGCCTCAAGCTGGGATCGAAGCCTGGCTGATTTGGCATCAGTCGAAGATTTTACCCCTTAGCTAACAGCGCCCAGTAGAGAGGAAGGCGAATTTTTTCGTACCTATTCTTCAAATAAACACGTCAATGGCCGAGAGGGCTCAATTCATGGAAGAACTTTGCAGTATTAGCAATAGTAATAATTTTTTACGAATTCGCACTTTCTTTCCAGAGTGATCGGCCGCGATTAACTTTTCCGGGGCGTATATATCGTCATCCACAGACAGGCAGTTTCGCTGTATCACAGCTCATGAATGTGGCTAGACATCCGATTTCTTAAAAAAACTTGCTATATTTATAGGGGAAGAGAGCTCTAAACTTCTTATATACCGTACCTCTGAACACTAATAGGTATGTGCCAATCTTCATAAATACATTGGACACTACTGTAAGTGAGGGTAATATGCTGTTTAAGTAGTCCACCACTAGCTGTGGTTTACCTACTTCACGTCGCTGGCGAGCACTGTATTTTGTTGATGTTATAAAGATTACCATTTGATTTCCAACCTCCGTTTTGGTTATTCCTTATTCAGTAACCTTTTTTTAGGTTCCAACAAAACTAGAGACAGATGGTTTGTTGATTCCTATGCCCACACTGGGCATAGGAATCAACATTGTATAGTTACTCTCAGTTTCACGAATTGATGCAAACTTTTTATACTGGCTTTTAACTTGTCTTTACTGGAACAAAAATCTGAAGATGGCATGAAGAAAAATATTCTCTTTTTTTTTTATCTTCTCTATTCTCTCAGAACGTTGTGTATCATGGTTTTCTTCAATTTCCTGTTCTTTGTAGTTTTTAAATAAACTTTGTCTTTTTGTCATTGTCCCTAAAGCTTCAGTATCTGTTTATATTTCTGAGATGAGGTATTATGTACATTATTTACATTATTCGGATTATTGTCCTCATCTTTGTCGCCATATTTATTACACCGTTTCCACCGTTGTACGCTCCGACCTTCTTCAGGTGGTTGGAATGTCGAACTGAACCCTTTATTTCGCTCACTGGGGTAGACTGTTCTAGTTCCACGTGCCATGTTTAATGAATGTCAGTTATCAGTTACCTCCTGTCAATTTTCCCTCTGAAAGTTCTCCAATGTTTTAACCGGGTATTGAACTCACACCCTTTGGGTCCTGTCACTGGATCTAACCAACGCCTTTATACACTGTGACATGTGTCCTTGAGGGGAATTAACAGGAGATAACTGATTTCATCCATTAAATATGACACGTGGAACGAGAACAATCTAAAGTTCCTAAAACTTGTTCCGTCATATATTTACTCAAGCTTACTCAATCGGAGTATCCCACTTGCCTTTCATCTGTCCTGTAAGTATCTGATTTTCGAAGCTCCCTTTCCTCATGATATTTCCTAGAAATTTCAGCTGTCTCTTCCTGATGTTAACTGTATCGACTTTTCTATTTTGTTACTATTCTGTCAACCGAAAAACTATTTGAAGAACCAAATCATTTTGTGGCGAGTCATTATTTGAAGATAAAGAAGAGTTAGTTATTTCATATTTGTATTGCATGTGCATATATGCCAATATATGTGAGTGTGCGTGTATATGTGATTGATAATCATTCCACTGCGTGTTCTGTGCATAAGTTCCAGCTCATTCCCTGTGGTTTTCTATAGCTCGATCCAATTTAATTTTTTTTGGCGTCCAAATATATACGTTTTTTTTTATTACCTGGCTCAGGCCGGGAAAGTTCCAAAATGATATTAAGCACAGTTCCTAGGGGACTAACCCGCGAGAAGGTACCTCTCCTTCGGAAGGGAGCTGGACTCATTACCCAGCGACTGAGGCATCCCCCAAAAAGGAAATGACAAGGGGGCATGATCAAATTTCCTACATTAAATCAAATTTAAGCAGACGTTATGTCATATTCGGTAACGACGTGGGACCACTAAAAAAAATAATACATATAGGGTTTCTTTATTTGCCTTTCGTCACTTTTTCTTATCCAATCGCTTCCCGAAATTCGTCACGACCAGATGCAGCAAAGAAAGTATCCCCAAGATGGAATAAAACACTTGTCTCTTGTACAGCCTGAGATGTACGTAATAAGTTCATTTACGAGACAGATCAGTTTACTGAGTTTTTTTTTATGCTTTAGTTAAAGATGCAGTAAACACTTTCGCTGAGGAATGCCGGATATATTCCCAAAGGTTAAATTTTACTACGCTTAGTAACAATGACCTCATTTTTGTAATTGTTGCAACAGCAGTCAAAATATTCTTTAAAGTTTCTATTTCATCAAATTCAGACGTGAATAGTAACGCAATTTGCAATCCATTTTACTCGCTTTTTTCATGTTCGGTCATTTTTAAAAGCCATTTGTTGAATTTTTAAAAGTTTTAGTATTCTATAAACGCCACCATTTACGATTTTATTTTTCTTTACACTGAGACTGAAATACGCCTATGGAATTAACCGTTTGGTAAAAGGCCTTGCAGGAATTTTATTGTGCGATTTGCACTTTAGAAATAGAACTCAAAGAAATTTCGAATAATTAAACTGAAGCCCCTCCCCGCCCTCAAAAAAAAAAAAAAAAAAAAAAGTAAAGAAAAAGTTATATTACAATTTGAAGTGGGAATTTATTCATTTAAAACTCTCTCTCTATATCCCGTGGTAAAAAAAAAAAAAAAAATAACAAAAATTATTTTAATTTTCCAGAACTTTTCACTTAAAATTTTAGTTTTACACTTTTCCAGCTTTTCGTTCGTAGAACGTCGTTTCTGGCACTTTACCATTTTAGCTTTCACTCCTTAGATTCTTGAAAAGAAAGATAGATTTTCACTGAATATTCTCCCAGGGTATTCCACAGTAATCCACGGTACTCCATGATATTTACCAAGGCGTCCCATGCGTCTTGTTATTCACACAATACAAAGTCTCGTCTTTTCTCTTAAGAAAGAAACTTCCATTGAATACAAAACACTGGAGAAAGATTAAAGACAACTATTAACATTACACACATTGGTTGGGGCATGAAGTATGTGAAGACACACACACACAGAAAATACACACACGCACACACACAGATACACACACACAGAAAATACACACACACACACAGAAAATACACACACACAGAATATACACACACGCACACACACATACACACAAATACACACACACAGAAAATACACACACGCACACACACATACACACAGATACACACACACAGAAAATACACACACACACACACACAGAGAAAATACACACACAGAAAATACACACACACACACATACACACAGATACACACACACAGAAAATACACACACACACACACAGAAAATACACACACACAGAAAATACACACACACACACATACACACAGATACACACACACAGAAAATACACACACACACACACACAGAAAATACACACACACAGAAAATACACACACACACACATACACACAGATACACACACACAGAAAATACACACACACACAGACACACAGAAAATACACACACACAGAAAATACACACACACACATACACACAGATACACACACACAGAAAATACACACACACACACACAGATACACACACACAGAAAATACACACACACACACACACACACAGAGAAAATACACAGACACAGATACACACACACCAAACACACTAGTAGATGTTCAAAAGTCTTGGGCACGATCCACCTCAAAAAATTAGTATCTTGCTATTTAGTCGCTTAAATACCAATTTTAGAGAATGGAAGGGATTGAGAACTTTTCAGTACCAGTCGCGTCTATCTATCTATCTATCTATCTATCTATCTATCTATCTATCTATCTATCTCGGTCTGTTCATTATCTATCTATCTATCTATCTATCTATCTATCTATCTATGCATGGCTGTATTTATTTCTCGTTTTTTTTAAACGTTATATTTTAGTGGATTCACGTGTTTGACTAGATGTCTTGTGTGACTTACATCTAACAGCCTGTGCATTGGAGTGTCTTAATAAAGGAAATATGTAGCGGATGGCATATGTAATTTCAATATGTTCAAATAAACAGGACATCTACTTGTAGTTACGCAAAAGTCTTTGGCTAAGTCCACTTCCCATAATTAGTATTCTGATGTTTCGTCATTAAAATAATGATTTTGGAGAGTGTAGAGAACTTCTCAGTGCCACTTCATCTCCCTTCCTCTCTATATATAGGGAATTGTAGGACAAAATGGTTTATTTGTGACGCGTTTCATCCGTTACGAATTCATAGGATTGGGATTTTGCGCTGTTGTGACTACACATGCTCATGAATGAGAGACGCTGGTAGTTTGAAAATTTTGGGAAATAATTTTTGAAATTATTCTTGAAATCAAACCAAATTCCTCTGTATTCTTTTTCTTTTGATCATCTTTGTTTTTAAATATCGCACATTGTAATAACAAAAAAAATGCCAAGAATGGAGATACTTCTTTAGAACCTGGGCGGATGCATAGATGCATATATTTCCTATTCTTTAAAAATTATATTTTAGTGGTTACACATGTTTGAGTAGATGCTGTATTTTCTTAAACAGTGGGAATTACATCTACCGGTTCTCGATATACCCGTCGAGGTGCAGTTGAAATGCCCCGAAATGAAGTTGCATTTTTGTAGTGAGTAAACTGTTTTTGTTTATATAAAAAAAATATAATTAATAATTATCGCTCTATTATCGGTATCGAGACCTCTTTTGAATTAATGTTGTGAACGTCAGAATTTATATATTACTTTCGTTCTCATTCCATCGGATATATCTATATCTATATATATATATTAATCAATTCTCCAAACCAAGACAATAATGCGACTAAAATGCAAGGGGCTACTGGGAGTAAAAGAGAATGAAAATTATTTAAAAGGAACCGGGAACTTAATTCTAAACAGGGAACAACAGATAAGCCTCTACTCTTGTTCAAAAGGCCCGACCGAGAAGAGTGTGAACCAGACAATATATATATATATATATATATATATATATATATGATACCCTTGGGAAAGGTATTAATCCTCTTTTTCTCCCTCGTGCTATGGGTAAATAGAAGGACAGAGTTCTATAGCCTTGGATGGCAACTGGTCTAGGAGAAGGACAACTCTGAATTCAAAACCTGAGGAGTGCTGTTTGGGTGCCTTGTGCACCAGGTCTATGTATTCGGCCCTTCAAAATGTATGGTTGGTTCTGTACAAAGCCTTCAACACTATAATCAAATCATACCTGTTGGTGTCTGGCTGTCGGTTCCTAGGAACTGAGCTGCTTGACCTTACAGTTTTCTAAATCCTTTTCGCTAATTGATAATTTCCTGAAAATAAATCATTCAAATATATAATATATATTAGAAGAATAAGATTAAAAAAAAAGAATGTTTATACTATGTCTTGTATAATATAAAACATTTCTTACTCATATGCATTCCGGGCTTCTTTTTCTAAAGATTTCAGAATTTCGAGTGTTAGCCTTCAGCCGGTACACTGGGTACTGTCTCTAAACGGAAGCGGAAGTAACTACCGACAGATTTTCATGGCTACCAGAACTCCATCGTTTGGGCTTGAAATACTGAAGCCCAAAGAAATGCCAAATGCGTTTCTTAAAAAATTACTCGCCAATCAAACCACCGAACGGAATATTTTAAAAAGAAATCCACATAAAGACAAGAAGAAAAGGGGAAAAGAAAAAGTTGATTGGAAGTTATACAAGAATGAAAAAAAAGGAAGGAAATAAATAAAAGTAGAACATTTGAAAAAGAAGAAAAACAGTTTCGTAAAGAAGTAAAACAAAAAAAAAGAAGTAAGGAAGTAATCAAAGATGAAAAAAAAAATAGTGAAAACAAAAAAGTAGAAGAAAAAGATAACGAAAGAAAGAATTAACTAAGAATCGGCAAACACGGCGGTGGGGGGGGGGGTTGTGAGAGAAAAGTGTGAAAAGTAAAACGAAAAATAAAACGAGAATAATGGAGGAGAAAAGGAGAAGATGAATGAGAAAATGAAATGAGCAGAAAATAAAAAGTGGACGTAGAGAAGAGGAAGAGACAGACAAAGAAAATCAAAAGTTATACAAGAATGAAAATAAAGGGGAAAAAGATGACAGCAGAAGGTTTGGAAAAGAAGAAAATAGTTTAAAAATGAGGAAACAGACAAATTCAGGACGAGATGAAGTAATCCAAGAAAAAAAGAAAAAATAAAAAAGGAAAAAAAAAAAGAAAAGAGAAATTAAAAGAAGAAGAAAACACGGGGAAGAAAGTGCAAAAAAAAAAAAAAAAGCGTTGAAGGAAACGAATACTAAAAGGAAACAAATAGAGAAGAGAATAATAATAATAATAATAATAATAATAATAATAATAATAATAATAAAGAAGAACAGGATGAAGAAAAGATAGAAGAAGAAAGTTCCCACCCTCCAAACGAAGAGAAGTAGGTATTTTGTAAGCATAAAAGACATTTGTAAACTATCAACAACAGATGGAAGACAAAGCCACGTGAATGAGTATCTTTAAAGGTTTCCAATAAGAAGCTGAGAAACTAACTATTAAACATTCGCTGCATAAAAAGAGCTGCGGAAGGAAATTCAAATTTATTCTTTTCCCGGAAAACGCAGTATATCAAAATCTGACAACTACAGTCTCACTTTCACTTTCACTTTCCGTTTCTCTCAAAACCTTTCAGAAATGTATGAACGTGTGAATGTGTATGTGCCATTTCATGTGTTTGTGTCTGTACATACGTGTATATGTGTATATGGGTGCGTGTAATGTATATGTATTAATCAGCTTTTACTTTCAAAACTGAGTGTATAAGGGAGAAAAATTTCCTTCTTGCTAAGTTTGATAATGATTATGATGAATATAATCTATCTATCTATCTATCTATCTATCTATCTATCTATCTATCTATCTATCTCAGTATGTTTCATTATCTATCTATCTATCTATCTATCTATCTATCTATCTATCTATCTTTTATATCATTATGTTTCCATCTATTGATCTATCTATATATCTCTGCTTGTTTCTTTCTTTCTATCTATCTATCTATCTATCTATCTATCTATCTATCTATCTATCTATCTATCTTGCGGACATGTCATTAAGAGAGATCGCAAGACAAACTAATCACCGTGTAACAGATGTCCGCAAGTCGTATACTTGCAAAATCTATAGTAACTACGAGTAAATGATACTCCTACCTATCACATGTTCAAATAAAGTTACTCTCCTCTTGCATCTACTTTTGCTTATTATACACAACAGTAAAGCTCTGGATTTACTCTAATGAAATACTTATTTCTTTGATGAATATAAAGGAAAACACTTACATAGCTTCGTCCTATATTAATAGACATTTTACTCAAATTTCGCACCAAACTGGTAGAGGAAACCAGATGCAGAGTTGACTTGGCCACCGAATTCAGAAGTACGTTCCTTCATACGTGAATTGCAATTATGAAAACGAGATTTCTGGACAGATGGATATATAAACAATTGTTCGATAGATGATATAAGAGCACTCTCTAAGACAATACAAGGGAATGTAGGGTCATATTATTGAAACGGGAGGTGATGATTGATTTCGCATCATAGACGAGTAATTGACAAAATATTGGAGAAAATCAAATAACAAGTCATGCCCATGTTTGCTACATGTGGCATAAATTTTTTCAATTTTCTACATACAACGTGTGGAAACTCGTGCAATAACCTGTTCTTATCAGCTGCTAACTAGGACAGATAACACAGTTTCAGTGGATATGGCGGTTCTGCCACCCTTGGGGTCACCAGCAGCTTTTGCCAAAAGAGCAATATTTTCGGTGAAGACGTGTCAGCCTCTGCGATTTTTATATTATGCTACTTCAAGTCAGATTCTCCAAAGTTGTCTCTAACAAAAACGTTTGCTTTTGATCGTTAAACAAAACACAACGTGCTCCTAGAGACAGTTATCAGCAACGTAGGATAGAAGGTAAACATTTTGTTATGAGCATGGTTTTAATTAAATTTGTTTATTTTTGGATCTTTGGTCTGGAGGCGATGTGAAGCACTCTTCAGGCACCGACCAGTGATACCCACCTTTAAAAGTAAAGAAACGATTGAGCATGCTAGGAATCCACGGCACCCGATTTCAACAGGTTGCACATGGCATATCCACCCTTAATGTTTCTGGCTAACTATGAATTATACAGTTTTTGGTGAGAATTATAAACTGAAAATTTCTGACTTTTACTTTGGCAGTTTGTGCTTTTGTGGCCTGGTTTACCACATGTATAGCAAATAATAATTTTGGTATTGGCCTTTGTGTTTTAAGAGCCATTATAGTATTTTCACTGTTTTTTCAATCATCTTTTCAGTTTCTTTGAAGCTGCGTAATGCGACTTTAAATTCAATGAATGTTATTGTTTTGTCATTCTGAGTAATAACAATTGTGTATAATTTAAGTTTATATGGGAAAGCTTTTAGGATCAAAGTAATTATTTAATTACCATTAAATCTGATAAAATTCAAAAGAAAACTTCTAAATTTTTCATCCCGGTATATTCTACAAATTTAAAGCTTTACTTTAAATATTCAGACACGAAAAAAAAAAAATGTCTGTTCTCAGGTTTAAAGTTGAAATAATTGTTTTAAAAATGTATTTTTTAGCTGGCGAGTTACTGATGTTTATAAACGTAACAATGTTTATTTCCAAAAGATTTGTCCTTTTCCCAAAACAAAAAGGAAAGAAAAAAACAAAAAACAACCCAAAAGTAAAAAAAAGATTCTTAAATAGTCATGTCAAAATGGAGCTGTATCATTTTTTAAAAGTGAAATGAAAATACAGACAAATTTATTGCTAGAAATCATTGTTTTCTATCAAAATAACTCGTATACTTTTTGTTTTGTCTTAATACGATAAGATGAATGATGGCAAAACAGTTATTTTTATTGTTCTTATTTTATCTAATGTTTATTATTATTATTATTATTATTATTATTATTATTATTATTATTATTATTATTATTATTATTATTATCCCTTCCCCTATTCTTTCATATTCTTCTTTTTCTACCTTTTCTTCATCATAATCTTCTTCTTCTTATTATTATTCATCTTTTTTTTTTCTTCTTCTTCTTCTTCTTCTTCTTCTTCTTCTTCTTATTATTATTATTATTATTATTGTCCTACTCCTCCTCCTTCTCCTTCTTCTTCTCCTTCTTCTTCTTCTTCTTCTTCTTCTTCTTCTTATTATTATTATTATTATTATTATTATTATCCTTTTTATTCTTCTCCTACTCTTTCTTCTTCTTCTTCTTCTTCTTCTTCTTCTTCTTCTTCTTCTTATTATTATTATTATTATTATTATTATTATTATATAATATTAAACCTCGTATTTGGGTTCTCGTAAGAACGGCATACCTTCTCTCATTCAAACACTAAAATCTGTCGCCTTATGATAAAATATTTTGCTCTTAATGTTGAGATTTTAAAGAAACGAAAACAACTGTAGCTGAGGACCAAGATATTTATATTTATATAAAAGATATTTATATATATATATATATATATATATATATATATATATATATATATATATATATATATATATTTATATAAAAGATATTTATATTTCTTCTGATCAATAATTATTAATCAGAAAAAATATAAATATCTTTTGAAGGTGTGAGTTAGTAACTTATGTTGATAAATATTAGAAAGAATAAAACATAAAACCGGAAAGTTTCATCGATTGTTGCGATTATATATAACAGTTGAGAATTCTAAAACAATGTGAATAAACGGAAATATTATTACTGTTACCACACACACACACACACACACACACACACACACACACACACATATATATATATATATATATATATATATATATATATATATTATATACAGCAAAAAATCTAAAATTACTTCATGTGGGTATAGACTATTTCAAACTAGCGCTGCTGTGTGCCAGCTATCCTCAGCCCAAGACTGTCTGGAAATGGTGTTTTTTGAATTTGTTTTAGATAGCGTTGGTGAAAACGTATGGGGTCACTTAGATAAGGAGTCTCGGGTGATGGGCCGCGGTTGGGGGTTTATTTATGGCCAAGGCCTTTAGTCGCATGTAAATGAATTTAGACTCCTGCTAGTGGTGAGGAATTTAACACACACACACACACACACATATTAAGGCATGTATTGTTAAAGACTAATAATCTTATTTTTTGTTTTTTTTCTTGCTTTCTCGCATGTTTTTTTTAATATTTGGGTGCAACTTCCATGTCCATGGTGTTTTGCTGTGCGCTTTCGGTTTGTCGTTAACCGTCATTATTCAACAACACTGTGTAAATACCCAAAATATTATCTATAAAATAAAATAATAAGCAATATACTTCAAACCAAAACATACAGGAATTTATGGGGCACCTAGTGAGTATTGTACTCACTACTCAGTCGTAATTGTTCTTGCGAGGTAAGCTTTCTAACCTTTATCCCCTTGAAGTGCCTGATGTATATATATATATATATATATATATATATATATATATATATATTAATAAATATTACTCATTTGTGAAAGTAAGCGATCGCGTCTTAGCTTTCAACATTTAATTGCAAACTGAAATTATTATTTCTGGTTTAATTTCCTCTATGAAATTAGACGTACTGCGAGCTATTTCGATAAATACAGCTCAATAATCATTATTAATATTTGCTGAATTTAATCAATCAATCTATCTATCTATCTATCTATCTATCTATTAATACATGTTCATTTTCTATCTATCTATCTATCTATCTATCTATTAATACATGTTCATTTTCTATCTATCTATCTATCTATCTATCTAATGTCACGTGTTTTAGATTTTATTAAAAACTTTCACGGTAATTGATACAATTCGCCTGTACATCGAGAGAAACGATCATCAGACGCTCAAAGTAAAGTCAGTTCCATTTTCCTGTCCGTATTTGTACCTGTGAGAGATGACTACCACCATCCTTCCTCAGGAGAGAAGCAGTCGCCGGCTACGAGACACAAACACGTATCTGAAAAGTAATTATGTATTTCACCGCTATTTGAACAAATCAAGGAAGAACCATGGGTGGGTGGTAATAATTCACATCTAGAATTAGCTGATGATCTCTTCTATTTGACAGTATGTCATTTATAGTCCATTTAAGAGTTTCATTGGGAAAACTTGCAAAGATGAAATTTGGGTTCTTCATGATCTTTGGCTTGTGAACCGAAACGACGTTCCACCATCTGCCAACCTTTCACTTTTGCATTGCATTCTTACAGATGATGAAAAATGTGTTTTGCATGTCAACAGAAAACTGTCCCGTGGTTAGCACAAAATGGATAACAAGTACCAACCATGCAGTCCTTGTTTTGTGTCTGATGGAATATGAACAGTGTCGACCATTACGTTCTATTGGAACATGGAAGGACCCTCACTGGAGACATTTATTGTCAGCAGCTTGATCGGCTAAACGGAGTATTACGTACAAATTTACAACTATAGTGAATAGAGAAGGTGTTATTCTTCTACATGAAAATGCAAAAAAAATCTGCGAAACGAACCCAAGAAAAAAATAAGATCGTGAGGATGAGAGGTTCATATTCTTCATATTTATGAAACTTTGAAACTACAGATTTATATTTAATGGCAGAGCATTTCGAAACAAGGAAGAAGTTGAGAACAATCTTTCAAGCTTGTTTTTAGCGGAAGAAATCCAGGTCTCTTTAAATGTGAAATTGAAAATTTGCCTTCAAGTTGAACTGTAATGAAGGTGATTACATTTTGGATAGATAATAAATTTAACTTACGTTTATTTTTATGTCCTTTCCGAACCAAACACTTTAACATATATAATAAAAGAAGAATTGATACGATTTCATGAAACGCATTAGACACATTTAACAGCGAATTTATTTATTTTCAATTAATACCTTAATCCTTAATATCGATGACTATAATTACAAATCTCCCATCTATAATCTGGTTTACTAATTTTAGGTGAAATGCAATCATTTTTCCAGATGTAGAAAACTGCCAACCTCGTCGTCGTCACTAATCAAAATAACTCTATCAAATCTAAACTAACGATTAGCAATATATTGTATCAATTTAACTAACAAGTACAAGACTGTGTTTCTTAAATCTATTAGCTATATAAGTCATACCAGAAACTCCTTGACCAAAGTGCCATAAAAAAGGCACTTAGCCCACCCACAATATACAACAACCAATAAAGAAGATTTTCTCGCTGTGGGAGAGACCCTTTACATAAAACATCTGGCACCCAGTATAAATCTTACCTTGTTCAGTAGCGGAAAGTTTTTTTTTATATCAATAGAAAGTGGCTAACTCGGTTTTCAGCCACGTTGCTGCTGCTATTTAGACATTGCAGGAACTACATCTTAAACAGTGAAATATGAAAACAAATAACAACAAAACTTAACAACAAACCTACCTGGAAATAGCCAAAGCACTAACCGAAAGTGCCTGTGAGGGTAGACAGACGGAGAGTTATAAACACCCTTCCTCCTACCGATCGGGAAAAATATTAGAATATTAGAAAAAACTAAATAAAAAAAATCATCAAATTTTCATTGTCTGTCATATTCAACGAAACATGTTTGAAAGAAAGAATGTTGCCCAAATATACAAATATGCATTTTATATATATATATATATATATATATATATATATATATATATATATATGTGCATTTGTTTATGTATTTGTGTGTGTATATGTGTGCGTGAGTGTGTACGTGTGTGTGAAGGAAAAAATCAGATACAGTGTAATCCGGATATAAGAGAGTTGTCGGGAACGGAGAAGAAGTATCTTATATCCGGGTTTCTCTTATATCCGGGTTTGGTTTATTTTATATACATTACCACAGTCTCTAAATTTGGGACCATAGAAAATATCTCTTATATCCGGGTTTCTATTATATCAGAGTCTCTTATATCCGGGTTACACTGTAAAACTAAAAATATCTCTATAAAAATACTCCTTTACCAAACCAACATAAATGAGTATAAAAATTAAAAACAAAGAGAAAACGGTTAAATTCATAACTTTCTATCATTTAAAATATATAATAATACATCACTTATATAATTTATAATACATCACATATATCATTTATAATACATCACTTATATAATTTATAATACATCACATATATCATTTATAATACATCAATTATATCATTTATAATACATCACATATAATTTATAATACATCACATATATCATTTATAATACATCGCTTATATAATTTATAATACATCACATATATCATTTATAATACATCACTTATATAATTTATAATACATCACATATAACATTTATAATATATCGCTTATATAATTTATAATACATCACATATATCATTTATAATACATCACTTATATAATTTATAATACATCACATATAACATTTATAATATATCGCTTATATAATTTATAATACAGCGCTTATATAATTGAAAGTGCATCCCTTATATAATTTATAATACATCACATATATCATTTATAATACATCAATTATATCATTTATAATACATCACATATAATTTATAATACATCACATATATCATTTATAATACATCGCTTATATAATTTATAATACATCACATATATCATTTATAATACATCACTTATATAATTTATAATACATCACATATAACATTTATAATATATCGCTTATATAATTTATAATACATCACATATATCATTTATAATACATCACTTATATAATTTATAATACATCACATATAACATTTATAATATATCGCTTATATAATTTATAATACAGCGCTTATATAATTGAAAGTGCATCCCTTATATAATTTATAATACATCACATATATCATTTATAATACACGCTTATATAATTTATAATACAGCGCTTATATAATTGAAAGTGCATCCCTTATATAATTTATAATACAACACATATATCATTTATAATACATCGCTTATATAATTGAAAATGCATCCTTCACATCATTTATAATACATCTCTTATATAATTTATAATACATCACATATATCATTTATAATACATCGCTTATATAATTTATAATACATCACATATAATTTATAATACATCACATATATCATTTATAATACACGCTTATATAATTTATAATACAGCGCTTATATAATTGAAAGTGCATCCCTTATATAATTTATAATACAACACATATATCATTTATAATACATCGCTTATATAATTGAAAATGCATCCCTCACATCATTTATAATACATCGCTTATATAATTTATAATACATTACTTAATTTCGCAAATAATTATAAATAATAATTACATAATTAAAGAAATCGGCAATCACATTTGTTCATTTTTATTTATTAGTCATTAAATTACATCACTTAACATCCTTCATAATTTACTGTGACTTTCAGTTAGCCTGAAGGATAATTATAAGCTTTATTAATTTAAAAAAATTATAAAAACCAACGACCTTTAAAGTACTATGTAGAAGAAAAAACGTATGGCAAAATAAAATCCTTACATTTGCGTTGCTATAGTTCAACACAGGACAAAACACATCGGCTTAGATAAATATTTCTTTTGTCTTTAATATATATATATATATATATATATATATATATATATATATATATATATGTGTGTGTGTGTGTGTGTGTGTGTGTGTTTGTGTGCGTGTGTGTGTACAACAATTGACTTTGCGAACGAAGATTTATGAGGCTTTACATCAACAGCGACAGTTTCTACCACATAGGTTGTAGATATCACTAATGTTCGCGGTAGAGGTTTTTAGGTGACACCAGCGCCCACATGATCGACTTCCCTCTTCAAAGCGGGAATTCACGTTTGACCAGAAATAATTTCTTGATCAGATATATAAAAAAGAAACCTAAATCAAACCTTCGAAGGTCATTTTGTACTTAGTTTTACATATGAACTCAGCATCAATCAAAAATCCATTTTCTTGATGTCCTTATTCATTCCAGTGATCAGAACTTTATTACCTGAGCGTACATACGTTTTATATATATATAAATATATGTGTCACTGTACATACGCACATCTTTTGTACATACGCATATAAGTATATATATATATATATATATATATATATATATATATATATATATACAAGTATATAATTGGTGTATACGGAATGAATATATATATATATATATATATATATATATATATATATGCGTGTGTGTGCGTATGTATTTATATGTATATACTTAAGTGCATTCACGCGCGTGCGCGCACACACACACACACACATATATATATATATAGCTGCATTATGAGTCCGAGAAACAAAGAGAGAAATAAAGTAAAAAACCAGGAAAAAAAGCGGGAGAGAGAGAGAGAGAAAGTAAGAAAGAAAGAGACAATAAAATATTAATACCGAAAACGAAAGGGAAAGAAAGGAAGAAAGAAAGAAAAAAAGAGAAAAATAAATCGTAAAAGGAACAAAGAAATGGAAAAGGACAGAGTGTGAAAAAAACCGAGTGACAAATATAAACAAAGAGAGTGAAATAAGTGAGAATGAGAAAAAGAAAAAGGCAGAAAAAAGAAACAGATTGAGAGAGAGAGAGAGAGAGGGAGGAGAGAGATAAAGAGAAAGAGGTATAGAGAGAGAGGAAAAGATAAACAAAGAGAAAAGAGAGAGAAAGAGAACGAGAGAGAGAAAGGGGAAGAGATAAACAGAAAGAAGAAAATAGACAGAGGAAGAGATATAAGGAGAAACAAAGAAAAAGAGAGAGAGGGAGGGAAAGAGAGAGAGAGAGAGAGAGGAAGAGATGAACATAGAGAAGAAAATAGACAAAAGAAGAGATATAAGGAAAAACAAAGAAAACGAGAGAGAGAGGGAGAGAGAGAGGAAGAGATGAACAGAAAGAAGACAATAGACAGAGGAAAAGATATAAGGAAAAACAAAGAAAACGAGAGAGAGGGAGAGAGGGAGGGAGAGAGAGGAAGAGATGAACAGAAAGAAGAAAATAGACAGAGGAAGAGATATAAGGAGAAACAAAGAAAACGAGAGAGAGGGAGAGAGGGAGGGAGAGAGAGAGGAAGAGATGAACAGAAAGAAGAAAAATAGACAGAGGAAGAGATATAAGGAGAAACAAAGAAAACGAGAGAGAGAGAGAGAGGGAGAAAGGGAGAGAGAGAGAGGTATAACAAGAGAAAGAGAGCGAGAGATGAACAGAAAGAAGAAAAAAAAACAGAGGAAGAGATATAAAGAGAAACAGAGAAAGAAAGAAAGAGAGAGAGAGAGGGGGAGAGGAAGTGGAAGAGGACAGACTTTTATCACCATTATTTACTGATTTCCAATATAATTTCTATTGAATCCTGTTTTTCGAAACCTCTTCAAAGAACCCGTAAGAAATAAAACAGAAATAAATCAAGATATAAAATATATACGACAGATTTTATTTTACAGTCAATAAAATTAGTATTAAGCAACCAATGTGGATAAAGTTTTAACTATACACTTTGAATTTCTGCTTATCTCTGTCTTTTTTTTTTAAAACAGTCTTTTGTTTCCAGTTTTATCATTAAAACAGTGTGAACTTTTATTTATAAATAAATCCAAAAGACAGGACAACAAAATATATTCGATTATCAAAATATGCAGTATGCCAAAACAATAATTTTATTGTTTGACATGTGAATATAGTTTCGTTGACATTCTATAACCTTCCACGACCATTGAATCATGATTTTCTTAACTTTTTTATCATTTCCACATTAACATTACTTGTAGGGTTTTATTGTTTCTCGGAAATTTTCCTAGGCTATTATTTTCTATTTTCATATACGACACTATTAATGATATACCTGATACCGCAATTTTCTATTCGGGAAGAGATAGCTTCGTTTATCGTCCATTTATTAGGTTGGTGCAAAAATAATAGTAACATATGTGAGAAAACGACATTATTTTTGCACCAACCTAATACATTCCTCTCCAGTTTTCTGAAAATGAGTAGAGATTTATGTTTGGTTTCCTGTTTAGGATTGGGTTTCCGGTTCCTTCTAAAGTTTTCTCATTATCTTTCATTTCTAGTAAAGACTTGCTTGGGGTGAACTGGGATTTATTGGTAGAAAGTTATAAATTTTTTTCACTTGAAACATTTCTCAGGAAAATATGTTTCTCAAATCCAATAGCTCTCATTGATCTTTCTAACATTGATGAAGGTTAACTTCCCAACCTTTTGTTTGAAGTAGTGTGGAACGGCAACATCTTGATGAAGTCCTTATTTTCTCTTCGAGTTAGATATGATGTCTATTTTAAAAATTTGAACCGAAAGTAGCACTGGCCACTCGGTCAATGATAGCCGAATGTTTCCTTATAAGGAAACGGCTGATATTACTGTTACGTAAGTGGACATTATTCTTTTGTGTTAAGCAAATTCTCCTTTTTGTAAACTAATATTTTGTAAGTAAATTTTTTGGTACGTAGATGAACATACATGTTTTTCTTCATAAATTATGCTGCATTCTGGGTAGAGCGACGTTGTGTGGAGAGACACCGATAGTGTCGTCCGGCTTCGGTTTTTCAGTTGAATAAAGACTATCATAAGGTTATTGTCGTCTCCTCTTCCTGCTATTTTGAATTGCGTTCAAATTTCATAACGCTAATCATTATCATTAGAGATGATGGCAATTATCGTTACCATTAAAGATGATGGCAATCATCATTATCATTAGAAATGGTGGCAATTATCGTTACCATTAAAGATGGCAATTATCATTACCATAAGAGAAGATGGCAATTATCATTACCATAAGAGAAGATGGCAATTATCATTACCATAAGAGAAGATGGCAATTATCATTACCATCAGAGGAGATGGCAATTATCATTACCATCAGAGAAGATGGCAATTATCATTACCTTTAGAAATGATAGCAATTATCGTTACCATTAGAAGTGATGGCAATTATCATTACCATTAAAACAGATACACATCTATCCCAAGTTGAATGTCATGGCACAAAGAAAAGCATAACTCAAGTAGCACTCGCTGGTCAGTCAATGAATATTTCCTTATAAGGAGACAGCTAATATTACCATTACTATAGGAAGTCTACCAAAGTCTATATTAATATTTTCACAAGATTATTAGTACGAAGTGAACTCATTCGAATTTGTTGGAATTTGAATTAAGATCGTTGATTTCATTTTCCATGAAGAAATGTTACCAAGTCAATTCGCCCGTAAGACTAGCCTGCTAATCATCACCCCATAATAGTTGGATTAATAATTATTATACTAAGCGTATTTTCGTCTGGCATTTCATCACGCTAGCGAACTTGGCGTCTTAACATTGTGAGGCCTGTCCGGAAAGTATTAATCTAACATTAACCAAGAAGTAACATACTTAGTACAATGGCGTCTGATTCAGCTTCAAAGTATTCCCATTTGGAATTCCCATTTATTTTAATATTCTCCTTTATTTTTCAAAACATTCTATGAAGTCTTTTTTCGTGAGCGTTATCAGCTGTCTCGTCACCATCTTCACATCTCGTCCACTGTTTGAAATTTTCTCCCTTTCAACAGCGACTTTAGCAGTCATATATGACGGATATAACACCCTTTCATACATTCTTCTAACTGTTTATACGCACAACAATTACCGAAATGTTATATTTTATTTTTAAAAAATACAAAAAATATCTCATTTAAGGTGTTTTCAAAAAAAGAAAAAGAAAAAAGATACATGATAAACCTTTGTCTGTAATATATATATATATATATATATATATATATATATATATATATATATGTGTGTGTGTGTGTGTATCCGTTCATGTAAAATTTCAGATATAACTAAAATATTTCTGTAAAAGGACAACATGAAAAAGACAAAGGGAAAATTTACCTTAACCGACACTTTATCCAAAGCACCCCATATATAATTGAAAAAACAAAAAAAACCCCAAAAAACAAAAAAAAAAAAACAAAAAAAAACAATAAGCAAAAAAACAAAAACAAAAAAGCCCCCCACCACCAAAAGAAAACAAACAAAAAACAAAAACAAAAACAAACAAACAAACAAACAAACAAACAAACAAACAAACAAAAGAACCTCCCCTTCACGAAAAAAGCAAAAAAGGAAAATATCCAAACTTTTTGCTTTAGGTGTGTAATGGAAAAGTGAAATATGATGGCGAATTCGACGGTCACATAGTCCACGTTAACACAGTGGCGACTGAGTAATCTTACGAGTAATGGCTATCAATTTGCATCAAAGCTGCCCAACCGATTCTCTAGATTAGTGCTTCTCAATCTTTCTCAGCCTATGGTCCATTTTTTCTTCAAAAAATACAAATGGACCACTCCTACCTATTTTAAGACACATATTTGTGAAATGGCTACAATTTTTTTATGCTTACTAATTCTCAGTGGACCACTAGAAATCCTATGTGGACCAGCGGTGGTCCATCTGGACCACGTTGAGAATCAAAATATCTTAATACTTTCCGAAAGGTCTTCCTGTGTAGATTGAAGATTACTCGATACAGGAAAAATATATTAGCCGTTCGGCAACTGTGAGAAGGTTAGATATCGCTGACATAATTTCTTTTTTTTTAAAAATGTCACCCGATATAAATGGACAGTGTTCAGAGAAATATAAAATGACACCTGACACTCTATAAACACGTGGAGATGTATTACTTTCAATTGTTGTCGCCAGTCTTTCAACTTATAACCATTATTCTTTTGCCTGGAAAGAAAACCCTTATAAAGAAAGCTCTTATGTGAGGTATCCGACACTTCCAGCTTTTGTGTATATCAATTTCCTTTATATAGTGTTTCTCTTAAAAGGAGATAAAAGAGTTTCAAGAAAACGTTACAATACATAAAGATATATTTTTATTTCTTGTTAACCCTTCTCTTAGCAGAGTTGGCAGTTCTCTCTTCAATAACCACCCCATCCAGAATATGATCTTAAACAAAACAAAAATGAAAGAAATAAAATGTCTAGGGTTTCTCTTTTAGAGAGTAAGTTTCAATATGTTGTTATTCTTCTTATCTTAAAAAAATCACGTTACTTCATATGAAAAATTATTTTGACACTCCACTGATTAATTTTCTGTATTATATGTGATTTGTCATGCGTTATTGGGAAATATGGTGAAGTGATTTTCCGTTGGTTTGTCCGGAGTTTGAAATATAGTTTTCCTTTTCTTACACTGGTTGATTACGAAGATTAGAGAGTCCAGACTACTCTATTGTTCAACCTATAGCTGGGAGAAGTAATGGATTCATACCTTTTCTAACTGCATTTATACGCACAGAAATTACCGAAATGTTATATTTTACTTTTAAAAATCTCATTTTAAGGTTTTAAAAAAGAAATACTAGATGGCTCTAAACTTTTGCCTGTAATATATATATATATATATATACTATACTCGGCTCTGCCGTCGAATTCGACATACGAGGGTCAAGCATATCAGTTTCTAGGAAACTGACAGCCGGACAACAGCAAATGAGATTAGCGTTGAAGGTTTCGTACAGGACCATCCACACTTTTTGAAGGGCCGAATACAGTGACCTGGTGCACTACATGCCACAAGGTTCATAAACGACCCTCCACAGGTTTTGAATTCAGAGTTGTCCTTCTCCTAGACCAGTTGCCATCCAAGGCTATAGACCTAGTCTGTCCTACTACTTACCCATAGCTGGAGGGAGAAGAAGAGGATTCACACCTTTCATAAGGGTATTAGCACGTAAGTGAATGCAATGGATTCGACTGGAATTCGAACTCAGCTCTCCGATTCCTCAATTTAAGCCGCTATCCATTACTCCACCGTGCCTCCTATGTATATGTATGTGTATGTATGTATGTGTGTGTGTAAAATTTCAGATATAACTAAAATATATCTGTAAAAGGAGAAAATGAAAAAGATAAGGGGAAAATTTCCCTTAGCCGACAAGTTTGGTTCTTATATTTGCCTTGATATCCATCAAAGGACGAAACACGTTATTTTCCTTTTGTCTTCATATATATATATATATATATATATATATATATATATATATATATATATATATATATATATATATATATATATATGAAGACAAAAGGAAAATAACGCGTTTCGTCCTTTACACAGATATATTTACCAAAAAAAATTGAAATACTAAAGAGTAAATTCTTTTAATAAAATCGACAGTGGCCTCAACCACAGCCTCCAGACGACTTCGAAATCACCTGCAACTCTTCTGGACGTTTTCCGTATTTAAGTTACTGAAAACTTCCCTGTCCGCAGATTGACACTCAAACACTTTGAAATGTTCGTATTGGAGTTTCCGGCGCGAATGTCATACAGTACAGCATACCATTTCCAAATTTCTGGTTGAGTGAATTGCGTCACGGTGCTCTTTTTCTCTCTCACAGACGGTACCCAACTGACCCTACTATACTGTGCAATCAACAAAATCAAAAACAACCAACGCGCATGCGCGAAATTAGAGCATTCAGAAAGATGAGTCTAATGGTGATTACGAAAGTACGGTAGCTCGGAAAAATGACTCTGATCGTTCTGATAAGAAAGGAACTCACGAATTTGTTGGTGACGGCTTCAGACAACACGGAGGCCAACATCAATTGCCTTGAGGAAGTAGTGCTTCTCTGGGTCAAGAGTGTGGCTGCTGCAAGACTGTATATCTGGCAACAGGACTCTGCACCATGTCACACAAACAGCAGATTCCAGTTATGACTGCAGACAATTTTTGCAACCGCATCAGACCATAATTGTCCCCCTCGCTATCTTTCGACACTGCAACTCAATTGGTTATTATGTGTGGGGCGCATTTGAGCGAGAGACCAACAAACACCTTGCAACACCAAAGATGAACTGAAGGCAAGGATTATGGCAGCATTCGCCAACTTAAATAAGAAGACTGTTCAGAAGAGTTACAGGCGATTACAAAGTCGACTGGAGGCCGTGGTTGAAGGCGATTTCGTTGAATAAATTTACTCTTGAGTAAATATCTTAAGATATCTTTGTGTAATTTTCATAAATATGTCAGTTTTATTTTTATTTTTGCGTAACTTAGATGACAATTTATCCATCGCTCTCTCTCTCTCTCTATATATATATATATATATATATATATATATATATATATATATATATGTGAAGAAATATAGTCATAAGGTGTGCTATATTTATGGGTTAAAGTGCTCAATATCAGAAATAGAGCGTGTGTAAATATAAAAGTGAACATTGAAGTCAAAACTTAGAGGGGACATCTGTTTCATATTAGACGCAATCGTCGTGGCCTGACGATTGCGTCTAGTATGAAACAGATGTCGCCTCTAAGTTTTGACTTCAATGTTCACTTATATATATATATATATATATATATATATATATATATATATATATATATATATATATATATGCCCAGTAACCTTCCTTTTAAACATCTTTCGTTAAATATGACAGACAAGGAAAATTTAATTAATTTTTTATTTAGTTTTTCCATCATTCTTACATTTTCCCGTATAGTGGGAATAAGGGAGTGCCAAAATTATCCATAATATCGATTACCCCAAGCGCTTTCGGCAGCTTCTTTAGCCATTTTCAAGGGGGCTGGTTTTAGGTGGTGTTAATTTTTTTCAGCTTTCGGTTGTTAAGGAGCGATGAAAAGAAATTAACAGCACCCAAAACAAACGCACTATACACAGGTAATTTTGGGGTGGGGAGAGATTAAAATCATGCATTTTTGGTGATCGGTTGCGTTATATACAATGTTTTGGATGGGGTAAAATTAAACAAAAAAATCAGTGGACGCACTATAAGGCTGAAGGTTGAATTCCATTATATTGAGCACTTGAACCCATAGTTATAACATACCTTAGAATTATATTGGTATCATATATATATATATATATATATATATATATATATATATATATATATATATATATATATATTTATATATATATATATATATATATATATATATATATATATATATGCGCTGCCGATTGCGTTTAGCATGAAAAAAAGTGGTTATTGACTTCAATTTACACTTTTATATATATATATATATATATATATATATATATATATATATATATATATATATAAAAGTGTAAATATACATATATAATATAAAAGTGTATATATATATATATATATATATATATATATATATATATATATGTCACTCCCAGACAGTACTGCTTCGCTGTATCACAGCTCCTGAGTGCGGCTAGACATCCGAATGCCTCAATCCAGGATTAAAACCCAACCGATTTGGGATTCTACTCAGTTTCTACCACTGAGCTATCTTCATTCAACAGAATGGAACAGCTAGCGTCTTGTTTATCCGAATGTAAGCAAATGCTAATCAGCCATAGGTCTCTATTCATTTTACTGAAGTGCTTTTCATTTGACGCAAGTGGCTGTTGTTTATAGAATCAGCTTGTCATTCAACAGTGCTCAATTGAAAAATATTTTTTCAAGAGCTAAATTATGTCATTCGCAGACAGTACTGTTTCGCTCTATAACAGCTCCACAGTGCGACTAGACATCCGAATGCCTCAAGCCAGGATTGAAAACCAAACACAAGGTATCCTAAAACATCTGACATCATTTCGCAGGCCAATAGTTTTGGCAATTCTTGTTGAAATAATCACAAAGTTTCCCCAAACTTATAGAAACAGATTAGAATTTTATATTTAAAGTTTTATTTTGTTATCTCAATAGGAATTTGCCAGAGAGATGGATCGTGCGTGGTCGATATGAAGACTAGCATTGATGAACTCAAGCAGAGAGTCACTTCCGCACTGGATAATGTTACCGGAGACATGCTATAGCCTGTTTGGCAAGAGCTTAACTACCGACTTGACGTGTTCCGTGTCACAGGCGGTGCACATATTGAACACTTAATAAACTCATGATGTTCAACACCTAAACACTTCAATTTCATTGAGCTAGACTTAGTAGTTTTCAAGATAATTGCTTTTAAAATCATGTCAATTTTTTTGTGGGGGACACCCTGTATATTAGGTTGGAGCCTCAAGGTCTCGTCCCCGCGAGTATTGCTGAAAAGTACCGAAGGGACTCGAGCAATTTATTTAGGACTGCCAACTCCCATTTAAATTCAGTCATGTATCGAAACCTACATAATCGCCTAAGCGTATATAACGTATGGCACATAACTGACAGATTTACCTAAACCAACTGGGCAGGATGGTTTGAAATTAATACAGTGTGTCCCCAAAGATTTGACATCATTTTACAGGCCAATAATTTTAGCAACTTTTATTGAAATAACCTCAAATTTCCACAGAATGTATAGAAACAGATCAATATTTTATGTTTAATGTTTTATTTTTGTTCTGTTTTCAAGTTGAGCCATGGCGTTCACTCCCAAAGAGAAGTCATTTTGCGTGTTGGAATATGCTCGCATGCAGTCACCCAAGATGGTGCAGTGTGCTTACAATGCAAAATTTTATGAGGATATATGAAGGGGCTGGTCTATTTCTCCATCTTCCAGCTAGCATTGATGAACTCAAGCAGAGAGTCATTTCCGCACTGGATAATGTTACCGGAGACATGCTACAGCGTGTTTGGCAAGAGCTTAACTACCCACTTGACATGTGCCGTATCACAGGCGGTGCGCATATTGAACACGTATGAAATCATTCCATTAATAAACTTATGATGTTCAATATCTAAACTCTTCAATTTCATTGAGCTAGACCTGGTAGCTTTTAAGATAATTCCTTTTAAAATTATGTCAATTTTTTTTGTGACAACCTATATATATATATATATATATATATATATATATATATATATATATATATATATATATATATATATAGGGTGTCACAACACAACATTTAACATAATATTACGTTATAACGGGATAACATTAAAATTAAACTGTTCAGTTTTATATTTTTAGTATTTCCTTGTTATAAAAGGTATATCTATCTATCTATCTATCTATCTATCTATCTATCTGAGACCATTCATTATCTATCTATCTATCTATCTATCTATCTATCTATCTATCTATCTATCTATCTATCTATCTGAGACCATTCATTATCTATCTATCTATCTATCTATCTATCTATCTATCTATCTATCTATCTATCTATCTATCTGAGACCATTCATTATCTATCTATCTATCTATCTATCTATCTATCTATCTATCTATCTATCTATCTGAGACCATTCATTATCTATCTATCTATCTATCTATCTATCTATCTATCTATCTATCTATCTATCTGAGACCATTCATTATCTATCTATCTATCTATCTATCTATCTATCTATCTGAGACCATTCATTATCTATCTATCTATCTATCTATCTATCTATCTATCTATCTATCTATCTGAGACCATTCATTATCTATCTATCTATCTATCTATCTATCTATCTATCTATCTATCTATCTATCTATCTGAGACCATTCATTATCTATCTATCTATCTATCTATCTATCTATCTATCTATCTATCTATCTATCTATCTATCAGTCATTTTCAGTTTTGTTATTAACCAGGTATACATTTTTATAATCTCCGTCGTAAAAATGAAATATTTTGACGACTTTATTACTTCAGATTTTATAACTTAAATCTAGTTTTAATGTCCTAAAATGTTTGACAGAAACAAAAAAACAAAAACAAAAAAAAACCTCGACCATTTCCAATGACCTTAATATCAGATTTCTTGAAAACCAAGACTGTCGTTTTAAGAGTTTTTAATTAACAGACAAGTAAACATAAATCTATAATTTTGTTCACATTATATAAATGGAAGAAGAAAGAAGAAAAAGGCACGACTAGCAGGCGAGAGGCAACTGACAGAAGAGGATGATAGATTAATAATTAAACAGATCACACCCACAGACACGCATATATATATATATATATATATATATATATATATATATATATATATATATATATATATATATATATAAGCAAATATGTAGAAAATATGAAAGAATACGTTAGGTCAATAATCAGCGGTTCTTTAGTATTTTTGTTTTTATTTTTAAAAAACCATGCTCTATACAGAAGTAGAGCATAAATTATAATTATTCTTTTAAAAATATGATTCCTTCGCTATATAAGAGTAATCATGTTTGAAAAACAGGAGCTAAAAACCTCAATATAACTATTGAAATTAAATTGAATTAAAGTATCAAGCCCTGTTTCATCCTCAAGCGAAAATTTAATACTTCACTACAAAGTATGTGCGGTCCATATAATATCAGGACAACCTTCAAAAGCTTGACAGCACTTCGCAGATATATCTCTCGGGTAATCCCCCCCCCTATAGAGGAGAACATGATTAAAGACTGTGTGTACACTATCCCGTGCAGCTACAGAAACAAATAGAAAGGTAAGACGGGCCTTCCCCTTAAGGTAAGGCTTCAAGGACACCAGATAGCCGGAGCACGAGGGAAAGTGGAAAAATCAGGCGTGGCTAACCCCGTATGGAGAGAAAAGGGAGATCACCGGCCTCTGTGAGATCAGGTTAAGATCATAGACAAGAAACACCATTGGAAAATTCGTAAACTTAAGGAATCTGCACAGATGCTAGGCAAAAAAAAAATCTCCTGAGCCGACCAAGCATAGAAATGAATAAAATATGAGAACCAGTAATAAGCAGTACCAAAGAAAAGCAATAACAACAAAAGTTGCAATATGAGCTCTGGTAAAAAACATGCAATGATAACAGCAAAAAAATTGCAATAGGAGCACTGGTAAAAATGTTTGCTGAGACATTAGGTTTATAATACTCAGAAATTCATACACAGATATTTCCTCAACCATAATTGGCACAGTGGATAAAGGCATTGGTTAGATCCAGTGACATAACCCAAAGAGTGTGAGTTCAATACCCGGTTAAGGCAGTTGAGAAATTTCAGAGGTAAATTTACAGGAGATAACTGATAACTGACATCCATTAAACATGGCACGTGGAACTAGAACAGTCTACCCGAGTGAGCGATATAAAGGGTTCAGTTCGACATTCCAACCACCTGAAGAAGGCTGAAGCATACAATGGCCGAAACATTGTAATAAATATGGCGACAAAGATGAGGAAAATAGTCCGAATAATGTAAATAATGTACATAATACCTCATCTCAGAAATATAAACAGATACTAAAATAATAATAATAATAATATATATATGTAGAGAGATAGATAGATAGATGGATGAAAACAGACTGAAATAGATAGACATATGTAAACTGAGATAAACAGACGTGAAGAGATTGAGATAGATAGATGAAACAAGGCACACACACAATATATATATATATATATATATATATATATATATATATATATATATATATATATATATATATAGATAGATAGATGAAGACAGACTGAGACAGATAGATGCGATCAGACTGACATGGATAGATGAGAATAGACTGAGATAGATAAATATATGTGAACAGACTGAAATATATATATATATAGAGAGAGAGAGAGAAAGAGATGAGAACAGATTGTGTTCGATAGACTGATAGAGAAACTTGAACAGACTGATATATATATATATATATATATATATATATTATCAATAGAAATCTTCTATGTTAGAATTTTTGGGTACCATGTACTAGTGAGCTAGCCAAAATGAGCTGACTCATTTTATAGTTCACCAATGCAAGGGTTAACATGGTCAACACGGAAAACCTTCAGTATGTTGATTTGCAAATAATCAAAGCAATACCAAAGGCTTAAAAAAAGGTATAAAAAAGGAAGAACCAAGAACATGTACGTTAGCTGAAAATAATCGTCCAGCATACGAGTCCAAGGTCCAAAGAAAAAAAAACCCGATGCGGCCTTCCCTGACGATCTGCTTAGGTGAAACCTTGGTAGGTTTGCCTGGCTCTCTAGGTTTAACTTATATAGTTAATATATATATATAGTTAATATATATATGTATATATATATATATATATATATATATATATATAGATAGATAGATGGATAGATAGTCTGCGCAGCTTGATATCAATCTGATATATAAAGCCAAAGGCAAAACGGAAAATGAAAACGGAAGAAAGAGGAGATAATTTAAAGATAGATAGATATGAACAGACTGAGATAGATATTAGGTTGGTGCAAAAATAATGACGTAATAATGTCGTTTTTTGACGTTAAAAATACGTCAAAAAACGATATTATTACGTCATTATTTTCGCACCAACCTAACAGATAGATAGAGAAATGGAGAAACAAAGCGAGAGTGAGACTGAGGGAGTGAAAGTGTGAGCAAGAGATTGATGGTAATCCATTTTAATTAAAGAACATTTGTTAATTTTTGACCTACCCTCGTATATCTACTTATACAAATATATGCTTTCAGTTGTTTATGCGCACACAAATATACATGTATATATATTATTATATATATGTATATACATATACGTATTTTTGAAGGCCACTCTCCTATAATTACTCGTGAAAACCAAACTCACATGAGTGCATCACTTTACAGACAATAATAACAGAATCAGACGATACCATAGATAAAGGGTGCAATTAATATGATCTAAGCATGGCAGCTGATCTTTCTTCTGGACCAGCTGTAACCGCTCGATGGTTGGAGGGAAACAAGCCATTAACTTTCAATATCTCATAAATCAAGCTCGTATCATTTCACCGTCACCGATCAAATCACGGATTTTTTCAGTCACGATGATTGGTTGAATTCTTAATGAGGATCATTGCTTTGAACGTCTGATGGGACTCAAGTTCACTCCAGTTCCCCCTACCCGACTTTATATCAGACATGTGATCCATAGCTAAAGTTTCCGGAAAATGGTCGGCTCATTCTACCACTGCAGGATGTACTCGACTCATTCAACAATGCTTTAATTTTACAAGAGCTTTAGACCAGAAATAGAACATGCCGATAATATCTGGGCTGGGATTGCTCAATTCTCTCTTTCCAGCGTTGGGAGAGTTCAAAATCATTTACGCGATCTTGTGAAGGATGGAATTTTCAACTTGACATCCTCCTTCTCAGAGATGCAACGTTGCAAGCTACTCTATGGCTATTCTCATGACAAATGTTCGGATGATCTCCCATCGTTGCTTCTATATTTTGCATACTTTTAAATTTACGACTCAACATGCTACATCTACGGAATTGAATCACCCAAATTTCCCCCGTATTTAAAATTATAAAGACTAAGTTCCATTCATACAGCTTTTTCAAAATTTACCCCGTGAATAAATTTATGAAATTCTTTCACAGCACATATTATTAATAGAGCCTCTTTTTTCTATGTAGCTGTAAATTTTCTCTGCTGGTAGAAGCGAGCGTGAAGTATGAGCGAAGGCTTTCATTTTACCGCCATCGTTTTTGTATAGAATTACCGCTCCAATACCGCACTCATTAACATCTGACGCTACTACAATTTCTGCTTTTGGATCATAGTGTGCTAATGATAAATCAAACGTAGGTCTTTTGCCGGTATTACATTTTCTCATCACCACCTCCTAAAAAGTAAAACACAACCAGATAAGTTTATAAAATGAAAAGAAATTTATTTTTAAAACAATTCTTTTAACTTCATAAAATTAATTTAAAATAACAGTTGGCCTGTTGTAATTATTAATAATTAGATTTAATTTAGAAACACTAGCAATGGTTTTAAAATCTTCTGTAAATGTATTTCTGCTGTCAAAAGTTTCTAAAAAGAAAGTCAGAAAGATAAAGAAATGAAATGTATTATTTAAAATTAAAATCCACAAATTATGAAACAGATATTAAGAAAAAAGGGAAATCTATTTGTATTTATTTTTTAAACTAAAAACAGAACAGAAGACAAAAAACATCGTGTGGTTGACAGTGTCATATGGAGGGATACGAAAGTGTAATAGCGCCAGTCTTTTTTTTTAGTTCCTCAAACGCCATTTTGAAAGTTATCATTCCCGTTTCATTTCATTCCTTATTTAAGTGGATCGTCTAGTGGAGCTCTCAAATTATGCATATTATGTAAATATGGTTGATACTAATTAACCACTCCTAGAAAAGCTTGTGTTATGTATCGTACCTATGAACACTAATCCTCATAAATAAGTTGGAGGCTATTGTAAGTGGGGGTAATATGCTAAGTAGTCCACCACTAGCAGTTGCTTACCTACCTTACCCAGCTGACGAGTATTGTATTTTGTTGATGTTATAAAGATTACCATTTCATTTCCAACCTCTGTTTTGGTCATTCCCCATTCAGTAACCTTTTCTAGGTTACAACAGCTTGTAAGGAAGTCACGTTTATTGGTGGAGGCTTATTTTTAACTGCACTTGTCCTCGACGGATCTGGTTGACGATAATTTTTATCAATAATTTGACGAAGGTATTTAATTTTCGGCAAAAACATTTGAATCCGTACTCTCTTAATTTTTCCAAAATTGATTTCCCAACATGTAATTCTTTAGATATACTTTTGATTCAAAATATCGTCCTCCCCCCCCCCAAAAAAAAACAAAAAAAATGCTGCTTTAAGGAACAGATTCTTGCGTGGATTCTTTGAGAAGCACTACTATCTTAGCATCTTTAAATGAAGTATCAAAGAGCTTAAGGTGCGGAGTCTTTTAGATCTCTATGATAACTGATATGTCCTGGAAAGGCATATATTTGATCGAAGTAGCTAAGGGGTTTTGGCTACTGTAACCAAGTAGTCCACGGTAGCAGTAATCGACTGGTACTCGTCGAAGTCGCAGGAATAGGTGTAGACCAATAGGATAGCCAATGCCATAGTTCAATAGACTTAAACTCTGTCGTACCTACACGTCCGTCTGTATTTATAACGGATACCAGCCCATCATATTCCAGTGAGGAGGAACAAGTGTACGTATATTCCATTATATCAATAACCAAACTAGCTGAATTTGATAATACATAATCTTGAATAAAGAAAGTAGAGAGTAAGCATTTTTTAAAAGTTTTAACTAAAGTGGAATATGTTCCAAGAACATATACTAAATTGCCGTTAGAATTGGCAGGCACGTATTTTGTGGACTGATTGATAATACAGCCAATGTAACATACGTCATCCTTCGCATCAGGCGACTCAATGTTTTAGGAAGGCTACGTGTCTGTGAATGTCTTCAAAAGACAATTTCTTATTTAGATTCGGACAAGGGAATGACTGGTTGTTTCGAGACAATACAAACTTACGGCCAGCTTGGTCAGTACCTAGATGGGTGACCACTTGGGAACAAGGTGCTGTAAGCTGGATGTAATGATAACAGAACGTAACTGAAAATCGAATAGCCGAGTTCGAATTCCAGCCGGGTTCTTCATATTCACTAACGCGCAAATGTTTGTGGGAAAGGTATATATCTACATCTTCCTTCCCAGCTATGGATTAATCAGTAAGAGGTATATCATTAATTCATTATTATCTAAAAAGAAACTTAAAATCTAAAACTATTTTCTGGCTTTAAATAACCGACAAGGAGTTGATAAGCCGTAAAAAGCATATAAATAAAGTCTATACAGGACATTCAATAATTTTTACTATCGTTCTAGAGCTTCCGACCATTCTTTGGTCAACTTCATGAACAAAAATAGGTATTATTTATCGGAAGAAGAAATGATAAACCCAAACTAAATTTGTATTGACGTTTCTGTCAGAGAATGTTATGGCTAAAGAATTTTACATCAGAACATGTCACTGTACAGATCAAGGAAATCTACCGGTTAATGTCAGTATCTTTAGCACTGTAACCTGGATTTTGAATAAATTCGTTTGTTAAATCTATTTTTTTAGCTAGGAATGATGTTGTTTAGAGTATAGGATATTTTGTTTTATGTTGTCTTAATGCATTTTTTAAATGAAAGCATCGAGAATTTGATTACTCTGGTTGCAAATAATGTTCTATAAGATTAAAGTATTATCGACTATTATGGATTTTATATTTGTACGAATATTATATTTCTCAAGATGTGACCTTAGTGCTCTTTGGATGGATATATGGTAACTAAAGTGCTAAGAAGAGTTCATATATATATATATATATATATATATATATATATATATATATATATATATATATATGTATTGATGCATGTTTCATTAAATAATATACAAGTTTTGTCTATTTATTTTAAGTAAGTTCCATTAATCTCCACAAACCGTTATAATTGATAACCGAAGCCATTGGTTTATACCAACGGCTTCCCTTACTTAATACGTCTCGTTTTCACTCTAGCGTTATCATGTGTGACGTCACGAGCTGTGACGCGATTTCCGCTTCCGCGTCTCGTATACACGTGTTAGTCGTTGTTTTGAAATTTTTCATGCAACAAAAATAGACTATCATTATTGTTCCGTGTATTGGTTGATATATTGAAAAGTAATTGTCATCTTTGATAATGGCTTATGTAAGCCGAAAGCTTTGATTGGATTTGAACTTGTATCAATATGGTGATTTCCTTTCATCCTTCAATGATAATGTTATTAAGCTTATCAGACAATATGAAAGGAATTTACTTAAATAGACAAAATTTTCTATATTATTTAATGAAACATGCATCAATGAAAAATTACAATTTAATTGCAAATTAATGAAACATGCATCAAGGAAAAATTGCTGCCTAAATATACAATATATATATATATATATATATATATATATATATATATATTGTTGGGGTGGACTAAGTTTAAGAAGGCCAAAAGTGTGGACCATCCAGTGAAGAGCAAATTCCAGTAATATTAGTAGTAATGCAGTGGGACACTAGTGTTGTAACCATAATCTCATTTTCCAAGATGGGTAAGTGGAGGGAAAAGAAAGAAAAAAAAATGTCAAAGGCATTTAGAAAGAAATTTGAATTGGTCAGATTATCCTTTTTTTGTTTTTCTTTTTCACGCTGTGCGATTTGTTTTTTTGTTTCTTATTCTTCCATTTTTTCTTTCTTTTTTCTTTCTTTTTTCTTTCTTTTTTTTCCTTTCAACATTCTTTTATTATCTGTTGTTTTTCCCAATTTATTTTCTTTCTTGTTGTTTTCGTTTCTCTTTCTTTTCTTTCTTTTTCTCTTATTAGTGGTTTCTTTTCATTTCTTTGTTTTTACTTGCCTTTCGTTTCCAAGTCTTTCTTTCTTTCTTTCTTTCATTTTACTAATTTATTATTTTCTTTCTTTCTTGTTACTATTTTTCTATCTATCTTTATTTATTTATTTATTTATTTATTTTTCTTTCTTTATTTCTATTTACTATTCTTTCTTTCTCTCTTTTTCTTTCATTCTTTCTCGTTACTATTCTTTCTTAATTTCTTTCTTTTTCTCTCATTCTTTCTCGTTACTATTCTTTCTTTCTTTTTTCTTTTTCTTTCATTCTTTCTCGTTACTATTCTTTATTTCTTTATTTCTTCTTCTTTCATTCTTTCTCGTTACTATTCTTTCTTTCTTTCTTTCTTTCTTTTTCTTTCATTCTTTCTCGTTACTATTCTTTCTTTCTTTCTTTCTTTCTTTCTTTTTCTTTCATTCTTTCTCGTTACTATTCTTTCTTTCTTTCTTTTTCTTTCATTCTTTCTCGTTACTATTCTTTCTTTCTTTTTTTCTTTTTCTTTCATTCTTTCTCGTTACTATTCTTTCTTTCTTTTTTCTTTCTTTCTCGTTACTATTCTTTCTTTTTTCTGTCTCTTTACTATTTACTTTCTTTTTAATATTTTTTATTTTTTTTCTTTCTAGTAACTATTTTCTACCGTTCTTTCTTTTCTTCTCGTTACTATTTTCTTTCTTTTTCTTTCCTTCTTTCTTTTCTTCTCGTTACTTCTTTCTTTCTTTCTTTCATTTTACTATTTTATTATTTTCTTTCTTGTTACTATTTTCTATCTTTGTTTCTTTCTTTATTCATTTCTTTTTCTTTCTTTCTTTCTTTCTTTCTTCCTTTCTCGTTACTATTCTTTCTTTCTTTCGATCTCGTAACTATTCTTTCTTTCTTTCTTTCTTTCTTTCTATTTACTATTGACTTTCTTTCTTTATCTTTCTTTCTTTTTGCTATTTTCTATTTTCTTTCTTTCTCGTTACTATTGTCTTCCCTTCTTTCTTTTCTTCTCGTTACTTCTTTCTTTCTTTCTGTCTTTCTGTCTTTCTTTCTTTCTTTCTTTCTTTTGAGTCTCATTCTTTCTTTTCTTTATACTTCTTATTTTATAAACCTCATTCCCCCCACCCCTACGACCATTATTCTCTTTTTCCTGATTTCTTCCTTCTCTTTCGTTACGGGTTTTAATCGGATCCACTTCTTCCTGCTGGTCCCTCTTCTCGCTTTCCTCTTTCTCTGTTTCGCATGAAAGCGTTTGCATCGTCTACTCCGATTATGTTCAGGCGACAGCTTCGATCCAAAACCGATTCCTCACGAATCAAAGATTTGAAAGAATCAGTAGCGAGCCTGCCAGCAATGGATACATATCTACTCCACTCTTCACCTCTCTCTCTCACTCTCTCTCTCTCACACACACACACACAGACACACACACAGACACACACAGAGACACACACACAGACACAAGTAATCAACCGACAAGAACTGTGTTTTTAACTTTTTTTTGTAAATCAAATCGAATAAGTAAAATAAAAATGAAATAAACCTTGTCGGCGGAATTAAAATAAAACACACACACACACACACACACACACATATATATATATATATATATATATATATATATATGTGTGTGTGTAAGTGCGTGTGTTTAAATGTGTTCAAAAACTTCTATTATGTTGGTGCAAAAATAATGTCGTTTTCTCACATAGTAACTTATGTGAGAAAACGACATTATTTTTGCACCAACCTCATAGCAAAATATCATTTTAACTATGTATTCTGAGTTTTCATACACGTAATATACAGGCTGTCCATAAAGTTCGTGTGAACTTTAAAAATTTATAACTTTCTTTGTGTTTGCGATAGAAATAATTTGTAAAAAGGATTAGAAACAAGTAAATCTATATTTTTTAAGGTTTTATTGAAATTTTATTTAAGTTTTCACGTGTCCTCCATCATTAGGAATACAAAAGGTAATACGATTTTGCAGTTCACGGAAAACATTTACCAACTAATTTACATTTATATTTGATATATATACATACATACATATATACATACATACATACATACCTACACACACACACACACACATATATATATATATATATATATATATATATATATATATATGGGTGTCAGTGTTGGGAGAGTATGATATTAGACTAAATGTTGTTAGGTGAATGTCTAAATGTAATAAAATCTTATTTTACAGTCTGAAGAAGTCCTCAAATGATGAAACGTGATTTTTCACACACACACACACACACACACACACACATATATATATATATATATATATATATATATATATATATATATATATATATATATATATATATATATATATGTATCATTAATGGTTATGTCATACTTATTTCATTGTGTCAAACATTTTTTTTAAATTTATTAATTTCTAAGAGCCTCCTCCCGAATATATCCGGAGTCCCAATTTTTCTTGAGTAGGCCTTTTGAATCTAATCTTGTTGTTATGAATATGACGTTTTAAGAAGAAAAAATCATCCATATTATTTTCTCATATCTACTCAGATTCCGAAATGTAAATTCGTCCTGAGTATGACGATAAACTACATCCGGCAGCAAGGCCTCTGATCGGGAAGTTTTCAGGGATGTGGAACCACTTCTTAATTGCTGTTTCCAGGTCCACCCTGGTAGAACATGTTAGTGTCCCAGGTATGGGCAAATGGTTAGCCCCCAATCAAAACACTATGAAAGTATAGAAATAGATATTTATGGTAAAAATAAGGGAAATAATTTTTGAAAAAAAAATACCAGCAATACATTTTGAAAAAAATATAGTAATATATTTTATTCATACGAATCTATTCTAAATATTTTGTCCGCATTAAATAACCCATTGACGTGTTGATATTCTGTAAAACAAAATAAAGCAAAGCGAAATGTAAACAAAGCAATTTCTCAAGAATTAATGGATTTATTTTTAATGCGGCATTTTTTTTACTGTATTTATTATTTTAAAATTGTCTGGGTGAAGAGGATGCGTTTCCTTAAAAAGGGAAAAATGGAGGTTTGCATATTGCATCGTTTTCCGTGGCTGGGCGGTAACGTACATCGGAGAAGACGTTAGCTTCCTCTACAAAGAAGAACCAAGGTTCAATCTCTTGAGGGAACGCATTGTTCTTTACTAAGATCTCTAGAGTGTGCAGACCGACAGACGTAATACACATTGGTTAATAAATAAAAATGGGACGTCTATTATAAGTACGGAGTACCCGCTATAATAATGTTTGAAGTAATATATATGCATATCATGAATATTCACGTGGACGGAGGGATAATGTTAAAAAATAAATGTCTCTTTTGTAAAAAAATTGTACTTTTCATCACTATAGAAATAGTAATGCTAATAATAGCCGTTACCGTATGAGGAAATATTTGGTTGTCATTGACCCAGCAGCCAGTACAGCTTTCTGTTGTAATTTATAAAATCTTTCTCTTAAAACTATTTTCCTGTAAAATACGTTTCTCAAGTCCAGTATCTGTTATTGTTCTTTCCAGTTCTGATAGGAGTTTTCCTTCCAAACAATGATGAAGCTATGTGGAATGGAGGGTACTTCAAGAGAAGCGCTTGTATCTTGATGGAGTTCTGGGAATATTAGCATACACGTAATATATATACAGATAGACTACTCAAGTGCACACACACGAGCCCTACGCAGCACAGGAAGAATGCGTATGTGTGTGTGTAGGGTATATATATATATATATATATATATATATATATATATATATATATATAATTGAACGACTGGGCTATAAGTCACGAATTGATTCTTTAAGAGTATTTTTCTTAAAAAGAGTCTAAAATGATGAGATTGATTGAATGACTTTATTTTTACGGTTTATCGACACTCTGTGGGTTATTTAAAGCCAAAATATATTTTGAATTTTAAGAACAATTCCTGTTTTTGCAAGAGAATATTCCATTCACAATTTTTACAATATACACACACACACATATATATGTGTGTGTACGTGCGTGTGAGTACGTGCGTGTGTGTGCGCGTGTGCGTGTGTGTACTGCTATATATTTGTTTATCTATGTCCTCGTTTAATTTACTCGGTCGTTAAAACTTAGCACAAAGCAAAACATGGATTGATTTAATAAGTTTATCAACGTTCTCTAAAATCAGTCGTTAATCTGGCTGAAATCAGTTTTGATCCTCGAAGTATTATTATTGTTGTTATGCAATAAACGTTGTGGTGATTTCAAACACGTGGCTCAGGTATAAAAGAGAGAAAAGGAAAAAAAAAAGCAATAACTCTTATGCCAAAAAAAAAAAAAATGGCAGAACGAAAAATAAAGGGTAAATGTTGCTCATCGTCTAACTGGGTTTTTTTCTTTTAAAATTGTCGAAGAAAAGTAAGAGAAAAAGTAATAGAAGAAAAGTCGGCAAACATGGACAAATATTCATGCAATAAGACATTTTTTAAAAGAGACGATTTTTCCCATAATACCGCTTATTTTAACTGCCTTCACACTTCGGTAATGTTTAGTTTTAAAAAAACGATGTTTATAATTGGGATAAAAGCTAAACATATGATGAAAATGAATTTAAACTTTTTTTTGTTCTTGAGAATTTACAACAAATATATTAAACACTATTTATTTATTATATTATTTATTTTAATAATTTAGTAAATTTCTGACAAAAAATGTTTTTATATTTATTTCTTTATGAATTGTTGAATTGATAAATATTTCTGTAATGACAAAAGTACGCAGGTGTAAGCTTTAAGAAAGCTTTATTCAACTGAGAACACAAGGTTCGCATATAGTGTCCTTTTATAGTCCCAGTAAAGAGAAACATTTTTTTAATACTAGACGAACATTAATTGTATATTAAAAGGATTTTGTGATAAATATCAAGAAACAATCGACCATCTTGTATCAGGTTACATGGTGTTAGAACCAACTAAATATAAAACTCTGCATGATAGAGTGGGCCAATATCTGCATTGAAAAATAAGCCACGTTTACTGAAAGGAAACTAAGGAACTGGTATGAACATCACCCAGACCCGGTTACAGAGATAGGGTCTGTAAGAATTTTGTGGGACTTAACAATACGCACAGACAGCCCAATCAAAGCTAATATTCCCGACATAGTGATCAAGGACTGCAAGAACAGAATGTGCTTTCTTATTTCTGCAGATAATAATGTATCTTTGAAGAGCCTCAAAAAAACTATCAAAATACAAGTGGATATCTAAAAAGTGTAGCCCATGTGGAACTCAATAATTCCAATTGTAGTTGGAATCATCTGATTGATTGGAAAAGATTCCGATAAACCCACTGTAAGGACTCCTGGTAGGCAACAACTTAAAGAAATACAAAAAAAAAAAAAAAAAAAGAAAGAAAGAAAGAAAAAAATGAACTCACAAGTACAGCTCGCATATTACGAAGTGCTTTATAGATGTAAAATGTGTATGGTCTTAAGGTTTTTTTTTATTACAAAGAATGATCATTGGAAAATGTCATGAAGACATTTCTGAGCTTAGTTCTCTGGTTGGGACCCGGAAGGAAATGTGTATATAACAAAAATCAAAGAAAATAAATATCCGGAAACAATTGATCATTTTGTATCAGGTTGCACAATATTGGCACCCACTGAATATAAAACCCGGCATGACAGAGTGGGCCAATATCTGCACTGGAATATATGCAACCTCTACGGGAAGGAAACTGAAAGAAACTGGTATGAACACCACCCAGACCCGGTTACGGAGATAGGACCTGTTACAATTCTATCGGACTACACAATACACATTGACAAAACAATCAAAGGCAACCACCCAGACATTGTTATTAGAAACCACAAACGAAAAAAAATGTGCCTCCTTATTGATAAGGCAGTCCTTGCAGATTGCAATGTATCTTTGAAGATATTCAAAAAGCTGTCAAAATACAAGGACCTTGAAATAGAAATCTCAAAAAATGTGGTACATGAGAACATCAACAATCCCTGTTGTAGTTGGAGCCCTAGGATTGGTTGGAAAATATTCCAGTAGACTAATCGAAGGGATTCCCGGAGGTCCATGCCTCAAAGAGATACAACAAATTGTTCTGACACGTACAGCCCACACTTTGCGATGGGCTTTATCTATGTAATTTTTTTTTCAGGGGAAAGTGTCATGATGACATTTCTAACCTTAGGTCCCTGGGCGGGACCCGGAAAGAAATGTGTGCACGCCAGAAATCAAAGAAAATAATAATAATAATAATAATTGGTATGAACACCACCCAGACCCAGTTACAGAGATAGGGCCCGTAATTTTATGAGAATTCACTATACACACAGACAGAACAATCAAAGCTAATTGCCGAGATATTGTTATTAGAGACCACGAACAAAAAAGTGACTCCTTATTGATATGGCAGTCCCGGCAGACTGCAATCTATTTTTGAAGATCTTCAAAAAGCTATCAAAATACATAGCTCTTGAAATCGAAATCTCAAAAATGTGGCACTTGGGAACATCAATCACTGTTGTAGTTGGAGCCCTCGGATACCTGGTAGCCTATGCCTTAAAAAAATACAAAAAAAAAAAAAAGGATTGTTCTCACGAGCACATCCCACACCTTACGAACGGCTTTATCAATGTAAAATATGTTTTTTTTTTTCAATTGTTCAGTGAAAAATGTCATGATGCCATTTCTGGCCTTAGGTCTCTGGGCGGGACCCGAAAAGAAGTGAGTACACACCAGAAATCAAAGGAAATAAATAATAATAATAATAATAATAATAATAATAATAACACAAACAATTTTAGAAAAAAATGGTACTTAAGAACTAAAACTGTTTTTGTTGTGGTTGTTTTGATTAGAGATTTGTGTCTGATAAAGAAAAGAAGAGAACAGTAAATCAACAAAATCTTTGGTGGATCTGCAATTTATTTACCCGACGCGTTTCGTCCTCTTAAGGACTTCATCAAGGTATATATAAGGATTTTGTTATTGTGACAACTATCTATATACAAGGGCAAAAATATTATTGGTTTTTCAAAATTTTTAAATAGAGAAGTGCTTATGAATGCTCATCATCAGGTTAAGTCAGACAAATTTATGCACACGAGGTGAACTTATCTGAATTTTTAATATAGTTTTAAGGTATGCAATATTTATGGGTTAAAGTGCTCAATATCAGGGATAGAGCGTAGGTAATTTTAAAAGTATAAAATTGGCCTGAAGATTGCCGTTAACGAACCAGACCGTCGCTACTGAGTGCTGATCTCAAAGTCCACTTATATATATATATATATATATATATATATATATATATATATATATATATATATATGTATCTGTAAAGGGAAGAGGTTATAGTAGTTTCAACGAGAGAAAAGTGTGTATATTAAAAATGAAGAGACAAACCGCAAACGTTTTTGGTTGTAATGTGGATTTCAAAAAAAATATATTATGAATTATTTTCCATAATTTTGCTACATGTGTTTCCGGTCTCGCGACCTTCATCAGGCAAGGCGTGGAGATTTCCACATATTATTAAAAATAAATAATTTTATCCTTTATGATTTTTGATGTTAAATATTCTCGATATGAGACATTCTCTTTTTTGTGTGTTAGTGACCCAAATGTCTTTATATATATTCTTGTCGAATCATGATTATTGATTGAAACATTACGAAACTCTGACATTGCCTTCGATTGGCATTGAATATTTTTTACCTTTATTTTCGTAATAATTATCGGTCTAATCTCATACAGAACACTTTATTCGAAGTTAATTCTCTTAAACTCGATAAGCGTTAACTTTACATTATTGAAATTATTCGGACTGTTTTCCTCATCTTCATTGACATATTCACAACGTCTCGACCATTATACGCTCTGGCCTTCTTCAGGAGATTAGAATTTTGCACCGAACCCTTTATTTCGTCCATTGGGGTAGATTGTTCCAGCTCCACGCGACATAACTCTGCCGAATGTTTCAGTTATTACCCTTTAACTCAATTCTCCAAGTTTTTTGGTTTACCACTGCTGTAGCCTGGTATTGAACTCACAACTCTTTGGTTCTCGTTACTGTATCTAATCAACGTCTTTATCCACTTAGTTAGATCCAGTAATTAGACCCATCCGGAAGAGGCATGGCAGGTGGAATTACAACAGTCTACCCCGTTGGACGAAATAAAGTGTTCGGTTCGAAATTGCAATCACCTGAAGAAGGCCGGAGCGTAAAACGATTGAAACGTTGTGAATATGGCAATGAAGATGAGGATAACAGTCCGAATGATATAACTAATGTAAATGATCATATCACATCTCGCAGATATAAACAGATATTGAAGCGTTAAATTATATAATTTTTACGTATATTGTTTGCTAGTATTAATAGCCTGCATTTTGATTTCCGTACGCGCGTGCTCACACACACACAAACACACACACACACACACACATATATATATATATATATATATGTATGTATGTATATACAATATCGCACATTGCTAGTGTTAATAAAATGGTACTTGTTGTAAAATAACAGAGCTATAATTTATATATTAATAATAAATATGTTTTTTCACACCAGTAGCACAACTCTGAATTTCATGCCCAACGCGATCTTCATGTGCTTAGTTCACCACCTGAATAATGTTTTGTGCATTAAACTCAGAGTTAGGAAAAAATGTGTATCTATTATTATTGTTATTAAAATGTATATATATATATATATATATATATATATATATATATATATATATATATATATATATGTGTGTGTGTGTGTGTGTGTGTGTGTGTGTGTGTGTGTATCATTAAATATAACTGACAAACTGCTGCAATTAAGCTTTTTATATAATTTTTCTTCATTAAAATTGTCCAAAAGTTCTGCCACCGAAGCCACTCGACTATTATTTTAGACTTTATTAAAGGCGATTTTTATTTTTTCTTTAATAATTTTACTGAATGTACGTTTTTTTATGTATGTGTCTAGAGTTATAGGAATTTGTTTTTCAAACACGATCCGCACGTTGTGACCGTGTTCATAGTTGATGTTATTGAATGTTGGATTTTCTTTCTTTTCAGTAACATCAACTAAAAACGCGCCCACAATTTGCTGAGCCTGTTTGAAAAATAAATCATTCCTGTAATTCTAGGCGCATAAAAAACACCTGCAGAGAAATCCATAAGTCGTTCCTATGTCATATATATATATATATATATATATATATATATATATATATATATATATATATATATATATATATGTATGCAGGAGCAA
>OZ010602.1:18809987-18812487 GCA_963932145.1 Acanthosepion lycidas
AATTACCTTAACAGATCCTACGACAGGGAATCAGAAAGTGCCTTTTGTATATCACCCATATATATATATATATATATATATATATATATATATATATATATATATCACACACACACACATATATATATATATATATATATATATATATATACAAATTTAAAATGAAGTAAAGAATATAAATTCAAACGTTTATAATATTAATTTTAAAAAATATCTCAATAGAAGAATAGAGCAATAAATATTTATTAGAAATTGTTAGACTGGTTAACCGCCGTCTTTAGACGTCGAAACAAATATACATTTTTGTAGTATTAACTCATGTTTCAATGTAACAAGATCTATTGTGACGGCATTCATCGGTTGAGCCGGCTCCAATATTGAAGTTTCATGGGAATTTGGAAGTCAAAAGCGGTCCCCAAACCCGCATGTATAACACATGAAGGTGGTGAAGGTTTCGTGCAGGACCATCCACACTTTTTGAAGGTCCGAATACAGAGACCTGGTGCACTACATTACAGAAGATCCCCAAACGACCCTCCGCAGGTTTTGAATTCAGAGTTTTCCTTCTCCTAGACCAGTTGCCATCCAAGGCTATAGAACCCAGTCTGTCCTGCTATTTACCCATAGCTGGAGGGAGAAGAAGAGGATTTCCCAAGGTATTAGCATGTAAGTGAATGTAATTGATTCGACTCGGCTCTCCGATTCCTCAACCCAAGCCGCTATCCATTACTCCACCGTGCCTCACATATATATATAGTGTCGATTAATTTTAATGATCAGCTTTTACAAGTTATGAATAATACCTCACAGACAAGGAGGAAATACCATCAGAAATTGTCCTAAGTTCATTTCCGAAGAAATATTCAAGAAATATGGTTACACTTATCGACTTTCTTAAGTCATCATCAGGATAGTTGCAGACAATTGGTGAGTTTCATAGAACTAATGAGTATTGTGACGTAAGCGTATGCGACGTGTGTTCCATTCTCTCTCTCTCTCTCTCTCTCTATATATATATATATATATATATATACATACACACACAAATGAGAGAAAGAACAAACGAAGTAAAAATCCACAGTTCGTAGCATTTACTTTCAACAAAAAAAAAAAGTAAAAATTCTTGAAGCTATACACATAAAACAGTTGAAAACTAACCTGAACAACATAAAATATGAAATCACCACAAATATTCTTAAATGCCTATAATTGATAACAGAAGCCATTGGTTTATACCAACGGCTTGCCATATTAATACTTCTCGTCTTCACTCTCGCGTGATCATGTGTGATGTCACGAGCTGTGACTCGATTTCCGCTTCCACGTGTCGTATACACTAGTTAGTCGTTGCTTTGAAATTTTTCTTGCAACAAAAACAGACTATCATTATTGTTTCGTCTGTGTGTTGTTTGATATATTGAAAAGTAATTGTCATCTTTGATAATGTCTTATTTAAGCCGAAAGCTTAAATTGGATTTAAACATATATCAATATGGTGATTTCTTTTCGTCCTTCAATGATAATGTTATTAATCTTATCAGGCAATATGAAAGGAACTTACTTAAATAGACAAAACTTTCTATATTATTTAATGAAACATGCATGGATGATAAATTGCAATTTAATTGCAATTTAATGTAACATGCATCAATGAAATTTATATATATATATATATATATATATATATATATATATATATATATAAACCATGGCTTCCCATGCTTAATACTTCTCGTTTTCACTCGCGCATGGTCATGTGTGACGTCATGAGCTGCGGTGCGATTTTCGCTTTCAGCGTCTCGTATGCACAAGTTTGTCGTTTGGAAATCTTCCATCTAAACAAAAACAGACTATCGTTATTGTTTTCTCCGTGTATTGTTTAATTTATTGTAATGTAATTGCAATCTTTGATGATGGTTTATGTAAGACGAAAGCTTAGATAGAATTAAAAACATGTATCAGTATGGTGTTTTTCTGTCTTCTTTTAATAATATTATTAAGCTTATCAGACGATATGAAAAGAATTTATATAAAACAGACTAAACTTGTCTATATTATTTAATGAAACATGCATCGATGAGAAAAAGCTGCCAAATACACACACACACACAATATATATATATATATATATATATATATATATATATATATATATATATATATATATATATGAAACAAAAAACGAACAAACACACGTCTCCAGTTACTAGGGATTATGATTATTTATAGTTAGTTTATTTTTTTTATTTCGTGATAATTATTCTGATGAGCTTTACTCTTTACTACATCGGCTGTACAAATTTTAAGCGCGGTACTTGGTTGGCATCTATTTTACATTTGAAATTGCTAGATGTAAACAATTTTTATGTTAACAGTTTCTTCTCTCTCACTTCTCGCTTTTGAAAATTTTCTCCTGCTCCTTGCTTCCCACTTCACTTTGATCTTCAAAGATTTAAATGAAATGTCAATCGTTATCTTCTGTCGCCTTAAATTATTTTAT
>OZ010602.1:18814987-18904987 GCA_963932145.1 Acanthosepion lycidas
TATATATATAGGATAAAAACGGACCCGGAAGGAAATGTGTATATAACATAAATCAAAGAAAATAAATATCCAGAAACAATTGATCATTTTGTATCAGGTTGCACGATATTGGCACCCACTGAATATAAAAGCCGGCATGACAGAATGGGCCAATATCTGCACTGGAATATATGCAACCTCTACGGGAAGGAAACTGAAAGAAACGGGTATGAATACCACCCAGACCCGGTTACGGAGATAGGACCAGTTACAATACTATGGGACAGCACAATACACACTGACAAAACAATCAAAGCCGACCACCCAGACATTGTTATTAGAAACCACAAACGAAAAAAATGTGCCTCCCTATTGATAAGGCAGTCCTTGCAGACTGCAATGTATCTTTGAAGATATTCAAAAAGCTGTCAAAATACAAGGACAAGTGTGGCACATGGGAACATCAACAATCCCTGTTGTAGTTGGAGCCCTAGGAATGGTTGGAAAAGATTCCAATAGACTAATTGAAGGGATTCCTGGAAGTCCATGCCTCAAAGAGATACAAAAAATTGTTCTGACAAGTACAGCCCACACTTTACGAAACGGTTTATCTAGGTATTTTTTTTTTTGTCAATGGAAAGTTGCCATTTTTAACCTTAGGTCCCTGGATGGGACCCGGAAAGAAATGTGTACACGCCAGTAATCAAAGGAAATAAAAATAATAAATATAATTTTGTTGATAGAATTGTATCGAAAGAGATAATTACTAATGACTTTTGTTTACTATAGAAATGATTTTACTGGTTCATCTTTAGAGTTAAACGAGAATAAAAGCTAATACACCCAAAACAAAATTATTTCTCGACCATTTAACAACCATAGATTGAAATAAACACCAGAATAAGGAAAACAAATCGAAATAACCAGAAAAAGACGTCTGAAGGAGAAAAGAAAAAGACAGAAAGAAAGAAAGAGATAGAGAAAATTCTTGAGTTCTTTTTAAGAACAATTTATACTAATTCCTCAAGGACACGGTGGATAAAGGCGTTGGTTAGATCCAGTGACAGGATGCAAGGGGTGTGAGTTCAATACTTAGTTAAGGCAGTGGAGATCTTTCAGAGGGAAATTAACTGGAGATAACTGATAGCTGACATCCATTAAACATGGCACGTGGAACTAGAACTGTCTTCCACAGTGAGCGAAATAAAGGGTTCAGTTCGACATTCCAACAACCTGAAGAATGCCGGAGCGTACAACGGCCGAAACGCTGTAATAAATATGAGGAAAATAGTCCGAATAATGTAAATAGTGTACATAATACCTCATCTCAGAAATATAGACTTATACTAATTCATACTAATTTTAAAGTATCAGACTGAATCTTTCAAATACAACTGCAGTTCTTTGTCAAAATAAAGGTGCGTCTTATACATCGGTGTTTCTTACTTTTTGAAAAATACGATAACATGATTGAAAAAAACCAAAAAAAAGCAAACAAACAAACGTCACTGACTATTCGGCACTACACCATAGCTACATTATATTTAATAAATTGTCTAACGTCCAAGAGGACGTATTTTTTTTTTCATATATGTAATAAATTTTTTTCTCATATATCCGAACTAAACTTATAGATTGTAATTTTGAAAAGTGAAAATTTTACACAAATATGTTGGAAAATTTCCAATATTTCATCTGAAATTAAAAAAAAAAACACGAACCCTAACCCATATCCTACTGGCACCAATTTAAACAAACGCCTTCCATTTTTCCATATTCGCAAACTATAATTATAAATTATAATTTTGGAAAGTGCAGAATTCACTGAAATATACTGGAAAGTTTCCAATTTTTCATCTGAAATTAATAAAATAAAAACTTTAAAGAAAAGCGTCACGATATATGGAAAAAGGAAAGTGTCGTTTTAAAGTGACGCCAGGCAGATATGAGTTATATAACCATGTAGTAATATAGCTGGCCAATAATATTCGAGGATACCCGTCTACTTGGGCGGCTAGCCAATCCCTATTGGAGATGTTTGCTCAGGCGCATTTGTGTTTAATCAACACCCACAGAGACCACCTGTAGTTTATACTGCAACTATGCTGAGCAGGCTTTAGTTACGGTTTCTGGGTATTATCTAGCGTGAACAACAATTTGAACAAGGTCAGCCCGCTCAAGCCCTCGGCCACGATAACTTGTAAATTTGTGCTCGCACAGCTATTGACGGTCCCCAAAGGTTTCGTTTACCCAATTTCACTCAGAAGGCTTGAGTCGACATGTAGTATTGTTTTCAGGCACCTGCTTGGTTTTAGTGTCCCCGACATTCAAATCGCATTTCGGGCTCATCCTTTTACTGATGACTATGCAGTGTCTTCTTGTAGTTTATGCTTAGTCCCTTCTTCTTGCTCTCTTTCGCTACCTTCTGTAGGAGGTTTTATTTTTTTTCTGTGCCTGTATCAGTCCTGTGTTAAAAAAAGAAACGTCTCCATATAAGCTATATAGCATATGTAATCAAGCTTTGGTGTATACGTAACCAGATTATATCAAATTTTAGAGCAAAAGTTGCGTCTTATACACCAAAAAATACAGTAGTTATTTTTGCATCTTATTTTCAGATTACTCTTTTAAATCTTTGTTGTTTTTATCACATTTCCGTCTCTATGGTCTCCCATCTTCCTGCCGACCCAAACATCGTAATGAAGCAATAAAGATTAAAATACAAGCTGCAATGATAAAAACTAAGTTTTTCTGTAAGCGCGCAAAAAATATCAGCAGCAGCAGCTCATGTTTTCTCCTGACAGGAAAGTTGTCATCTGATCTTTTCAGTAATCTTCCAGCTGGAATTGAGATCAACTTTATGACTTTGTGCCTAAACTGAAGAGACGGCACAAATTATAAAAGTCTGCAATGTAACTGAATAACATTGCTTCACCTCAAAAGTTAAAATAAGGTTAGTTAGGGGAGAAAAACAATTTATATATCTGGAAAGTGTTTTAAGAGAGAACGGAAAATGCGACACTGAAATCCGAAGGTGCACTGGGGTAGCCGAAGGTGCCTTCCAAAAGCTAAGCGAAGTATTAAGAAATACAACAAATCTTCGATAGAAACAAAGAAAAGAGTATTGAAATGTTACGTGATATCAGTCCTCCTTTATAGCAGTGAATGCTGGATAATCTCCTCACAGATCAAGACGAGAATTGAGGCAGCAGAAATATGGTTCTACAGGAAGATGCTGAGAATACCATTCTCATAGAAAATGAAAAAAAAAAGAAAAAGAAAATTTATACTTATAATTTATACATCGGGAAGAGACAGTTGAAATTTCTAGGGTTCATAACGAGGAAAGCGGGCTTAGAAATTCTGGTACTCACAGGACAGCTTGAAGGCAACGCTTAACTTACTTAGTTAGCTTGAATAAATGGATGGCGGAACAAGATTTAGGCGATATAACTAAAAGAAAATTTATTAAGAGCTACAAAGGACAGGACAATGTGGAGAGGCATGATCACGTACGTTCTGAAGGAATATGGCACATAAAAGAATATCTCTCTTAAAATAATTTTTCAGGGTAATAACTTTTTCAGGTTCACATTATTATTTTTCTTTCCGGTAATAATGGGGGGTTTCCATCCTAAACTCTTATTTGAAATAAAATGCAACGTCTGCATCATTTTGTAAATTTCATCCGGCAGTACCTCTGTCAATGAATGTCGAATGTTTGCTTAGAAGGAAACGGCTAATATTATAATTACTATTACCATTAACAGAATATGGCAGAAGAAAAGCAGACTAGAACTAAAAGAATGGGAATCTTGTATCGAACCAATCTTCCTAATGCGAAATTGCTTTCAAAATACTGGTATTTTGTCTATGTTATGAAACATGATTTCCTTTGAATTTTCTTTGTCCAGTGTTTAATCTCGCGCGTCATAATAGATATCTACTTGCCGCCCCAAGCAGGCAGGATGCGACACAGCGTCAGTATAATGTGGGGGAATCCGAGCACTCAGTCCTGCAACCGTAAGCATCTTGTTGCGCTGGTATCGGTATTACTATCGATCCCCGTCTCTAGTGTAATGAGGGAGGTACTGCCGCAGGATTTGTTTCCCCAGACCGGACACCTCTCAATTATTTTGGATGCGTTCCATCCGACGACAAAGATCCCACTGAGAGATGGTAAACGTGATACGACACAACGAATCTCGCAAGACCGATTCGTAAGACTCGCGTACCATATTCTGCTTGGGCACTTATATAGTCTATATATCTTAGCTATGCTAATTACATAGACAATCATTTATATATCTGGGTTCGCATAATGACCTCTTTAACTTCTCAGTGACATTTATACTTTGGCATAGGTTTTGACTATGAAGAATTTTACACACACTAGAATACTTACAACGGTATTTTGTATTGTTGAAGTTATCGAGAACATGTTTTGTTGAGATTTATAAACTCTACATTTCGTTCAATTTCGCAAACCGATGAATTTTAAATAAGCTGACTCGTTTTGGAAAATACTTAAAGAAAAACCCAATTGATCTATGCTTTATCTTAACAAGAGTCAAACTAGGATTCAATCTGGTCTGATGTTGATGATTTATGCGGCCTTGTTGGTGATTATTTTTTTCCAAATTAGAAACACTTTCCCGCAGGCGAAATATTGATCGCCTCTCTCTACTCGATCGTATTTTCATTTTTCATACATTTTGGGTTCCTCTTTTTCATACATTCTGGGTTCCTCTTTCCTCCTACATTCTGGGTTCCTCTTGATCAGATCTTCAAAACTAAGACGTCCAGTGCGTACAAAGTTGAGATTTTTTACATTTTATTCAATTTCGCAAACCAATTGATGAAATTTAAATAAGCTGATTTGTTTGGGAAAATATTCAAACAAAAACATAGCGGTTTAATAATTTCTTTAATTTAATTTAATTTAATCTTATAGTATTTCATGATAAACAATATTTTTTAAGAAAATTTCATTTTTTTCCTTTTTAACAGCGAAGAATATTTTTTTATGATTTCTTACTCTTGAGCATGCAACCTACAATTGGCCATGCATAAATACTTCTTTCTGGAGCCAAATTGCAAATTTTTGGATCGTTTGGCCTTGTGATTTCTCTATAATTGTCACAAACACAGGGCGAACTGGAAACTGTATTCTTGTATATACAAAAGATAATACATACAAAAAATATATATAAAAAAAAATATTGCCTTTTTATTAAATAAGTATTTGTTGCTTTAATCATTAAATTGTTTTTAAAAACTTTTAACATTTCAAAAAATAAAAAATGAAAATTTATTGTACTAAGTTACACCCCTGGTAAAACAACTGTACTTTTTACTCTTTTACCTGTTTTCACTTCTTCACAAAATGTGTTTTCGATCGGTCAATGTATGGTTTTTTTAGAGGGTTTGACGGACGGACTAATAGGAGTCAGAGAAAGTTATATATAGATAGATCGTCTGTCGTTGAATATCGAACTCACTACTTAATAGTAATTGATCTGCCAAGACAAGCTTCCGAAACCATTACAACAGTTCAAGGTGTCCAACTGAACACAGCATTATATTACAAACTTCTGGTACTTTTAAAATAATTCTCTGTGTGTCCGAATATGAACTACGTCAATAAAAAGGAATTATTCTCACACTAGAAAGTTTTTGTTGAAATCCTGACAGTGTTTAGTATCGTTGAACTTATCGCTAACGATTTTCTCGATATTTATGAACTCTACGTTTCGTTCAATTTCGCAAATCAAACGATAAAATATAAAAAAACTTAAAGAAAAGATATGAAAAAAAAAATAGTGTATCTTCATTAAATATGTATTGGCTGTTTTAATCATTAAATTTATTTTAAAATAATGGGGAAATTTTGTCGGTTAAATAATAAATCTTTTATTTTTTCTAAAAAAGAAAATCAATGAAAATTTACTTAACTACCACTTTACCTGGTTGCAATTCCCTCAAAAAAATTGATTTCGATTGATTGGTCAATTTTTCGATCAGCTATTTTAGAAGGTGTGGCGTACGCACGGACGGACTTACGGAAGTCAGAGACTTTCACACAAACTAGCGAGGTATAGCGGATGCCTTGAAAATGAAAATTCTTAAATTCTTAGGATTTCTTACTCTTAAGCATACAGCATACAACTGGCCATGCGTAAATATTTCTTTCTTGAGACAAATTCCAACTTTTTCAAGCGTTTGGCCTTGTGATTTCTCTAGAATTCTGACAAACGCAGGGCGAAATGGAAACTGGATTCTTGTATATACATAAACTGAAAGAAAATATATGCAGAAAACAATATTGCCTTTTTATTAAATAGGTATTTTTTATTTTATTCATTAAATTGTTTTTATTAAATGGTGGGAGTATTTTTGTACGTTAAATAATAAAACTTTTATTTTTCTAAAAAAATCAATGGAAATTTATTTTACTAAACTACGCCCTCTAGTAAAACCAACTGTATTTTGCACCCCACTTACCCATTCGAACTCCCGCCAAAATGTGGTTTCGATCGGTCAATTTTAGAGGGTTTGACGTACCTATAGAAGTCACAGAATTTTACACAGATTATCGGGCTATAGAGGATACCTAGAAAATGAAAATTTCGGGATGGATACTCACATATTGATCCAAGCCAAAAGGGATTACGTTTGTTAACGAACATTTGGAGCAGATTAACCAGAATCTTTAATCTGTGACAATCTTTTATTTCCATAGTTACTGATCTCTGATTCGTGTAAGACCGCTTTACACAGATTTATATAAAAAAATTCATATATTCTTTCCAACTTTTCGTGATAAAACTAAAAATATTTAGAAAATGTTAACAAAAGATATTAAACTTAATAAAAAGAGAAGTCGACCAGACGCAGAAACAGGTAAAGAAAAAAAATAACTTAGAAATAAAAAAAAAACAACTGATAATCAGACGACAAAAAAGGAAACTTATCAGTTATTTTTTGTTCTGTTACGTTTTAATTTTCTTTTGTTTAAATATTTATTTTTATGCAAGTTTCTTTGCGTCGGTTTTCGTTTCAGTTTTATTTTTACAACATTTCGTTTCGTTTCTTTCTCCGGATTCGTTTTTTTTTTTTTTTTTTTTTTTTTTTTTTGTTGACCATTTTTAAAAGCTTCCGCGTTGTGTCAGATTGATTGGATAATGTTGGTTTGAAGTTGGTACTCGCTTTTCGGATATCACTTTATTTATGTCTATATAAATAGATACAAATTTATACATGTGAGTAAAAAAAAAAAAAAAAAAATATGAGAGCGAAGAAAAATGTTTCAAAAAAATATCCTGAGGCGCAAGTGCATCGGGAGGTAAATACAGATTGATAAAGAGAGGAAGAAAGAAAGGAACGATTACCAGCTCGAAAATAAAATAAAAAGAAAACATAAATGGTAGATAGGATGAAACAATTGCAGGAGGAAAAAAAAAGGTGAGAAAAAAAGAGAGTAAAGAAAAGGAAATAAAACGAAGAGTAAAGAATAAAAAGAAAGAAAGGAAAAGATAAGTTAGGTTAAGAGAGAAGGAGGGAAAGAGAGGGAGAGAAGGAAGAAGACACGGAAGAAATAAAAGAAATCATCGCAAAAATCTTAATGTTAGAAAGTAAGGTGATGTAATGAAACAAAGAAAGAATAAAAAAAGCAAAAAGAATAGAGGCAAGAGGAAACGAATCAAAGGAGATAACAATTCATAGGCGATAGGGAGGTAAATATTAATATAAGAAACAAAAAGAAAGAAAGAAAGAAAGAAAGAGAGAGATATAGGTATGATGGGAGAGAAAAAAGAGCGAACAGTTAAAGAAAGAAACAAAGAAACAAAGAAAAAGAAGGAATGGTGTGCAGTCATAGTGGGAGAGAAGGTAAAGAGTTCACCGTTAAAAAACAAAGAAAGAAAGAAGGAATGGTGTGCAGTCATAGTGGGAGAGAAGGTAAAGAGTTCACCGTTAAAAACAAAGAAAGAAAGAAAGAAAGAAAGAAAGAAAGAAAGAAAGAAAGAAAGAAAGAAAGAATGACAGAAACAAAGAAAAAGAAGGAATGGTGTGCAGTCATAGTGGGAGAGAAGGTAAAGAGTTCACCGTTAAAAACAAAGAAAAGAAAGAAAGAAAGAAAGAAAGAAAGAAAGAAAGAAAGAAAAAAGAAAGAAAGACCGAAAGAAAAAGAAGGAATGGTGTTCAGTCATAGTGGGAGAGAAGGTAAAGAGTTAACCGTTAAAAACAAAGAAAGAAAGCAAGTAAAAAAGAAAGAAAGAAAGAAAGAAAGAAAGAAAGAAAGAAAGAAAGAAAGAAAGAAAAAGAAAGAATGATGTTCAGTCATAGTGGGAGAGAAGGTAAAGAGTTCACCGTTTAAAACAAAGAAAGAAAGAAAGAAAGACAGAAAGAAAAAAAGAAAGACAGAAAGAAAAAGAAGGAATGGTCTTCAGTAATAGTGGGAGAGAAGGTAAAGAGTTAACCGTTAAAAACAAAGAAAGAAAGAAAGGAAGAAAGAAAGAAAGACAGACCAAAATAAAGAAAGAAAAAGAAAGAATGGTGTTCAGTCATAGTGGGAGAGAAGGTAAAGAGTTCTCCGTTAAAAAGAAAGAAAGAAAAAGAGAAAAAGAAAGAAAGAATGATGTACATTTATGGTGGGCGAGAAGGAAAAACAGACTGAATCGTTAAAGACAAAGAAAGAAGGAAAGAAAGATAGAAAAAAAGAATGATATATAGGTATGATGTGAGAGAAAGAAATATAGACAGATTAGTTAAAGACAAAGAAAGAAAGACAGAAAGAACGAAAGAAAGAAAGACAGAAAGAACGAACGAAAGAAAGAAAGAAAGAAAGAAAGAAAGAAAGGCAGACTGATGTACAGTATGGCGTGATAGTATAAAAAACAGACTGAGCCGCTAAAGTCAGAAAGGAAGAAAGAAGGAAAAAAAGAAATGAAGAAAGTATGATGTACAAGTATATTGTAAGAGAAGGAAATACAGACTGAACTATTAAAGACAAAGAAAGAAAAAAACAAAGAGAGAAAAGAATATACATTTATTACCTATATATAAATTTTTGAACTATTACTATAAAGGTTTTTAACAACAGATACGAAAAAAAATGATTGAAACCACATATAAAAGCTATAACAACATTGGTCAGAGCGAATTTGTAATAGAACACGTGAAAAACAAATACACATAGAAGGATAGACAGGTATATATATATATATATATATATATATATATATATATATATATATAAAAGGCAGGATGTGTGTGTGTGTGTGTAAGGAATGCCCGGCTGCAATTTCCGATGGATTTGCACCAAAATTTACATGCACATGCTCCAAGTTAGCGGGAAGACCAATACCGACTTTGCATTTCCCAACTCCCATCGATAGTGGAAATAATCGATTTTTTTTATGCTTCTACGGCAGTTTTTATGTAGTTTGCGGCCATTTTCTACTGACCAGAGTGAGAGCCTATAGCTGGCTTCCACGAATAGGCAGGAGGATTCTATTAGCCAGCGTGAGAGCCAACAGCTGACTGACACGAATCTTAACTAAGCATGCTAGCATGCAAAAAAATCGATAGCTGCATTCGTCACAAGTGGGAAAAATTTAAATCTGCATGGTACTTTACTCCAATTGGCTCATTCGCTTGCTTAAACTCAACGTTGATTCTGATTCAGCAGAACTGGCTTGGGTGTGAGAAAGTATTTGTTGTTAACATTCTTTTTTCGTTCGTTTTTTCCAGTTACGAATCCTTTTTTAAAGCTGATCTTTTTGTGTTCATTTTGTTTAGTTCTTTTTTGTAACAGATTTTATGTTTAGTATACAGCTTCGAAAAAATTCGCCGTGTGAGATAGGCAAGAAGAAAGGCATGTAGCAACATCAGCACGGAAAAGGGCACTCCTTTAAAGGCAAGGAAAGGCAAAAATATTTTAAGTCAAGTGATAGCGATTGCTGTATGAGTCGTACGATATTTTAATCAAGCACGGGCAACGCCGGGCCATGCTGCTAGTATATATATATATATATATATATATATATATATATATATATATATATATATATATATAAAGAGCCAGGCAAACCTACTTAGGTTTCACCTAAACGGATATTCAGGGTAAACTGGCTAAAAAAGTAAAAGGCGAAACAATATTTATTGATAAAACAATTAAAAATATAAAATCACGTGACAATTTACCGCTCTACTTAGCATATTGAGCACTCTAACTTTTAATCTTTATACGCGCTTGTTTTTTTTTTCTTTGGACTAAGGATTTCAGGCACTTGTCGATTTGTTTCGTCTTGTTCTGGTGTCTTTAGTTCTTTCTTTTTTTACTTACAATTTTTTCTTCGGGTACCAATTTGCCTGCAGGTGAGTCATCCGGTGTTTTTTCAAGCGAGTAATACTGTTTATATATATATATATATATATATATATATATATATATATATATATATATATTATTTCTTCTCCGTTCCCAACGCCCGTTTCGATCATCGCAGTTAAACATTGTCGAAACCAGTCAGTACATATTTGGGGGACCTTTTGGGAACACCGGCTGGTGTAAGCGACAATCCGTAATGTTTCAGCTTTAAATAACTCACAAAGGGTTGATAAACCGTAAAAAAATAAATCAATCTCACCGTGCGCGCACACACGCATCTACTTGACCCAAAAGTAAATGCGTTAAAAAGGTTTGCATGACGTTTCCCATATGATATTTAAAAACCTAAAGCTTATACATATATCCCGAAATTTATTTGTACAAGTTATTAGTATTAAAATTCGTGTCATACAACCCAAGAATAGGGCAAGTGTTGAGTCCAGGAATTTTTCAGACATGGTTTTCGGTACGCTTCTTTAAAATATCCGAAGCCCCTATCACAACAGAAGTAATTGTAGTTTTAATTTTCAATTTTTTTTTAAGAGGGCTCCAAGTACAACAGAGATTATTGATGTTCCCATGTGTCACATTTTTGAGATTTCGATTTGAAGGTCCTTGTATTTTGATAGCTTTTTGATGATCTTCAAAGATACATTGCAGTCTGCAGGGACTGTCAATATCAATAAGGTAGCATTTTTTTTTTGTTTGCGGTCTCTTATAACGATGTCAGGGCGATTAGCTTTGATTGTTCAGCCTGTGTGTATTGTGTAGTCCCATAAAATTGTTACGGGTCCTATCTCCGTAACCGGGTCTGCGTTGTGTTCATACCAATTTTTTTTATTTTCTTCTTCTTCTTCTTCTTCTTCTTCTTCTTCTTCTTCTTCTTCTTCTTCTTCTTCTTCTTCTCAGCATCATTATTATTATTATTATTATTACTATTATTATTATGATGATGATGATGATGTTTTGTTACAATGTAAGTTTTTGAATACTCCGGGCTCATCAAGTTATCTGCCATGTCAGAAGAAGAACCTCAGACAGACAACACTCCCTTGTACTACTACTACTGCTATTATTATTATTACTATTATTATTATTATTATTATAGTTCTTTCTTTCTTTCTTTCTTTCTTTTTTCTATCTGGTTTATTAGCTTGTATGGAGTCAGCACGTATGTCGAAATCCCAGCTCACTCTAACTTTTTCAATTTATCGCACTGGAGATTGTTTGTATTCATATAATTTTGAGGCGGTTACTGGCATTACTTCAGATTTCCTTAGCCTGTCACATCTAATATATAAATTCATTTGGACTAGGAAAGCACACCCATATATTAGTCAATAGTTTCCTTAGTGTTTGTACGAAAGCAACATTTTAGATATGTCCTATTCATTAAAATATATACCCGACAGAATCTTTTTGGCAGGTGTTGATCTTGAGCGATCACAATGTTTCCGATTTCAAGAACTTCTCCATCACCAATGAGTCAGATCTTTGTCAATATTAGGTTATTTACGCACAACGGGTATCATCCATGTAATACTTTTTTTTTAGATTAGGTTATTTGATTTTTTTTTTGTTCTCTGCTTTTGGTAATTCAACTCCCATTTTATCTGGTTTGTAATTATTATTATTATTGAGTGATAGAACCGCACACCAGGGTAGTGACGCTGGGGATAAAAATAAAAGCATACGCAGCCAAATATACCCATCATGACCCCAGTATGATAAAAGGTATATCAGGCGCATTCAACACTGCCAAATATCCGCGATAATGTAACAGGTTTTGATATAAAGCAGCGCGCGGCCTTACAGGTGGGGGTCAGTTAATAAAAGGTCGGGTAACCCTGTCCACTCAGACGGTCTCCGATTGAGGCTATTCCTAAGTATCTAAATAAGACTCCTACATAGCATTGGCTGCCTCATACGTCAAATATAAAAATAATCTTCTCGATACTCGGCCATGATGCTCCCTAACTACTTCCGTATATAAACAAAGACGGAGAGTCAGGTTGTTCAAACACTTTGTCCTACCGTTTTTTTTCGTTCCAAAAAGAAATGAATTTGGAATTAATTTTCTAAACTTCCACTTTTATTCCATCCACCAACTTCTATTCTGGACATAAATGTACGTACTTTAAAAACACGACTTCTTATTAGACCTTTAAATACAGAAGTCGCTGCGTTTTAGTAACAATTCATTTTAAAATATGTCAGTTGAAAATCATTTAACATTTCTAAAGAATGTAATTTTAAATTGTACTTATCGCGAACGCATTTCCAATATTTCCAGCCTCTTTTTGTTCTGCTAATTTTCTTTACTTTTCTCTTTAAAGAGAAAATTATATTCGATGCTTCTCAACAGTGAAACCATAACCTTCTCCTTACCAAATCGTTATGTCTGACGATGCAAAACCTTTAACATCTCATTGACATAAATTTCCATTGTAAATGACATTCTATGCGTTTCCATTGTGTACAGTTTAAACTCAATTTTCTATAGAGGACGATTTCATACGCTTTTAATTTTAAGAAATGTTTAGCTTCTATATAATTTCAATAGAATCTAAACCACTTTTTGGCGAGAGCAATAAATCTCGGTGTCTTTCGATAAACTAATGAAATTTAATAGGAAATGATTTCAAAAGAAGTTCAACGAAGTCTATAATATAAAACAATAAGACTTTATATATTGTCCTCATCTTTGTTGCTATATTTATCACAACGTTTCGGCCGATGACGACAACAGTTCGAATAATGTAAATTGTGTACATAATACCTCATCTCAGAAATATAGACAGGACTTTATACATTTATAGAGGCTGATACTACCTTCTAACTAATGATACTTTTTGTTATTGTAACCGGAAGTATCAATCGATATTGATAAGCGAACATGCTTCGTGTTACTATAACAACTATATATCTCATTATTTTCGGTTCTTAAAAATACATTTTTTATTTATGTCAGAGGGATTAATTTTGGTCAGAACAACAGACTGGAGGTCAAAATAGGATATACCTCTGATTGGTCGAAGAAAAGAACCAGCGAGAAAAACGGAAGTAACTCCTTTTGACTGTTAATCATTTCGTAATTAAGAAGACAAAGGAAAGGACATAATTCAAGTGCGTTTACTGTCAGGTGAAATAATTAACACGGCGAAGCGCGCAGGTGTCATTCGCAACTTGCCGTAGGGGAGAGATGGACGCCATATTGGGTTGAGTTATGTGGATTACAGCAGCAGATACAAGAGAGAGAGAGGGGGGTGGAAGAGGGAGATAAATAAAATAAGAGAGAGAATAAGAAAAAAAAAGAAAAAAAAGAAAAACAAAGGAAGAAAATGAAAAGTAAATGATTTTTCAATGAAGTATTTCTTTGCTCTCGATTGAAAATTGAATTTACAAGTTTTAGGTTGGTTAAGCTACTAGGAAATTTAGTTAACTGTGTCAATCCAGAAACATTTTCTCACTAGAAGCCATCTTACATAATAATACAAGTACAAGTATTGAATATTGTTGGCACGTCTGGTCTGATGCTTCTACTATGTACCAAGAGATTCTTAACAAATTTCAAAGAATAATCTGCAATGTTATTGTTGTATTAAACCCTCCCTACAGTAGAATGAACTCTTCCTCCTCTCATTAAATAATAACTGAAATGAGTCGGTTGAGGAGGGGGTGACGGAGTGTTAACCTTCTGTTCGGACGTTACACCTCTATCTGCTTATTACTAACACTCTTGCTTTGTATATATCTGTTATTTTAATACACTTGTTTAACCTACCTTCGTCTTCCGTGTCTTTCTTTCTGGCCCCTAAACAGACCACAACAGTTATTGGTCCTGATTTCGTATCCCGCGGATTAGTCATAAGCCAAATTAGCGAAACATAACTTACTGGTGACTTTTCAATAAATATTTTCAAGGGGATTTTCTGGTAAGATTTCCTCTTTAGGAACTCGGTGTAGTTATAATTATACTTAATTATTAATCATATCTATTGATCTATCTATACAGCTCTGTGTGCTCCATACTATCTATCTATCTATCTATCTATCTATCTCTTTTCTTGTCTCTTTCTCACTCTCTCACCATCTGTTTATCGAGTATATATATATATATATATATATATATATATATATATATATATATATATATATATATATATATATATATATATATATTATGACATTTTTATGTTTATACATTCTTTTTATAGATACAAATATATTTAAGTAAATGATCTGTTTTATAATAAACAGTATTAATAACATTTACCAGCCTGAATGTCCGAGAAATTTTCATAGAAAATATTCGTCCTCCGACAGGAATCGAACCTGTATCTTATACGGAACTGTCATATAGCAGTAAAATCGACCTTGCTAACCGAACGATCCTCTGTGGCTCAGTCGGTTAAAGCACGTCCGGCTATAGACACAGTCTATTTAAGTAAATGCTCTGTTTTGTTTTAATTAAACAGTATCAATTACATTTACTGGCCTGAATGTTCGACAAATTTCGTAGAAAATATGCGTTCTCCGACAGGAATCGAACCTGTAACCTGTATTCCTATACGGAAACCGTCATAAAAATAACGTATAAACACAATATAAACAGAAAATAATATATCAGTATAGATGAAGTATCAGGTAAATAGTATCATTTTTTTTCTAAATATTCCTTGTCAAATTACATTTGCGTGTTATATACTGTCGCGTGTTATATAACGGAAAATACGTTATTAGCGAATGGGCAAGCGGAGAGAGACTTTATTTGGCCATATATTCCATTCTTCACTTTCATCGTATAAAATATAGGCTTTTTTTCTCTGATAGTAACACTTTCATTTGTGAATCTGTTATCTATAAAGAAAATGCACCAATACTTAAAAGCGAAGATATTCATCTTGGAGAATATAAAAGTGCATTTCGCGTAGTGTTTATTGCTAACGCGCTCTGGCTACTAAACCGTTCGCCGGGCTTCTATCTGAAATTCAATCGAGCGTCTCTGAGAGGAAATAAGTCGGTCAATTTGGGAAGGAGACATTACCCATCAGGCAATTTATAGCAACTCTGAGAAGCGATTGTACCAATATGGACCAACGTCGACAGCAAGGAAGTTTTATTTGCATAATCATTAAAAAAAAAAAATCTCGAAGAAATGGAAAAGACATTTGTCACTCATTGATTCTTCATAATTTAAACCCGGTATCAAGATGTCGAAGAAACAAATCTGTTCAAAATGTCCTTCTGATCAGCCTTATCATAATATCAAAAACGGTAAGAAATAGAGATAAAAAGTTTAGATATTTTTTTAAATATTGAACCATATATGACGGATGATGGTAAGAATGTGCGTAGATTGGGCAGACTGACGTCTAAGTGGGTTCTCGCTGGATATTTTTCTAATTGTTTGGCCGAGTTTTAAATATTGGAAATCTTTTGTTAATACAGGGTGACCAAAAAAAAAAACGGGAATTTTTGAAGTGCGTATTACCAGACATGAGCAAGTGGCAACACTACGAGACAGTGACCTTGAGCCAATAAACATTTCGCCATTTAGAATTCAAGATGAAATTCACAGTATCTCAGCTGAGATGTTGCAGTAGTCAATGAGGAATCTCAACAGTAGATTTCAAGAATGCATTTGTACAGGAGGACACCATCTACAGGACGTAATTTTTAAAAAATGAAAATTCCATCATTGTTTCTTAAATGACATGTTTTAAGGTTTCAATTACTATGAATAAAATATTTTTCTTCCATCACTCTTGCTTTTATTGGATTGTTATTAGGTTGGTGCAAAATTAATATCGTTTTTTGACGTATTTTTTAATGTCAAAAAACGATATAATTTTTGCACCAACCTAATAAACATTCCCGTTTTTTGGGTCACCCTATATATCGGAAAGCTTGCGAATGTTGGAATTAAAGTGAAAAAAAAAAAACAAACAAAAAAAAAAAACAAATAAAAAGGAATTCTGGAATTATTCTTTTTTGTTTCTTCGTTTAGAAGGCCGGAGCGTACAACGGCCGAAACGTTGTGATAATTATGGCAACAAAGATGAGGACAATAGTCCGAATAATGTAAATAATGTGCATCTTTGTCGCCATATTTATTACAACGTTTCGGCCGTTGTACGCTCCGGCCTTCTTCAGGTGGTTGAAATGTGGAACTGAACCCTTTATTTCGCTCACAGGGGTAGACTGTTCTAGTTCCACGGGCCATGTTTAATTCCCCTCTCCAGGTTTTCCACTGCCTTAACCGGGTATTGAACTCACACTCTTTGGGTCATGTCACTGGATCTACCCAACACCTTTATCCACTGTTGAGGACATCTGTGTATGAATTTGTGTGCGGGAATTTCTGGGTATTATAAACCTAATATCTTCAGAAAATATTTTACCAGTTCTCATATTGCAATTTTTGCTGTTATCATTGCATGTTTTTTACCAGAGCAATTTTTTATTGCTATTATCGCTTTTCTCTGGCATTCCTTATTACTGGTTCCCATATTGTATTCATTTCTATCCTTGGTCGGCTCAGGAATTTTATTAAGATATGGGAAAACTTGTGAATATTGTATTAGGTTGGTGTAAAAATAATGACTTAATAATGTCGTTCTTTGACGTTAAAAATACGTCAAAAAACGACATTATTACGTCATTATTTTTGCACCAACCTAATAATTAGAAACAAAAACTCTTGGGATTCTGGAATTAATCTTTTTAGTTTCATAAGTTAGAAGAGTATTTCTATTTTGTTTGGAAGCCTTAGTAATTGATTTTTTGATAGTTTCAAGTGGGTAATTCCTACTCAGAAAGTAACTGTATAGTTGTCCTATGTGTTTTATGGAATTTCGATTTTATAACAGATACGTTTTATGCGTAAACATTAAGTGTAGATTATTGATTTGTTTAGGTTGATGGAATGGCAGCTATTGAAATTTAGGTAGGAATTACCATCTGTAAGTTTGTTGTAGTGTAGTAGAGATGTGGTTATGATTTAGGCATATCAGTACATCCCGAAACAGAATAGGCGTCGTGCAATATTCCATTGTGAGTTTAATGGTGACGTAGAAACTGTTGAGGTGTTTTTTAAGGTCTCGAAGACTGTTCTCTCCGTGTGTCCATATAAAGAAGATATCATCTATGTATCTGTGGTCATGTAGGGGTGCAACATCTCATTCCATGGCATTAATGAATATTTTCGCATAGCTGGGAGCCATTTCGTTCCAATTGCTGTGCCTCTGACATGAAGATAACGGTGTCCGTTGAACTTGAAATTGCTGTGCGTAAGTATGTATCGTGTAATGTTGCTGATGTCTTGTGTGTTGTATTCCTTAAGGCCTCTGATACGTAAACAATTCTTACAGGCTAGTATTCACTCCTCGTGGGGGATGTTAGAATATAGGGATGTTATATCCATTGTCATAAGTGAATCTTTTGGTAATTTATATATATTTTTTCATAATTATTAATAAATAGGTATTATCTTTGATATAAGTCGAAATTGTGAGTAGTAGGGTTTTGAGTATTTGTTCAATATGACCTGAAATATATTGTGTCAGGCTTCCAATTCCCGAAACTGTTGGCCGACCGGGCGGATGAATCGTAAGAGTCTCTATCAGATCGTGCATCTAGCGTAAGTTACTGTTGAGAGATTGGTAGTTGTGTCTTTCATTACTTCTGGAAGTTTATGTAATTTTGGAATAGTGTAAAATGTGCCTGGGTTAGGTTTTCCGGGACTAAATCCTTAATATATATATATATATATATATATATATATATATATATATATCTTTATATATATATATATATATATATGTATGTATGTATATAAAGAAAGAACAGTAAGATATATAATCCGGTGTTCTTATAGATATTTTTATTTTTACAAAATAGAGCTCAATGTAAATTTACAGAGCATTAATATTATAAATTAATTGATTTAAAATATGTTTTTTCCGCTAAACAATTCTAACCATGTTTCAAAAATGGAAGGTCCGAATTTAATTTTGTAATTAAATTAAAGACATTAGTTCCATCATTTCATCCTCAAGCGAATTTTGGAGTAACTTTTAAAATTACTGGGTTTTAAAGACACAGCTAAAATCATAATTCACGTTTCCAAGGTTATAGATAAATTCACTTCCACTAGACAGGGGTGTTTGCGTGTTCTTTATGTCTGTATTTTGATGTATCCGTTATTAGCTACGGTTTGGTAGCAGGTAGGGATGTATTCTTTAATGAAATCTGACATCCGTTAAATGCATGTCGTCTAGATTTTTTTAATTTAATTACAAAATTAAATTCGGACATTCCATTTTTGAAACATGGTTAGAACTGTGTAGCGGAAAAACTATATTTTAAATCAATTAATTTATAATATATATATATATATATATATATATATATATATATATATATATATATATATATATTTAAAAAAATTAAATCCTAATGAACCAGGTACTACCTATCTAGGTTTCACTCCATATGATATGATATGAGCAGAGTGATAGCAAAAAAAAAAAAAAAAAATGAGATATCTATCCCGCTATCTAGTTGGACAGGAACAGACTCAAACTGATATGAACAGATTGATACATTAATCTGAGATAGATCGAAAGAAATTGAGATACCTAATATACCAAGTTATATGCATAGAGAAGAATAGATTTAGACATAAACAGACTGATTGATAGATATGAACAGTTTTATAGATAAATATATATGAAGGGTTTGATAGATAAAAATGAACGGCTGGATAGATAGATAGATAGATAGATAGATAGATAGATAGATAGATAGAGAGATAGATAGATATGACTATCTTGATAGGTAGATAGATAATGATGGGTTTGAAAGGTAGATAGATATGAATGGCTTGATAGATAGATAGATAGATAGATAGATAGATAGATAGGTATGAGCGGTTTTTGTTTGGTAGATAGATATGAACGGTTTGATAGATAGATAGATAGATAGATAGATAGATAGATAGATAGATAGATAGATAGATAGATAGATATGAGCGGTTTTTGATAGATAGATATGAACGGCTTGATAGATAGATAGATAGATAGATAGATAGATAGATAGATAGATATGACTATCTTGATAGGTAGATAATGAAGGGTTTGAAAGGTAGATAGATATGAATGGCTTGATAGATAGATAGATAGATAGATAGATAGATAGATAGATAGGTATGAGCGGTTTTTGTTTGGTAGATAGATATGAACGGTTTGATAGATAGATAGATAGATAGATAGATAGATATGAGCGGTTTTTGATAGATAGATATGAACGGCTTGATAGATAGATAGATAGATAGATAGATAGATAGATAGATAGATAGATAGATATGACTATCTTGATAGGTAGATAATGAAGGGTTTGAAAGGTAGATAGATATGAATGGCTTGATAGATAGATAGATAGATAGATAGATAGATAGATATGAGCGGTTTTTGTTAGGTAGATAGATATGAACGTTTTGATAGATAGATAGATAGATAGATAGATAGATAGATAGATAAATAGATAGATAGATAGATAGATAGATAGATAGACACGAGCGGGTTTTTTTTAGGTAGATAGATATGAACGGCTTGATAAATAGATAGATAGATAGATAGATATGACTATCTTGATAGGTAGATAGATAATGAAGGGTTTGAAAGGTAGATAGATATGAATGGCTTGATAGATACACAGATAGATAGATAGACAGATAGATAGATAGATATGAGCGGTTTTTGCTTAGTAGATAGATAGATATGAGCGGTTTTTGCTTGGTAGATAGATATGAACGGTTTGATAGATAGATAGATAGATAGATAGATAGATAGATAGATAGATATGACTATCTTGATAGGTAGATAGATATGAATGGCTTGATAGATAGATAGATAGATAGATAGATAGATAGATAGATTGATAGATAGATAGAAGGATAGATATCATCGGTTTTTGTTTGGTAGATACATATGAACGGTTTGATAGATAGATAGATAGATAGATAGATATGAACGTTTTGATAGATGAATATTTTGATATGAACAGGCGATGAAACAAGATAAATCAAAGGCGGGAGTTTTTTTCGTGATTAACACTATTCTAAAAGACTAGTGAATTCATTCTTCGTTTCGTGTTTGATAAACGTAAATTAAAGAAATGTAAACAACAAAAGGGGGAAATTTACTAAAAAGTCGAGAGAAAATAGAAAAGACTTTTTTTTTAATAATAATCATGACAAAAATAAAATGATTGGTTTACGATAAAATGTCTCTCGTATGACAACGAAGGCTTAAAAAACAGATTACAATGGAATTCAAGATGGGGAATTGTGTCAAAAGCGAGAAACGGGGTGAAACAGTAGGGCAAAGTGTTTATGTACCGTTAAACTAAACATATTTGGTGTTTCAGTGATCGCGACAAATTATTATCCCATCAATCTTGTGGGCGTCCTTGTTTAAGATGTTTGCATAAAACTTATTTAACCTTAGTGGAAGCCTGGAGACAACACACACAGACACACGCACAGACACACAGATCCAAACACACACGAGTAATGTTACACGTATAAAAGCATATTCATTATATACGCATACATATAGAGTTGGTGCATAATTACTGGGCGTCTTTTAAACAATATTTATTTTGAAAAAAAACAAAACAAAACAAAAAACATAACAATTCAACAATTTTTAAATGATTATTCCGAAGCATATGTTTATCGACTCGCATTTTTATAACCTCAAAATAAAATAATATTTTTATTAAAAAAAGTAAACAAAACAGCAATTTTTATAAAGAAATAACTCGCTTGCAAAACGCCTGATATTTTTGCATCAATCTAATAATTGTTTATAACCGCTCACAGGCTTACACACACACACACACACACACACACACACACACACACACAAACATACACGCACGCACTCACACGCACACATACACCTTTCTAGCGAATCGAATACCTTTCATTTTTCTGTGTATTACAAATGTATTTCAAATGTTCCGTTCTTCCCAACCAAGAATAGACCCCCATATGAATGCTTCTTTGAACACAATAATCTTAACCTTTTCAAGTCAAGGGCTCTTCGTTATACATCCTCCTTATCTCCATTTCTTACCATTTTCTCTTTCATTCACATAACATATCTCATTTATCATAAGTATTTTAGGATTAACCCTCTACTTTGAGTGCATCTCGAGCCATTTGTTGGGTGAAATTTAGTTTTAAAAGAATTCACGTTTTTATTCACGTTTTCCCTTCGGCATTTGATCATATCGAAAGTTAATTCAAATCTAACATTATTAAATAAACATTTCATATCGGGTCTCACAAATTTTGCAAATTGTGAATACAAGAATATATGGTCAAAGTGGTTATTTTTATTTGACATTCCTGTCTGGGGATTGAAATAGCAATAAATTCTAGTGATATAGTGAGGTATTTTAGAACGTTCTAGTTCAATGATAATAATTCTTTAAACCATTCCTGGAAAAAGGGACATTATCTGATGAAGACAGCTGGCGGCATGGTTGTTCTTTTATTTTGCAGAAGCAAAACCCGTGCAGGCAGCATATATCGATATTATAATTATGGCAATATATTCCGGCGACATTGATATACAAATATGATATCGAGCAGATATGTTACTAGAAGTTCAATGCTACTTCGAAACGGAGTTTCCATCGTGATTGATGCACGTGTCTGAGAACACATTGCGTAATAATTAAATCTCTACTGGCATTATTGCTTTCCTATCACTTATGATCCTCAAACATTTAAATGCAACATCAATCGTCATCATCTGTCTTCTTAAATCACGATGTTCTGATGTCTCCAACTCTCTCCATCTCGCCTGTATATTTTCTCAGTTTCTTTCATTCTCAGGAAACCCTGGCGTCTTAGTGGCTTTCTTCTTTCCCTTGGGGTTAAATGATTAAAAATGTTAAAAAAATACAAACTGTTTCAACTGTGAATCTTTCCGACAAAATTATGTAGCGATTGTTAACTCTAACGTCAACTTTATGAATTTAAGTTCAGTACTAGATTGGCAGATAGGTCTCATCATTTTACTGTTGAAATTGCTAGATGTAACTATAAGCTCTATGCTCACAAATCTCTCGGAATTTTCGCTTGTTTCCAGTTATAATCTTCAAAAATTTAGATGCAATGTCAATCGTCATCTTTTTAAATCTTGTTCATTTATTGCCCCTTCCTTTCGATAATATTTACTTTCTTTCTCTCTGTGTAACCCTCTGTGGCTTGCGGCCATATTATGTTAAAACACCGGTGCTCGTTCGATCACCGAAGTTAAGCAACAACGAGCCTGGTCAGTAGCAAGATATTATGTTCTAGTGGCTTTATCACCTTACCTGGGATGAAATAATTAAAAAAAATTATACGTTGACAGCAGAACTTTTGATTCGTTTAAAAATCGGTGAAATTAGATGATTCCAAGTCAAAGAGTCGACCTGGTCACGGATTCTGAAGAATTTGACTGTTTCTCGACAATATTGACATTTTCAATTTCTAAATCGTACCGTGGGATTTTTCTCATGTTGATGAGCCTACTTCTTGTCTTCTTACATACATTAATTTAATTAGCAAATCAATCTAAATTAAAGAAAAAAGAAGGTTTTCTTTAAAATCGAAAGAAAATGTGTGAATTTGATTTCAATTCTGAAGATTTATACTTTGGTAATCTGGATTAAGTCGGTCTCTCTGTCCTTTCTATAAATATTTTCAAGACATTTGTTCTAATAAGATCTGCCCATTGGTACCTCGAAAGCCGGAATTTAAGCGTACTTCTAGACTGGCAGTTAGGTCTCATCTTTACTGCTGAATTAGCGAAATTGTGGAGAATTTTACTGTTCAGGCGGGTCGGGGGAAGCAATGTACTTACAAGGGTTTTTTTTTTATTAACTAAAAGTGCTTACGTTTTTGCTAACTTTTTTTTATAATTAGAGAGGTCACTTGGCTTTATTACCACGTGATCCCTGAAATAGATATAAGGGAAATGCTTTTTTTTTTTTTTAAACTTTTTGATGTTTCTTTTTACTTAATGCAAGTTATTAGACAGTCACGTTATGCCGCGAAAAGGAATCTTCTTTCGCGACTTAAGGTAAGTGCTTTTGCTTCTTTTCCTCGGTCTGAACCGTCTCTAGAATTTTTGGGGGCGTGGGCTGGATGAAGCCTGTTTTTATTCATGTAGTCATAAACATGTTAGATACTTAAATATTCGTGTGTTGCATTGCAGAAAACAAATTGACTGTATATTTAGTTAGGACAAATATCATCCTTAATGATTTGTGTCTCGTTATGACATGATCGATCATAACTTCTCGCCATTCTATCCTTAAAGCAACATTTTTTTAAGCATTCCACCCCAAGTAAGGCTGGAAGCCACTAGCACGCAAGGGGTTACAGAGAGTTGGAGTGAGAGAAAATAGGAGTGATAAAGGAAAGGATGAAGAGAAGGATAGGGGATAGATCAAGGCATCTGGAGATGTCGATTGACATTACATTTGAATAGTTGGAGATTATAGCTATCAGGGAAACGGGAAAAGGGGAGTTCCACAGGTGAGAAGTGCGAGACATGAAGCTATTGGAATAGAAGAGACAGCTACATTTAACAGTTTCGACAGTGAAAGAGTGAGAGAGAGATGCCAGCCTAGTTGAACACTTAAATTCATGAAGTCTGGGAAAAAAAGACAGAGGGAGGCAACGGCACGTCTGTGACTGAGCGGCTTCAGACGAGATGCCAGATCAGGGCCAATTACATTGCATATCCGTCTCTGGATTTTATCAAGGACCATGAGACAAACAGAAGGGGATCCAGACCATAGGTGGCAACAATACTTCATATTTAAATCATTACCATTCCTTCTCGTCCAAGCTTTGCCATACTTTCGCTCAAATATATTTCGATTTGATTGAATTTATGGATATCCCAAAGATGTCAATGCGAAAATTAGTGCAACAAACTACAATGGGATTCGAACTCGGCTTGCCGATTCCAGTTTTGGTGTCAATAACTATTACGCTATTTCCACATTTGTGACATGTTGTAACAATAAGCATTCAAAATATATGGAATGTTGTACAAGAAATTAAAACCATTTTAACCCGAGAGAAAGGAAAATCTGAAACATGCAATGGAATAAGTATTTCACGTGACATGTTTTAATCCGGTAAATAAGATAAGAATTGTTAGCTGAACATTTTTTTTGGATAATCATCGTTTCTATTCTTCCATAAATTACTTCTTTAACATTCAGTCTGGGAAGTATTATAACAGACTAAAGAAAATGTGTTATAGCCCTACACGCAAGCTACCAATCTGCCACTCGGTGGCATGCCATTAGATTTTACGGCTGGTGGACCGCTGTCGGACCACCGACGTGTTCGTCTCGGCAATGTTACCACTAGCGAACTGCCATAGGCATACCGGTGGCCCACCATTGGCTGCCACCAGAGGGCCGCAGATATTAATAAACAGAAAAATCTCAATAGAAACAAACAAACAAACAAAAAACAAACAACAGCTGAGCCACTATACAATATCATTCTTTGAACACCTCGAGTTGGTGTAATGGTTAGCAAGCTTGTCTCGCTAGAACAATTACGACTGAGTAGTGAGTTCGACCCTCCCTGGGTGCTCCATAATTTCGGCCTTGTGCCACATCTGAGCTACGCTTGGAAAATAACTACAATATCATTCTTTCTATTAGGTTGGTGCAAAAATAATGACGTAATAATGTCGTTTTTTGACGTTAAAAAATACGTCAAAAAACAACATTATTACGTCATTATTTTTGCACCAACCTAATATATGGCAAAATTTACATACAGATGAAGAGGAACTTGTGGCCACAGAAATGTGCTGCTGCAGACGGATGCCGAGAACACCAACGACGAACAACGATGAAATTTTAAAGAAAATGGGAACGAAAAGGACACTTTGACTTAGAATCAAGAAAGGACACCTATTGAGGAAAGAGAGCTTGGAGAATTTGACACACACAGAATACAAATGGTAGAGAGGGAAAGAACGAGTTACCCGCCTCACGAACTTGTGGAAACGGATGTCAACTCAGGTAGTGGGCGGAATAGTAAGAATGTAAACATCGTTAAAGAGCCATAAAGAACAGGAAGTTAATTTCTAAGGCACATAATAAGGAGGGCTTGGAGAATTTGACACTCACCTGTTCAAGGCAAGGGATTCAGAGATAAGCAGCTAATAACTTACGTAATTAGCATGTGTAACTGGATAACAGAACAGGGACAGGTTTGGATATTACGGGAATAAAAATCGCTTAGAGCCACGAGGTATAGGAAATTTTCGAGTGCGATAATCACGTCCTCCCTGAAGGGAGACAGCAATTAAAAGAAGCTGACGAATTATCTACGAGTTTGTTCACGTGTGTCTGTGTGATGTGACTTCCGTGGATTGACGTAGGTAAAGAGTTTTGAACCGATTAGAACGAGATAAATGGGGAAAGGAAAGGGTTGTGTGTTAGGGTACCTTAATCGTCTGAGATACGCAACGTCCTCAGGTAATTTGTCTCATTTAAGCTCAGCCGCGAGAAAGTTGAAGAATTGAAAGTAACTCAGGTGTTTATTTTTGGTTAATTAAGGTATTGCTAAGTTTTGGGCCTTCAAATTTATTCGTTATCTATCTATCTATCTATCTATCTATCTATCTATCTATCTATGTCTGTTCATCTCTGTCTCAGTCTATTCATATCTCTCTCTCTCTCTCTCTATCTATCTATCTATCTGTGTTCATCTCTCTTTCTCACTCTATTCATTCATTCATATCTATCTATCTATCTATCTATCTATCTATCTATCTATCTGTGTTCATCTCTCTTTCTCACTCTATTCATTCATATCTATCTATCTATCTATCTATCTATCTATCTATCTATGTCTGTTCATATCTCTGTCTCAGTCTATTCATTCATATCTATCTATCTATCTATCTATCTATCTATCTGTGTTCATCTCTCTTTCTCACTCTATTCATTCATATCTATCTATCTATCTATCTATCTATCTATCTATCTATCTATTGTGGTGTCCTCCCTCTAAAGAGTATATGTTGGACTCCTTCGTCTACTATAAGATTAGTAAGAGAGAAGGTCTTGGGGGGACAGTCGAATAGATTGAACGCTGTGTCATCCAACACACACTCGCTAGTCGTGTAATACTCTACTGTTGTACTTACAGTTTGATATATGATATAACACTTGTTTTGTTATTTCTTTAACCATTTACTTGATCACAACATTTTAATCTATTCAACTGTTAATATTTAACACCCCCCCCACGATGGATGTATGTGGCACAAGCCCGAGTTTACCGTGTGTTCTCCCAGCCGTAGGCTCGGCCAAAAATATTCCCTTAGAAGCCGCATTAACGGGTTCAGAGCCTGTTTACCTCTCCGAGAGAAACTTTGCCCTTCGGGAAAGCCTCGTCCGCGTTCCTCTCTGCCGAGGCAGAGAGTTTGACAGTTGAACAATCTATTCGACAGTTCTCTCCTACTAATCTTATAGTAGGCGGAAGAGTCCAACATAAACTCGTTAGAAGGAGGACACCACAACACTATCTATGTCTGTTCATCTCCTTGTCCAATTCTGTCCATATCTATCTATCTATCTATCTATCTATCTATCTATCTATCTATCTATCTATCTATATATATCTTACCTAAAATTGTTTATGCATATGTAGGTAGCTAAACAGGCTATATCTGTCTTTTCCTATCCCACTCTATTTTATATGTCCCTTCATTATATATATATATTAGGGGTTGGTGCAAAAATAATGTCGGTTTTTGACATGTTTTTAAACGTCAAATTCCGACATTGTTTTTGCACCAACCTAATATATATATATATATATATATATATATATATATATATATAGCCAGCGATCTATTTTAATATTAACCAAGGTTATATTTTAATGTTAATCGAATCTACCACCAAGAGAGGCAATGAGACTGATGATGATGATTATGATGATGATGTAATACAGACAATATACCTTTTCTCTCTCCCATGAAATTGTCTGGAGAACACTGTTCTAGGATCATGTCCTTTCGTTTTAAAATTTTCTTCTGTTTTTTTTTACGTTAATCTTTCTACTTCAGTCTAATCCAGTCAATCAATTTATTAGCTTGAACCCTAAATAATTTCCGTTTATTGTTTATCCATTTTTATTCTTTATATAATAAAGTACAATTACATTTTCACTCATATATTGACCATTATTTGCAATAACTTGTTGTCACTTATCAGGCAGCTATTCTATCTATCTATCTATCTATCTATCTATCTATCTATCTATCTATCTATCTATCTAAGACTGTTCATCTATATCTTATCTAAAATCGTCCTTACCCATGTAGGTTGCTAAAATCTCTATTCCTTTTAAAATATTGGAAACTTTTGAACAGAACTAACACAATCAGTAGTGACGAAAAGCTTAAGAAGCTGGTTTCTCGCTTTGTCGACGGGGATTCGATTACGGTATTTCCAGCGGAGGAATATACCTCCCACCATTCAAAGCATTCATTTTCGGTTCCATACTTGTAGAATTGGGTAGAAACTAACCTTTGTCAATTTCTCTTTTTGACTAAATAATAGTAATGTCTACCTTATATATAACTACTTTATTGACTCACGCGTAAACTTGATCTATGCCTACTTTTTTGACTGGTATGTCAACCTATCTTTTTATTTTAGAGAAATTTCTCCGTGGGAAATGCTACGAGAGGGTAAAAGAATAAAACTTTAGTAGATAAAGAGGTAATGAACCCAAGAAGCAACAATTTATTACTTCGGCCCAACCACGGCAATCGACAGAGAGAAAAAGAGAATACATGATCTTAAAGGTACAAGATTAGAAAATTGCAAGAGATTGCCAGTTGCAACCTAGGGTAGGATTTCCCGGGATTTTCCAGCAAGGTCAGGTAAATTTGCCCAGTTAGAAAAACCACCGTGTAGGTAGAAATAGTGACTTCAGTGGAAATTATTTATACTGTATAAAATACAATAATTTTGGCACATGGCCGAAGCGGAAGTGGGGAAATGCAGGTCTTCGTTAACTATCCTATTCCTAGTTAATCACAATCCAGACCCATTCAATGCAAGACAATTGCTCCATTTACCACAAGAACTCACCCATCACCATTCAATCCTACATATACCACAATACCACATATTCACAGCGGGAACGTACAAAAAACACCTCATGACATAAAAATCTCAAAATATTTAAATACAGAAATTTATTTATTACTGTATATAATATACAATAATTGTGACACATGGCCGAAAGGGGAAGTGGGGAGAGGAGGCTGTTTTTCACTAATTATCTTATTCTTAATTAATCTCGATCATGACTCATTCATCCAATAAGATTACTCCATTTTCCAAAAGAACTCATTTATCCCCATTCATTCCTACATATACCTCAATACAACATACTCACCGGGGGAACCTACAAAAACACCCCATAACTTCAAAATACCTAAATACAAAAATATATAAAAATTTCATGAAACATGAAGCGACTCCAAATGCTGGCTGGCTGGCTGGCTGGCTGGCTGGCTCGCGCCCGCCCGCCCGCCCGCCCGATAGCCAGCCCGCCAGCCCGCACACACGCGCGCATATGCAGCAAAAAGGCCGTTCTTAAAAAGGTAGCAAAATGTGTCATGTGACACTCCTAAGTCACATGATACTTCAAATTTGCATAATCAATAAAATAAAACCGATCACAAGGAAGGCAGGCCTTTTTTTCTCCTTTTCCCTCCTTTAACAGTAACTGTGAAGGAAAATTCGTTACTCTTTTTCCGACATTATTATTATTGTCAGCATTTTTTTTACTTTCGAGCAGATTACGGTTTTCGATGGGTTCCAGTGCAACCCGCTAAAACATTTCAAAGAAAGTTTTCGTACAGTATTCAATTTTCGTCTAATCAGTTTTTGTTTTTTTTTAAATTAGTTGACCAATGGAAATAAATGACTCATCTATGTCAATATATATCTTTCGTTAAATGTTCATAATGAATTTGGTTATTGGGTCATTTCGTCCCAGCCCAGATAAATTGGGTCATTGTATTTAGTTGAACATATGACACATAAGAGTCGTGATTTTTCTAGCATCATTTACTGATTATTGGTTACAATTTTCAGTTCTAAAAACGGTGTTAATCTTCAAGTAGTCTTCAAGTATTCTTTGATACCTACAGTATAGCGTAAGTCGAACCTGTATCTCTCTTTTTGACTCTATTGTAAATCGGACCTCTTGCTATATTTTTTGACTCAAGTGCAAAGATGATTTAGGTCTATTTTTTTTTCACTCTAGTGTAAATCGAACCCGTGCCTACCATTCTGATTCTAATTTAAGCTGGACCTATGCCTCCTATTTTTTCTCAAGTGTAAACTAGATCTATGTCACTGGTGTAAACCGGAACGATGTTTACCCCATTTGACTCTAGTGTAAAATGGATGTATTTATGCTTTTTCCAGTCTAGTGTAAATAAGGCGGTTTGTCTACTTATGCAATAATTTTTTTTATGATATTTGTACTATAAAACTTATATTCGGCATTAAGTAACTCAAGAGTTGATGTGTTTTAAAATTAACGAGATTAACCGAGTAATATAAGTCATTGTCTGTACGTTCGTTAAGTGTTCAGTAATTGTATTTTTATTTCATACACATGCATTCGTTGTATTAAAAAAGGACTTTTGTCGATAGCAGCGTTGCCTCAGCGTCCATCAATCTAAACTAACCAGTCTAAATTACGAACACTGGCGATGTTATCGATGTTTTCACGAAGACGCAATGTGTCGTACATAAAGCTTTCCATTAAAAGTGTGTTTATCAAACATGAAAAATACCTCAGTGTACAAGAACATATTCGATTTTCCATTGAAATCCATCAAGTTTCTAATCTGTAGATTTGTTTGTCTTCCTTCTAGTGAAGCCGTAATAATATTCTTTTCAAATTACGGCAGTCGGTAATTTCTTTCGAATCTATGGAAGCCTTTATACATTTCCTTATCTTTAGAACGCGAAATAAAAAAGAAAAAAAAAGAAAAAGTGTTCTACATTTCTGATACCTTTACAGGCGTTTCATTCCACAACATTCAGAACGAATTGCGAGATTTACTTCTATGGTGGACGATAAGGGTCTAAACATAGGCCCCTGAAACGATTTTCGATGAATAAAAATAAATAAAGAAATAAACACTAATTAATATTTATGTCTAAAATATCTTTCAATTACGCACCGATGATACATCGACAGTTGTAGCGATTTATTAAGCGTAGCTTAGATGTGGTACAAGGCCGAAAGTATGGAGCACCAAGTAAGAATCGAACTCACTATTCAGCTGTAAATGATATAGCGAAACAAACCCATTACCTATTACACCACGTCGAAGTGCTCTTCTTTTACTAAGACGAGCTTGGATGTGACACGAGGCCGAAAATATGGAGCACACAGTTGTAACGGATCTAACGAGAACCCCCCCCCCAAAAAAAACAAACTTGCTAGCCATTACAGCACGAGGTACCCATATCGATCTTTATAAGCGCGTACGGTTATTTTTAATCATCTCACCCAAAACAAAGCAATAAAGTCACTAAGACGCAAGATGCTACGGCGCGTGAAACAATATGAGGAAAAACGAACATTATTAAGAGAGAAGAACAAAAGAAGAGAGTTTCAGAAAACTGATTCTGTAGAGTGTAATTCGATAGTAAATTACTTAACTTCAATCACGATTGACGCCCACCCTGGGTATGACGATGAACTACATCCACATACTGGGTAAGACTATAAACTACATCCGTGTCCTGGGTAAGACTATAAATTACATCCGCGTCCTGAGTAAGACAATAAACTACATCCGCGTCCTGGGTAAGATAATAAACTACAACAGCGTCCTGAGTAAGACAATAAACTACATCCGCGTCCTGGGTAAGACTATAAACTACGTACGCGCCATAGGTAAGAAGATAAACTACATCCGCGACCTGGGTAAGACGATAAACTACATCCGCGTCCTGGGTAAGACTATAAACAACATCCGTGTCCTAAGTAAGACAATAAACTATATCCGCGTCCTGGGTAAGACTATAAATTATATCCGCGTCCTGAGTAAGACAATAAACTACATCCGCGTCCTGGGTAAGACTATAAACTACATACGCGCAATGGGTAAGAAGATAAACTACATCCGCGACCTGGGTAAGACAATAAACTACATCCGCGTCCTGGGTAAGACTATAAACAACATCCGTGTCCTATGTAAGACAATAAACTATATCCGCGTCCTGGGTAAGACTATAAACTATATCCGCGTCCTGAGTAAGACAATAAACTACATCCGCGTCCTGGGTAAGGCTATAAACTACATACGCGCAATGGGTAAGAAGATAAACTACATCCTCGTCCTGGGTAAGACTATAAACTACATACGCGCCATGGGTAAGAACATAAACTACATCCGCTTCCTGACTAAGACAATAAACTACATCCGCGAACTGGGTAAGATTATAAACTACATCCGTGTCCTGAGTAAGACAATAGATTACATCTGCGTCCTGGGTAAGACGATAAACTACATCCGGGTCCTTTGTTAGATTATAAACTACATCCGTGTCCTGGGTAAAACTATAAAATACATTCTTGTCCTGAGTAAGACAATATACTACATCCGCGTCCTGGGTAAGACTATAAACTACATACGCGCCATGGGTAAGACGATAAACTACATCCACGTCCTGGGTAAGACTATAAACTACATCCGTGTCCTGAGTAAGACTATTAACTACATCCGCGTCCTTGGTAAGACTATAAACTATATCCGTCTCCTGAGTAAGACAATAAACTACATCCGTGTCTTGGGTAAGACTATACACTACATACGCACCATGGGTATGAAGATAAACTACATACGCGCCATGGGTAAGAAGAAAAACTACATCCGCGTCCTGGGTAAGACGATAAACTACATCCGCATCCTGGGTAAAACTATAAACTACATTCGCATCGAATTGTGTTAAAAAGCTATTCACACCATTTTAATCTTCTGTCTTAATAGTAAGTATGAGTCCAGTTTTATGTGTTTGTTCATTTTTTTTGTGTGTTTAGGGAAGCAGTAATGGATAGCGGTTCAGATTGATAAATCGGAGAAACGAGTTCGAATTCCAGTGCTAATACCCTTGGGAAAAGTATGAATCCTTTTCTTCCCCTTGCCCTTAGCTATGGGTAAATGGCAGAAAAGGTCGGGTTCTATAGCCTTAGATGGCAACTGATCTACCACAGAGAGAAATGGCAACCTAATGCGGGAAAAATCTGCCTCGTCAGTCATGTATCGAAAGATGCATGATCGCCTAAATTTGTATCACGCAAGGCACATAACTGAACGCCTCGACTTTTAGTAGCTCTGCCGCCTTGAATGGTGTAAATAATTAAAAATAATTAAAAAAAAACAGAAAAAAATGTAAAACATATAAAATCTGATTTATACATTATCGGCTTTCAGCCTTTTTCAGTGAATTTATGTGGCGAGTGAGAATGAAAAATAAAAGGTGCGAAAAAATAGATTTAAAAATACTTACTCGTTTGTCATGTGTTTATTTCAATGTCCCTACTCTTTTGCTCGTATACATTTTTATAAATGTACGAATAAAAAGATGTTTTTTTTACTTGTTTCTTTATAATATGGTAAGTAATAAATATTGCATTTTCGTTGGTATTAAGCTGGTACAAAAATAATGACGTAATAATGTCGTTTTTTGACGTTACAAAATACGTCACAAAACGACATTATTACGTCATTATTTTTGCACCAACCTAATACATATACTTTTCGTAATCGTATAGATATCAAATATAAAAATGTTCTTTAAATTAACCTAATAAATAAACAGTATTTAATAAAATATTTCATTGTTGTTGGTTCATATATTTTTCATAATCTTGTAAATATAAAATATAAAAAGATTCTTTAAAATAACCGAGTAAATAAATAGATTTTAATAAATAGTATTTTGCTGTCAATTTTTGTAAAAAAAGAAAATCCAAAAAATCCACTCCCGCATGTCACAATTTTCTTAAAATTATAAAAAAAAGTAGCTTTTTAAAACAATAAACTTTACCAAAGGTTCATTACTGCGCCAATAGAAAAGGTTTTCTTTTGAAGCACCGTTTTTTGCGGCTACGTGTGTGAAATATTACCGGAAGTTGATTGTACAAGTTCAATAGACTGGACTAGTTAGCTTGTAATGCAAAGGTTTAGATATTTTTCAGCATTAAAATTTCAAGTAAGCTTGATTTTGCTTGGAAAGTTTTCCTTTTAGTGTTGTAACTGATTGTCTATAAATGTTCATAATGTTCGCTTTTTCTACCACCTCTTATATTCATATCCCGCCCCTAATTCATTAACCCTCTGCCTTGAGTTACTCTTGAGTCTGTAGGCTTACGGCCATATAACAATAGTTGATTTCAGGTTGTGGAATCAACCTGGTAACGGATGCACATGTTTGATTTGTTTAGTATATAAACAAATCAAATAAAAACTTTTTCAACGTGATATGACCGTTAATATAATTACGATGATATATATATATATATATATATATATATATATATATATATATATATATATATATGGTAATTTGTTAAATTATAAAGTTAAATCAAATAAAAATATTTTCAACGTGATATGGCCATTAAGATATATGGCCGAAAATAAATAAATATTTTCAACGTAATATGACCGTTAAGATATATAGCCGAAAATAAAGAATAATTTCAACGTGATATCGTCATTAAGATATATGGACGAAAATAATAATTTTAACGTGATATGGCCATTAAGATATATAGCCGGAAATAAAAAAAAAATATTTTTAACGTGATATGGCCATTAAGATATATGGACGAAAATAAAAAAATATATTCAACGTGACATAGCCATTAAGATATATGGCCGAAAATAAATAAATATTTCCAACGTAATATGACCCTTAAGATATATAGCCGAAAATAAAGAATAATTTTAACGTGATATGGCCATTAAGATATATGGCTGAAAATAAATATTTTCAGCGTGATATGACCGTAAAGATATATAGCCGAAAATAAAGAATATTTTCAACGTGATATGGCCATTAAGATATATAGCCGAAAATAAAAAAAATATTTTCAACGTGATATGACCGTTAAGATATATAGCCGAAAATAAAGAATATTTTCAACGTGATATGGCCATTAAGATATATAGCCGAAAATAAAAAAAAATATTTTCAACGTGATATGACCGTTAAGATATATAGCCGAAAATAAAGAATATTTTCAACGTGATATGACCATTAAGATATATGGCCGAAAATAAAAAAAAAAAAAATTTTAACGTGATATGGCCGTTAGTATACGCCCATATCACGTTGAAACACCGGCTCTCGTACGAGCACCGAAGTTATGCAACATTTGGTCAGAATGTTACTGCGGTGCGAAAGTGACTGAAACCGAGAGGTGAAATCAAGAGCGATAACATGACGGACCCTTCTTTGTATTTCGTCCAGAATATTGAGATATTAAGCAGGAGAAGCAGACCAAATTTGGCAGCAATATACAATGAAGGTTTATTAAAGTACAAAATTATTCCTGCTGAGAACAATCTAGCAGATAGAAGCAGATCTAACAATTGATTCAATATACTGTTGTCACTTCATACATACAAATTGCACAAGAGGGACAAACAAGAATTCAAACATGTACTGAAATGTTCAACGCTCATACATCAAAATCAACGGGGGTGGAAGTAATTATCTCTATCTTTATATGGATAACCATAGTTTAACAGTAAACAACGATCATCTATTAGGTTGGTGCAAAAATAAGGAAGTAATAATGTCGTTTTTTGACGTATTTTTTAACGTCAAAAACGACATTATTACGTCATTATTTTTGCACCAACCTAATAACAAGTGCCAAGTCCCTGTTCAAAGTTAAGAGTTGAGAGCACTCATACAAAAATGTTTGTCGCATTCGTAAGAAATAGCGGCTTAAAAAATGTTATAAAGTTTAATTTACCTAGTTTTAAGTATAGCTAAATTAACTAATGTGATTTCAGGCATTACTGTAAATCAGTTGGCAAATGCTTTCCGTGAACTGCAAAATCGAATTACCCTTTGTATTGCTAAAGATGGAGGACATGTAGAAACTGAAATAAAATTTCAATAAAACCTTACAAAATATACATTTACTTTTTTCTAATGCTTTTTACAAATTATTTCTATCGCAAATACAAATAAAGTTATAAATTTTGTAAAGTGCACACGAACTTGACGGACACACTGTATAGAGCGTGAATATAGAAATCAACACTGAGAAGTGATTGGCATAATTCTATTAGTGATTTAGGCGTAAAACTGCTAATCAACAGTGTTGATTTCTATGATAACACTGCTATCTATCTATCTATCTATATGTATATATATATATATAATTTTTGCAATGCAAAGTATGTTAATAGATACAATTAATGTTTTTAAAACCGTGCTCACTATCAGGGATGGGTCACGACAAAGCCAGAATAGCGATTCTTATTGTCATCGTTGAAGAGAAAGTAGTGCCCAAGATCTTATGAAGACCGGAATCTTAAATGTTTTGAAGATTTCACAGCAATTTTAAGCATAGATCTATCTATCTATCTATCTATCTATCTATCTATCTATGTGTGTGTTAAAGATATGGATTAAATATATATAATGCCTTCAGCCTGCAATATATATATATATATATATATATATATATATATATATATATATATATATATATGAAAGTGAACATTGTAGTCAACACTCAGAAGCAACAGGATGTTTCATGTTGGACGCAATCATCAGGACTGAAGATTGTGTCCAGCATGAAACAGCCTGTCGCCTCTGAGTGTTAACATCAATGTTCACTTTCATATTTATATTTACATACGCTCTATCTCTGCTATTGAGCACTTGATCCCACAAATACAGCACACCTTAAAACTATATTTCTTAATATATATATATATATATATATATATATATATATATATATATATATACAGTGTAACCCGGATATAAGAGAGTTGTCGGGACCGGAGAAGAAGTCTCTTATATCCGGGTTTGGTCTAATTTATATACATTACCACAGGCTCTAATTTGGGACCAGAAAAAATCTATCTTATATCCGGGTTTCTCTTATATCCGGGTCTCTTATATCAGAGTTACACTATATATATATATATATATATATATATATATATATATATATATATATATATATATATGAGAGAGAGAGAGAAAGAGAGAGAGAGATGTTTCTCAGACCGACTAAAAAGTAATTCTCTCACAAATTACAGGAAGAGCCGAAAATCAAGAATTCACTATGAAATTAAAGTTTCTCTCACGGAACGATTTCAGCATGTAACTTTCTATTGTCACAAGTTAAAAGCAAACTTTATCAATCTGAGCCCCCCCCCCGACTCTTTATATCTTTCGGCGCTTCGACCATCTGTTTCCTTCTTCCTCTAATAACCATTTAATAAAGATATAATGACACCATTATTCAATTATGATTGTGGCCAACGAATTTGACACTCAACTCGCCATTGTTCACCTTAAATTTGCATCCTCGTTATTTGATCTACCGTAACTGGCACACGATCGAGGGTAGAAATTGGAAAGCCAAACTGACCTCTCAGTAATTTACTTGGGCACTTTTCTTCATTTCCGTCTTTGCTAATAACATCTGTCATATTCAGAAGACAACTGAAAGGCTCGCGGTCAACAGGAATGTAGTGCTGCTATTTCATGCCAATAGTTGACGATATTCGTCCAAAAGCCTTCAAGTGTTTCATTTCTGCCATATTCAACCTCTTTGACTTCCTATGTTTCTGTCACTATGATTCTTATGCTTTCTGTTCTCCAACATCTTTTGCCTTTCCATTAAGCCTTTCTTCTTCTTATATTCTTATGTTTATTCCTATTATTCATATCTTTCTTTTCTATATTTTCATGGTTTAAGTTGTTTTTTTTTGTTTTCATTTTTAAAAAGATTCCTTTCCGTTTTTTTAACTAGAAAGCTTGCTTTTCCGCCTTTTTTCTTCGTTTGGTTTGGGTTTCATTTGGAATAGGCGAGTAATTTTATTCGTAATTTTTCCAAAGGTTCTTGTCTTTAGCACAGTTTTGAAATCTCTGTTTAAATTTGTAGTTTATAATTTCTTTATTTATAACTAAAAACATTTTCAAAGGTTCAGTTATCTTTAAACATTTTCTGATTTTGTTTCTACCATTCTTTCTTTCTTTCTTTCTTTCTTTTTCTTTCTTTCTTTCTTTCTTTCTTTCTTTTTCCGTTCGTGCCTTCCATCCTTCTTTTTATTTCCTCGTTCATACGTTCGTTAGTCCCTTCCTTTCGTACGTTTATTCTTTCTTTCTTTCTTTCTTTCTTTCTTTCTTTCTTTCTTTCTTTCTTTCTTTCTTTCTTTCTTTCTTTCGTTTGTTCGTTCTTTGTTTAGTTTGTTTGTTCTTTCTTTTTTTCTTTTTCTTTCTTTCGTTTGTTCGTTCTTTTTTCTTTATTTCTTTTTTCTTTCTTTCTTTTTTTCATTCCTTTTTTCTTTCTTTCATTTTCTTTCCTTCGTTCTTTCTCGTGTTCGTTCTTTCTTACTTTCGTTCTTTCTCTCGTTCGTTCTTTCTTTCTCTCATTTCTTTCTTTTAATGTTGTAGTATTTTACATTTTTTTATTTTGTATATATGTTTTTTTCATTTTTTTTTCAAGTTTTCCCAGTTTGTTTCTTTCTATCTTTCTTCTAAATTATATTTTCTGTTTTTATTATTCCATTTCGAATTTGTCTGATCATTTATTATAGACAATATTCCTCCTTTTCTTTTAATCATTTCTCCCCAAGAAAGGCGATAAGGTTACTAAGACACAACAGATTACTGACAATGAAAGAAAACTAGAAAGATTTAGTGAAAGGTCAACAATAGCAAAGGACTGAAGGTGACAGAAGAAGGACGAATGTTAGATTTACAAGTTGAATTGTGGAGGACGAATGACAGATTTGCAACGTGCAAGTTAGTTTGTAGAAGACGAATGGTAGAATTACAAGTTAGATTGTGGAGGACGAATGGTAGATCTACAAGTTGTATTGTGGAGGGGAATGGTAGATTTACAACGTGCAAGTTTGATTGTAGCAAGATAAACTCTCTAGCCCAACCAAGTGAACCAACTTTTCTAGCAGAAGATCAAGCATATAGGTTAAATTATATTCTTTCCACTTTTATGTGATGGGCAAGATGAAACCGAGATAGCACAAGGAATCGTTCTCTTGGAGGTTTGAATCATCCATGCTGATAGAAGGCAAAAATTATTCTTTAAGATGACTTAAAAATTGCAGTCTCGTTTTGGAGCGGTTTATATTTACAAGCTATTTCTTGCATAGTTAACAACAGCAATTTCGAGATGAAATGTTATTTTTACTATTAGGTTGGCGCAAAAATAATATCGTTTTTTAACGTAGTTTTTAACGTCAAAAAACGATATTATTTTTGCACCAACCTAATATATCAAACCTACCTGATGTATTATTAAAACAGGGGTCAATAGTTATGTCATCAGTATAGATATCGATTTAGGGACCGATGGTATTTGAAAACTCGTTGATGAAGATATAATATAGGAAAGATCGAAGGATAATGTCCCTTATCGATTTTTATTAATTATTTTTTGTTTCCTATTTTCTTTTTCTTTCCTTCTTTCTTTCTTTCTTTGACTTACGGACACTTCATGTTGAAGCACCGGTTTCCATATGATAACCAAAGTTAAGGAACGTCGAGCCTACAATCAAATAAAAAAATATTATTTTAAGATTTAAATAACTTTAAAGGGTTGATAAGCCGTAGAAAATGAATCAGTCAATCGATCTTTCCAATTATAGATTTACCTATCTTTTATTTTAATTGTTTTCTATTTTTTCTAAGCATTTTCATATTAATATCTTGTATTCTTCCTATTTTCTATCGATTTTAATACTTTGCTGTTTCTGAATTTCTCTAAAGATTTTTTACTTTCTTTTTTCTTTCAAATTGTATTTTTTGTTTTTCTTTCTTTTATCTTAATTGTTTTCGAATTTTAAAAGCATTTTTATTGATAGTGAATCATTTTTTCCTCCTTTTTCTCATCGATTATAACTCTTTAAAGTTTCCTAATTTTGAAAACGTTTCTTTTTTCTTAATTTCTGCCTTTTTTTACTCTTCACCATCTTTTCTTCCACGCTTTACATATTCACCCACCTTAGAGTCTTTCTTTCTTTCTTTCTTTCTTCTTCTTCCTCTTCCTACACTTATCTCCACTTTTTCCTCCTCCTCCTGTACTTATCTCCACTCCTTCCTCCTCCTTCTACACTTCTCCACTTCTTCTTCCTCCTCATACACTTGTTTCTACTTCTTCCTCCTCCTACAGCTGTCTCCTATTCTACCTCCCCCTTCTACACTTGTCTCCACTTCTTCCTCCTCCTCCTACACTTGTCTCCACTTCTTCCTCCCTCTTCTCCACTTGTCTCCACTTCCTCCTCCTCCTTCTACACTTGTCTCTTATTCTTCCTCCTCCTTCTACATTTGTCTCCACTTCTTCCTCCTCCTACACTTGTCTCCACTTCTTCTTTTTATTAGACTTGTCTCCAATCCTTCTTCTTCTTCCTCCTACTACACTTCTTCATAACGTCTCCCCGCTTCTGATTTTCAGCTGCACATCCTACTTCCATTTTTGTCTCTCTTTATTCGCCTAAATTGTGCTCTCACAACTAACCGATTGATATTAATTGATTTACCAACGAATCACCTGGCAAGACTGCATTGTTCAAATCAGGTGACTCACACAGGTAATGGATAATCACGCCCCAAACCAATCATATCATTCTGGCTGTGGGTGCGGCCAGTGGAGTTCATTCCGCAGGCGAGGAGCAGATTTTGAATGGCGTCGGATGGTCAAGGTACAAACGAATAAACGTGCGCCATTTACTATTTGCTAGTTATTAGCGCGCTGTACAATGGTCAATCATTGTAACTTATCAAGAAGACTCGAAAAGAGACTGAGCCGGACACAATGTAAGCGATTAATCTAAATTAAGATGCCAGAAAAAAAAAAATCACGTAATTATTTAAAATCTCACTTGTAAAATAAGTACGAGGAGAAATTCGACAGATTGATGAATTTCGGCAACACGCAATTGAATGGCTTGCAGTCAGGGAATGGCTAACAACCTAGTTTGCTTTTATTCAGAGAGTTCCTCAAAGAGTAACCCATGATGTTGACCTTGCTCTGAACAAAGCCAAGTTTAATAAATGCCAACAATAAGGCGGAAATCAATATGGAATTGGTATAAGAGAAACATAGTCTACTAATATGGAATGGGTTCTTCACTGGATGACCCATATCAATGACCATGTGTCAAACTAAACTAAGTTTAGTAAATAGTAACAATAACGCGGAGACAAATTTGGACCCCTTGGAGCGGGTATGTTAGCAAGTTAGTGAAGTTTACGATTACTATTATGTAGTAGTGATTTTCTCACTGGCTGTCCAATACTAATGACCTTGTGCCAAACTATGCTAAGTTTAATAAACAAAAGAACTCTCATTGTAGTTGTAATTGCTTTATAATTAATATAAGTTCAAACTTCACTAGGTGCCCAGAACTTGTAGTCTTGTGTCAAACTTAACTAAATGTTTTTTAAACTAATAGCGTCTCATCGTAGTGTAATGTTGAGTAAACTAGTTTGTTTTTCCATTAAGTTCAGTTCTCACTGGGTTCTCGGTCTTTTAAAAATCATTTCACGCCAAGCAAGGCAATAAAGTCACTAAGACGAGAAAATTTTTCTGTTATGGCGAAAGGACAATAAAAGAACAATGACTAAGAAGACAGTAGATAACGATTGACAATGCATTTAAGTTTTTGAAGATCAAAGTCGACTGGGAAGCAAGAAACCGGAACAGGGTTCCACAAGCGAGAAGTGCGATAGAGGAAATAGAATAGAGCTTACGGTTACATCTACCTATTTCAACTGTAAAATGACAGGACCTTGTCATCAATCTAGTGCTGCGCTTAAATTCATAAAGTCTTCTTACCATAGATAAAGGAAAACTTACCATGAAGCTACAGAAAAGGCACAAGGAAGCAACGTTATGGCGATAGGAAAGTGACAGAAGCCGAGATACCAGGTTAAGGCCAATAACATTGCACATTCTTTAGATTTTATCAAGAACCTTTCAAATAACATTGCAGATTTTGCTATTTTTTTCAAATATAAAGCAGGAGCACCAGACCATATGTAGCAGAAATATTCAAAGCAAAGACGAATGGTAGACATTTAAATATATTGACACTTTCTGTTCTTCGATGAGTACTTGCTATGCTTTTTATCAATTCTCTCTGACTCTCGCCTTTTTGGGTTGGGGTTCAACTTTTACTTAAACAATATAGCGGCGTAAGAGAACTAACAGGCTCCTTCTTTTTTCTTGTTAATAATAATAATCCTGTCTAAATTTCTTTCTGGCGTTGAGTAGTCTATCTAACGGCATACTACAAGATGGAGTGTTGAATGACTTGTTTCTGCTTCGTTCTAAATGACTCCCAAAAGCTAAGCAAAGTATTAAGAAACAGGTAAACAAAGAAAAGAAAACTGAACTGTCACTCCTATATGGCAGTGAACGCTTGACAATCTCCTCCAGATGAAGAACAGACTTGAAGCACAAAAGTGATTCTACAGAAGCATGCTGAGAATACCATGGCCCGAGCATGTGAGCAATGGCGAAGTTTTAGAAAGATGTGATGAAAATAAAACAAAAAAAAAAAACAAAAACAAAAAAAGCAATGCACTCACACGCACTTCTGTGCGGTCGTGCACTGTTGCTGTATCGTGTTAAAAACTTCCGATGAATTCCGACTAGAGAAATAGGATCATGGCTCTTTGTTGTTTATTGGTGCACACTGTTAGCAGAGCGGCTATGTTTACACTGTAACAGAATCAAGAGAACTGGCATGATGACGAATTCCGACTAGAGAAATCGGATCACTGTTCTTTGTCCTTTCTTGGTGCACACTGTTAGCAGCGCGGCCATGTTTACACTGTAACAGCCTCAAGAAAACTGGCATGATGACGAATTCCGACCAGAGAAATCGGATCACTATTCTTTGTCCTTTCTTGGGGCACACTGTTAGCAGAGCGGACATGTTTACACTGTAACAACCTCATGAAAACTGGCATGATAAAACTCAAACATAGATTACGTGACCACAATAGCAGCAACTATACCCATGAGCAAAATGTAGTGTGGTAAACCTAGTGGTATGTTATAGCGAAAGTACAGATAACTTTTGATTTACCCTCATACTTTGTTTTACTTTTGGAAGGCATCTTTTGTTATTCCAATTCGGATTTCGGTTGTTATAATACCTTCTTGGATTACATTTTTGGACTCTATTGATTTTGACATCTCCAATTTGTACCTCGCATTTTTGGACTGCCCCTTTTGCTAATGATCATATATTGTCTACTTTAAAAATTTGGTTAATCCTTTCGTCTCGCTTTTCTTCGCTACCTTGTCTGCAGTTTTCTTTCTGCATCTGCCATCAATACAATGTCATCTGCATATCTTATTTTGTTAAGATTGCACAGGTCGATAATAAATCCTGGGAGGACTTGTAGTTGAAAATGCACATCTTATGTCGTTTATAATGATAACAATAATAAATGGACACATCACAGGCTATTTAACCCGACGATACGTTGATCGGCACATTTATAATTGGAATTTGCTTTGCCATTTAGTGAGAAGACAGAATGCATGGTTATCGGTAAAAGGATGAGCCCGGAATGCAATTTATAGATCAGAGACACTAAAATCAAGCAGCCGTGGAAATTTAAATATCTGGGAAGGGTTTTGACAGAAGACGGTAAGTGCGACGCTGAGATCCGAAGACGTATTGGGATGGCCAAAGAGGCATTCCAAAAGCTGGGGCAGAGTATTTCGAGACAGGAGGATTTCGTTGGTAACAAAGAAAAAAAGTACTGAGCTGCTACGTGACATCTGTCTTTCTTTACGGCACGCGAATGTTGGACGGTCTCCTCAAAGATGAAAAAGAGACTTGAGGAAACAGAGCTATGGTTCTAAAGAAGATGCTAAGGATATCATGAACCTAGCGTGTGAGCAACGATGAGGTCTTGGAGAGGATACAAACAAGGAGGAAGCTTGTACCTAACACCAGGAAGAGTCAGATAAAATTTCTGGGACATGTAATGAGAACGGAAGGCTTGGAGAATCTGAGACTCACAGGTCGAATAGAGGGAAATAGAGACAAGAGAAAGCAACACATTATATACATAGCCGGCTTAAGCAAGTAAATGATAGAACATAGCCTAGGGGAAGTAGAAAATGGACAAAACTTATTGAGAACTACAAGGGATTGGGGGAAGTGAAGAGCCATGATGGCATACGTCCCGAACGGACACGGCACATAAAAAGAAAGAAAAAGGATTTACTGAGAAAAGACGCATATTATGGTTCTCTAAAAAATATTGAAGTATGGACAATTGTCCGAAGAACATGCGTATCAGGCAATCAATATCTGATTAAAATATGTGATTCGTGATAAGATTGCAGTTCTCAATATGCATTCTTATCATTGCTTCACTGAAGTCCTGAACAGAATTGGGGAAAATTGAATAATCAGTAGACACAAGAATGATTGCGTTTCTTTTTTTTATCTTTTGCAGCTAATCTGTGCGCGCTGAAGTGTTACGAGTGTGACAATGAGTTGACAAACAATTTCTGCATGAGTGATCTCAACTTACATAGCTGTGAACAGGGCCTTGACACTTGCCAGACGATCGTCGCTTATTCGGGTAAGTTAAAATGTTTTAAATGACAACATTTCTGACCGATTTTCACACACACACACATATATATATAGCAATGAGGAGGGTTTGATAATTATATTAATTGATTCATCGAGTCTGATAGAAACCTCAGGAAGCACTGGACGGCCGTTTCGTCCTATATTTGGGACTCATCAGCAGTGCGCATCCACAACCGAGGGAATCGAAACCCCGACAGTTAGGTTGGCAAGCGAACACCATACCACTGCTGATGAGTCCCAAGTATAGGACGAAACGGCCGTCCAGTGCTTCCTGAGGTTTCTATCAGACTCGATGAATCAATTAATATAATTATCAAATCCTCCTCATTACTATTTGTGTTTATCATCGCTTGAACCAGCTTCTAATGCTCCAGTTGGAGCGGCTTGGTGAGAGTAGTCGTGGCTCCAGGAGGCTCAGTCCTATGGTCAGAGAGAATCTCAGTTGAGTTCCACCACGGAATGTGGGAGTGAGCGGCGCTTCATTGAGTCTGATTTGCAATTTCTTCGTCACCGAGGCCCGGTGGAGCAGTCGGTATGGTGTTCGCTTGCCCACCTAACTGTCGGGGTTTCGATTCCCTCGGTAGTGGATGCGCATTGCTGATGAGTCCCAAATATAGGGCGAAACGGGCCGTCCAGTGGTTTCTATCAGACTCGCTGAATCAATTAATATATATAATTCAACCTTAGCGTTGCGACTGCACGCTCCAAAAGGTTTTTAATCCGTTAACAATAACAAATTTCTGAAAAAACATATTTCGATTCGCATTTTATCTTTCGTCTCTGATGCTACCTGGATTTACTAAAAACAAAATAATTTCCATGCCTGACGATGACTGTATGTATAGTTGAAAGTACGAGGGGATTGAATAAAAGAGATTATACAGCTTCTAGTCATTGAAAACAAGAATCAGAACATTCACCTCGTGGTTCGTAGGTTAATGCAACTTTAAAATGTTGTTTTCGAAGAAATTTCGTCATTTTATATCATTAACTTTACTAATCTACTTTTGGAATGAATGATTCATTGTAATATAAATTGAACTGCACCACATATTTGATATATATATATATATATATATATATATATATATATATATATATCAAATATGTGGTGCAGTTCAATTTTTACCTATATATATATATATATATATATATATATATATAGGTAAAAATCCCTGGACAGTAATCCAAGTGAATCCTAGTAATATAAAATATTAAAACTGATCCACAGAAGAGAGCTCAATATATTTATTACAGAGCATATATGAATTACAAGTAGATTATTATTATACCGCATATATGAATTACCAGTAGATGGGGTATTGGATTCTAACTACTTTTATATTTATATATATATATATATATATATATATATATATATATATATATATATATATATATATATATATATATATATATGAATGTAGTGAATGTATTCAATGAAAAGGAATTGTTAAGGAACTCCAATGGTAAATAAATCCGTGGACATAAATCATCAATAAATATATTTTGAATAGACGTTTTGGTCGATTGATAAATGCAAACAATAGTATTGCCAAAACATTTGACGAAAGGAAAGCCGATATATCGACCAAAAAGAAACAAATTATGGAAAAAAAGATGAAAATTGGATTTAATGGATAAAGCGAATCATCCAGTTACTCATATCCCGACAAATAGGTTAATATCAATTTCATTCTTTCATTTTATCAAACTCATTATTTTCAATTCTATCTATCTATCTATCTATCTATCTATCTATCTATCTATCTATCTTAGCTATCTATCTATCTATCTATCTATCTATCTATCTATGATTATTCTTCTCTATCTATTTCACTGTTCTTATCTATCTATCTATCTATCTATCTATCTATCTATCTATCTACTACGGGAGTTGGAGCTTTTGAGGAGCATGGAACCCATTTTTAATTGCTGTTGTTCACAGGTTCACACTGAACACCTGTTAGGGCCCCAGCTATGGATAAATAGTAAACCCCTCAAACAAAAACAAAATACTATGAAAGTATAAAATACATTTTTATAGTAAAAATACCAGCAATACATTTTTAAAGTAAAATGACTAGCAAAACATTTTATCTCTAGTTAAAGGCATATAATTACTTTCAAAATATATTTAGTTGAAGCCATAAAATTGTGTTCAAAATATTTAGATATCGGCATTAAATAACCCATAGAGGTTCATATGGCGCTAAACAAAATTAATTAAACAACCAACAAGATAAAACTGTTTCATGGCATTAATCCATATAATATCCTACAATTTTTTAAAGAAATTAAATTGTATTCCTAAATATAACTTCAACAAACCTACAACATAAAATACACATATCACCGCCTCTCGTAATTCTGTCTGCATAAACATATATATGCACAAAAGCTGAGTATCATCTACCATGTATTCAACTGTGAAAGCAGAATAATACTGTATACAATATTTTTATTATTTCAAAAGGCGCAAGAAAATAAAATTTAGGCATTAAAAGACCCATAAGGTGTTGATATGCCGTTAAACAAACAAATCTATCTATCTATCTATCTATCTATCTATCTATCTATCTATCTATCTATCTCTGAACAGTCTTTTCACATCTATCTATCTATCTATCTATCTATCTATCTATCTATCTATCTATCAAGGGTAAATCAGTAATTTCGTAAACTCATACATAATTATTAGCTGAATTTCACTGTATAATATTTCATATATATTTAATATAAACTATTGATTCAAGAGCATTGATAAAGATGAAGATTATATTGAAAAATATATTTGTTGATTGAAATAAACGTAATCTTCATCATTAGGCTGCTGACTTATTGTTACATCTCTCTCCCATTGTTTTTTTTTTAATTTTTAAAATCCTTTCACTTCAGGCAAGGCGATAAAGCCACTAAGCGGCAATAGATTTCTGGAAGTGTAAGAAACTAAGAAGTCGGACAATAAAAGAACAAGGGCAAGGAATCAGAAGATAGTGATTGACGTTGCATTTGAAGCTTTTATGAACGTTATTAACAAGGAAACAAGAAGATAGACAAGTATTCCACAGGCGAGAAGTGCGAGAGAAGAAACTATTAGAGTAGAACTTCCGGTTACATTTAGCAATTTTAATAGTAATATGATGATAGCAAGTTGCTAATTAGTACTTCGTTTAGATTTGTGGAGGAGAAAAAAATAAAGAAAAAAGCTCGATAAACCAATTGATTTTAAAATACTTATAGAAGAGCCACAGAGAAGCTACACTGGAAAGCTGACTGAACATGAGATGCCAGATGAGGACCGATTACTTTGCTGATTCTTCTTTGGATTATTTCTCAAGAATCTCGGAATGTACGAGATTACAGATGAGATGTAGTGACAATATTTGATGCACGGACGAAAGGTAGACATATATGTACAATAAAGATTTATGTGGAGAAACATTGATACATTGAACAAATTTTATTAGAAGCAGACTTAGCAAGTGGCTCGATATAATCGTTCCCTTCATGTCATTGTAAAAAAATTACACAGCGGTCAATGAGTTACTCAGTCATGGTAATGGAGAGAGAAAGAGAGAGAGAGAGAGAGAGAGAGAGAGAGAGAGAGAGAGAGAGAGAGAGAGAGAGATGGGCACAATGAATTTTTCTTCTGGAGTTTAGCATCCGCCATACTGAAAGAGAGAGGAGTATGATTTACTCTCCTGAAGTTTAGCATCAGCCATGCTAACTGAAAGAGTCATTGGTGAGATATCAAAGAATCTAAAAACCAGCATCTATGAACATAAGAGGAATCATCGTTGGGACAACCATTTAAACTCGCTGGCAATAACTTTGATTTTATAAATACCATCCTAAATAAAAAAAGAACATATTATACTCGTAGTATATGCTTCGAGGGGATTCTGATAAATAGTTTGCCATCTACAAACACGCGTCAAGCATAGAGAGAGAGAGAGAGAGAGAGAGAGAGAGAGAGAGAGAGAGAAAGAAAGAAAGAGAAAGGGATTGAGAGAGAGAGAACACAATGTGTTTCTCTTCCTGGAGGCTACTATCAGCCATGATAATTGAGAGAGAGAGAGAGAGAGAGAGAGAGAGAGAGAGGGAGAGAGAGGGAGAGAGAGAGAAAGAGAGATGTGGGGGCACAATGAGTTTCTCTACTTGAGTTGAACACCAACCATGCTAACAGAGAAAAGGAGAGAAGGAGAGAGAGTGATGTCTGGGGGAACAATTATCTACTCTTCTGAAGTATGATACCAGCCATGCTGAGATAGATGGAAAGTGTGTGCGTGTGTATGTGTGTGTGTGTGAGAGAGAGAGAGAGAGAGAGAGAGAGAGAGAGAGAGAGAGAAGAGATTTCGAAAAATTAACTAAAGATTGAATGTTGCATGTCTGTTCTAAAAACGTTCTTTAGACCGATGCGGTTCGGAGTTTGTCGTCGATCAAGTAAACTTTTACTTGCCAAGGTGGAAGCAGGTTCGAATCCTGCAGAGTTTTCCTTTAATAATATTTGTCATATATTCAAGCCCGTAGACGAAAATAAAAAAAAAATGTATACTGTTTATACCAAAAAAAGTATATTGTTTATAAATAGACAGAGCGTCTACACAAATATTGTTATCCACTAAAAATCACGTTTAAGTAATAAAATATGTCGGATTAATAAGTAAAAAGATTCATCACTTCATTTGAAATTGCTTTGTTTACGTTAGCATACGACACTGAGCAGTTATGAATGTTTCAAAAGTCTGGAAGAGATTTGCATTTATAAGGCACTATTCAACATGGATTGATTAAAAACGCACTTCGTAGCTGAATCGGTCTAAAGCACGTCAGATCTAACGAAGTTTTCACCTGCTAAAGGGGACGCAGGTTCGCATCCTGCCGGAGAGCGAATAGCTTTCTTTAATAAGATTTCTCGAATATCCAGGTCGGTAGATAAACATAAAATATACTATTTAGTTTATAAACGGAGCGTCTACTCAAATATGGGTATCCACTAAAAATAACGTCTAGACATATATATATATATATATATATATATATATATATATATATATATAGTCGACTCTCCCGTCGAATTCGACGTATGAGGGTCAAGCAGATCAGTTTCCAGGAAACCGACAGCCCGACAACGACACATGAGATTTGATTATAGTGGTGAAGGTTTCGTGCAGGACCATCCACACTTTTTGAAGGGCCGAATACAGAGACCTGGTGCACTAATTGCAACAAGGTTCCCAAACGACCCTCCGCAGGTTTTGAATTCAGAGTTGTCCTTCTCCTAGACCAGTTGCCATCCAAAGCTATACAACCCAGTCTGTCCTGCTATTTTACTCATAACTGGAGGGAGAAGAAGAGGATTCATACCTTTCCCAAGGCTATTAGCACGTAAGTGAATGTAAAGGATTCGACTGGAATTCGAACTCGGCTCTGCGATATATATATATATATATATATATATATATATATATATATATAGAGATAGATAGATAGATAGATAGATAGATAGATTAAGAAGTACTTGGTAATCCGCATGGATAATCACAAGGAGGATATAATCCAGAGAGCTCAATGTAAAACAGAGAAAATATTAGTTAAATTAAGAAACAGAGAACTTTAATGGTTCATAGGATTATAGTTTATTTTCCCCAGGAACGTAAGTTTCGCCTTCGTTCATTGGATCCCAATTCCAAACAGAAAAAATAGTTTAAAAACTTACACATTATTATTCACATGTTTTTAAGGAGGCAGCTTTAAGTTGATATAAGATGACAGAGAGAGAGAGAGAGAGGGGGGGAGGAGGAAGACGATAGATATGAGATCGAAATTAGAAAAAGAAAGAAGCGATAGGAAAATGTTTATATCCATCTTTATTATGATGCCTATGTGTAAAGGTGAGAGGTAAGAGGCCAGACATGTTGACCTATTTAACAAGTTTTTTTTTTCACAGGAAAAAGGAAAGTAGACAAAGAAAAAAATGAAGAAAAAAGGTAAGACAGAATAGAAAACAAATAGGTGAACTGGGTTGGGGAGGAAGATAAATGGAAAAATAATTTATCATAGGGGAATATTGCAGCGAAATTCAAGAAACCAAATTAATACTATTTACAGTTAACACTTGACATATTAAAGATTATCAACAAAATAAAGATTAAAAATCACATAAAAAACAATATCAATATTGTTAATAACAACTAATAGTTAAAAGCTAAAATTTAAACTTTAAAAATTTAGAAATTTCAAACAGTATCGAATAATAATAATAATAATAATAATAATAATAATAATAATAATAATAATAATAATGTTTTGTAATCTTATTCTAATGGAAAATTATGCAAAGTAAATGAAACTCATATATCTGGGTACATATATTCACGAACCCACATATATACACTCACATAAAGGCATGCATACATACATACTCATATACATATATTTATACATATACACACATACTTACATATACATGAAAATACACGTGGTGTAATGGTTAGAAAGCTTGTCTTGCTAGATCAATTACAACTGAGTCGTGAGTTCAATTCTTACTAGGTGCCCCATACTTTCGGCCTTGTGCCACATCTAAGCCGGGCTTAGAAAATCCGTATACATATAAATGCATATCTATACACGTACATGCACACATATATACATATGCACGGGTATATATCTATATACATACACACATATATATTGATTTTATATATATATTAATTTTACACACACACACACACATATATATATATATATATACATTTTGCATATATATTAAATTATCAGATATCTGTAAAAGATAAATTTATATAAAAAATATCTATTAAGAGTCAGCAAATTTAACAGAAACATATTTTTCAGGGGTAGGTCATAATAATAATAATAATAATACCAATGAAATGAATAACGGTAATGCCCATACATACTCACATCGGCATGCACATAAACACACACACACATATATATATACATATATGTATATATATATATACACACACACATAAACATACATATATACATCTACACATACAAATTTATTTACACATATACAGTTTAACATATGCTATTAATCCTAGATATAGACACCAGGTATTATTTCATGTCTTCATAATTTAAAATTCTAGAATTTCTATGGACATGTCTCCCAAAGATTAGATGTAGTTTGTTATTTTCAGTCTATGTTTGTGCCTGCATTTGAAGATAATCTCATTGCGGTTATTTAATAATTCTCCAGGTCTATTATATTTGATTGTTAAGATTTTCTTCTTAATGCAGAGGTCACATCTCTCTCTGAAGTTTCTTGGAGTTCGAGTCGTGGAGATAATTTCCATTTCAATTGCGGGGTGAAGCCATTTTCCGTAAGATTCCATTAGACAGAGCTGTTCGATGTTTAAGGGATTCGTTACTGAAGGAAATGCGATGGTTATAAAAGCGCTGCTTCCAATTCTCAGGAGATATTTCAATATAAATCTTTTTCTGGTTTATATTTTCTTTAGGGAAGATTGTAGCTTCAAACACCACATTTTCTGTCATACATAATGCTCCCACTGATTTTACCTGGCAATTACAGGTTCAAATATTTTTTTTGTAATTGCTTAGTAGAAATAATTTTTGGAATTGATTAGTATGAAATTCTCTAATAAGATTATATATATATATATATATTACTGATGCAGGGAGTGAACTCACAATTTCTATGTCAGCAAATTCTCGAACTGGAACTTTTATACATTAATCTGTGGTCCTGTGGGACAATCATCAGAGATAAAAGCTTTACTTTGTGAATTTGATGACTCGTGATTGTTCCTCGGGAAAAGAACTTAGCGGATAAAAGTGTTGATTCATGAATTTGGAGACAGAAATTGCGATTTCAGTCCTTGGGCCAGGTATTGCAGGTTTAAATGGTACGTGCACTAATATTATTTACATTATTTATACTGAAGTGTAAATAATGTAAATAATTATAACTGTATACAAGAAAATCAGACAAAAATTATAGCAGTTTACAGATAGTAAACAGGAAATCTGTGGAGTACCATCACTGCCTAGGTCCTATATATATATATATATATATATATATATATATATATATATATATGGACATATAGCTATATAAACATCAAGATTACATCGAGACTAATTTTATCGTTTATGAATTATAATGTTTACACACTGAGAACCAATTTTACTCCTCAAGTGATGTGTGAAACTGATGCATATTGTAAACAATATAATTACACACACACTCACACACACACACATATATATATGCACATATATATGTATATTTAAAATGTGTATTTTAAAATGTAATATCTGTAATATGTGTATTTATATATGTAATATATGTAATATGTGTATTTAAAAATATTTAAAAAAATCAGCCCAAATCAACAAACATGAGAATCTAATTGGAAAGAACATTCCATCAACACTCGTATTTGGGGAGAGAGAGAGAGAGAGAGAGAGAGAGAGAGAGACAGAGAGAGAGAGAGAGAGACAGACAGACAGACAGACAGACAGAGAAAGAGAGAGAATAAGAGAATTTAGGAGAATTAAGAAGAGGATGAAAGAAAGAGATATTTATTGGTATGAGAGCACACACACATAAATGATATATATAAAGACTGGTGTTAAAGATGACAGAGAGTGTAATGGAAGAGGAGCGGGATGAAAATGCTTATTTGAATACGAGCATATCTATCTATCTATCTATCTATCAGTTCATATCTATCTATCTCACCCTGTTCATATCTATCTATGCATTATTACTTCAAAACTGTTATTTTTAGTGGATACCAATATTTAATTAGACGCTCCGTTTTTATTTTAAATATTATTCCGTCTATCGGCTTGAACATTCGAGAAAATTATTAATGAAAATGACTCCGTGAGAAAAGTCTTCTGAATAAAGAAAGAATTTTAGGCTTTTGCCCTACCCACCTCATTGCAACCTCAACGCTAAAAAACGAGCATACAAATCCCACAAGACTAAAAAAGCAGACACCGACCACGGTATTTCTAATATCAAAAACACAAAATTCAAATTCTTACCTTACAATGCACTATCGACAAAATTTGAAAATAAATGAGTTATCCCCACCACTAGCTACTTTACCATCAAGACAGTCGAAGATATATTTAGGAAGAAAAATAGAATCACTCCCACATCAGATGCTGAGATTTATGAAATAAATTGTCTGTAATATAGAAATAGTTACACAGGCGACATCTCAATGACTATAAAACCCGGCATCTATGAACATAAGAGGGATCAACGTTGGGACAACTATTTAAACTCGCTGGCAATAACTTTGATTTTATAAATGCCATCCTAATTAAAAAAGGAAAATGACTACCACACTCACGCACAAACGAACAAACATTATCATCCGAATCCTGTATAGAAAACTAGAATCATGATACACTTACCCACACAAATTTTATATGTTAGAATTATAAATGTTTCCTATTTGTTCGTTATCATATCTCACACACACACACACACACGCACACACATACATATATATATATATATATATATATATTATATAACAGATAACATATAATTTAGATAGAAAATATATAGAAAGGAGAAAGAGAATCTATTTATTTTCTATCTAAATTATATCTGTCCCATGTTATCTGTAATATATATATATATATATATATATATATATATATATATATATATATATATATATATATAAAATAAAAAGGCTTGGAATCGTAATTACGATCCAATTCATCAGACCTAGAAATTCCACTTCGTAGGTCTGATGAATTAGATCGTAATTAAGATTCCAATGTAATAAATTATAACCATAGATTATTAGTGTTTAAGCTTTTTTATTATATTCTTACTCTGTCCTGGACATTCTAAATGGGTTCTGTCCTCTTCGAAATTTTGATATACATTTCTTTGTGTGCATACATACATACATACATATATACATACATATATATATATATATATATATATCTGTCTCATGTTATCTGTTATATTTGCATATAAATTACATATTTTAAATGATGCAGTTGTTATGGGACGGAGGTATTAATTATAAACTTATAAATGTCCCATATTATATGTTATATTTTCGTATTTTTATGCTACAGTTGTTAGGGGACAGAGATATGTATTATAAAATGATATATGTCTCATATTATATGTTATATTTGCATAGGCGTTTCATACTTTTAAATGTAGCACGCTTTATCTTACGGGAGCAGAATATTTTTAATAATAAAACAATAAAATCTACATTTGTGATATCAGCCGAGGCATTTTGTATACATATTTACCCTTTAGGGGAGTAAAAAAAATAGACATGCCCTTTATATTTGAATAAAATTGCGATAACATGAATCATAAATGAGATGAGGAAAAATGACGAAAGAAAAAAAATTGAAAATGATAAATTATGTATTTTTTTTTTGAACAGCAGTTCTGAGTTTATCAACAATTCAGTTCCTTTGTAGAGATATAATATACATATGCACCTTCGCACACCTGACACGTTGTCTCCCTTTCTTAAACGCATGCGCACATGCAAACCTAATATTATAAACGTTGGATGGTTGGGTTTTATGGCATATCCACCACTGTGGGTCATTTAATGCCAAATTAACCCTACCCCCCCACCACACACACACACACATATATATATATATACATATACACATATACATACATGCATACACGTATACCTATACATATATTAAAACGTCGGGCCTTCTCATCTTACAAACAGAATTCAACATGAGTTACAAAAACCGAAAGATTAACCCTAAACCAGCCTCTCAAAAAACACCTAAACCCCTCAACATTTCGTTCTCCAACATCCGGGGCATTAGGACAAACCAGTCTGCAGTCTGGAATCTTTCCTCACTGCAAACGGCCCGGATATACTGGCTCTCTGTGAGACAAACCTTGTCTCGTCTATCCCCTCTTCTGATCTCTCGATCCCCGGCTATCCTCCTCTCCTCAGAAAAGACTCTCTAACCCACATGCACGGTCTTGGTGTCTACGTCAAGGAACATCTCCCTTTGGCAAGAGAGTCCTCTCTCGAATCGCCAGACCAGTCATACATGTGTCTCAGACTCTCTCTCCTCAATGCGGTAAGCTATCTCTTCTTCCTTTACCGCTCTCCATCCTCTCAAGACTGTGAGATACTCAATAGCATTTCTGACAGCATAGACAAGGCTCTCTCCCTCCACCCGTTTGCTCACATTTTTGTGTTTGGTGACTTTAACGCCCATCACACCTTGTGGCTTAAGAATGCTACTACTGACCACGCAGGCATTCGAACGCTCAATTTTTCAATCTCCCATTCCCTCACACAGATAGTTAACTTCCCCACTCGTTTTGCCTACAACCGGGAAGGTAAAGCCTCTCTTCTCGACCTGTGCTTTATCTCCATCCCTGAATCCTGCAGCGCCTCGCAACTCTGCCCTCTTGGTAACTCTGATCATGCAGTAGTATCAGTTAACATCTCCTTCAATTCCACCCCCAATAAAGAACCTCCTACCACTATAACTTCGTTCTACTATCAACGAGCTGACTGGGACGCGTTCTGTGATTTCCTCCGCGATGTCCCCTGGGATGGAGTCTTTAGGCTCACCGTCCAAGAATGTGCTTCTGAAGTCTCTTCCTGGGTTAAAGCTGGAATCGACGCTTTCATCCCATCAAGGAAATATGGGGTCAAGTCGCGCTCCTCCCCCTGGTTCCCCGCTGCTTGCTCAGCCGCCATCGCCCATATGAACCACTACTTTCACCTATTCCGTAGCGACATGTATGACTGCAATAGACGTCTCTTTGCCTGCGCCCGTAACGAGTGTAAGCGTGTCCTCAACGATGCTAAGTCACTATTTGCGGCTCGGATGAAGGAACGTATTGCATCTCGCAAATTTGTCTCTAAAGATTATTGGCGTCTCTGCAAGAGCGTATTGAACAATTGCAAACCCTCTATACCTCCTTTATTCAACCAGCTCGAAGTTCTGACCTCCTCTACCGACAAGGCTGAATGCTTTGCTCGAAAATTTTCATTCAACTCGACGCTCGACTCAGCCGATGTACTTACGGCCATCACTGAAACAGTCTACCGAGCTATTCAAAATAACGGGGAAGCCCGAGCCGTGGCACTAGATATCTCCAAAGCATTTGATAGGGTTTGGCATGCCGGCCTTCTTCGCAAGCTCCAGGGTTATGGCATTACGGGTCGATTATATAACCTAATACGATCATTCCTGTTAAACCGTAAATTGAAGGTCGTTCTCAATGGATTCTCCTCCAGGTCCTATCCCACGAACGCAGGTGTTCCTCAAGGCTCCATCCTAGTCCCCACTCTATTCCTTATCTACATAAATGACCTTCATGACGCAATAACTTCCCAAGTTGGCATCTACGCGGATGACACCTCAATTTATTCCTGCCTCAAAAACAAATCTAATCTCGCTGACAAAACTCGCCTGGCCGTGCGTCTCGAAAAGGACCTCCAATCGATTGTGAACTGAGGCATGAATTGGCTGGTCAACTTCAACGCTTCCAAGACAAAACTGCTCTCTATTAATCACCACAGAGATCCTTCCCTTCCCTCCATTAGAATGTCTGACGCTCAACTTCTCGAGAGCAACTCTCTGCGGCTTCTCGGTCTCACGTTGACTGCTGACCTGAGATGGAATAAATACATTGAATCAATTGCCTCGTCCACTGCAAGGAAAGTTGGCTCCCTGAGCCGCGCCAGGAAGTTTTTCTCCCCGGAGTCGATCTTCCAGATCTACAAATCAACAATTCGCCCTTGCATGGAGTATTGCTGCCATATATGGTCTGGTGCCCCTTCTGTTTGCCTCGGGGTTCTTGATAGGCTCCAGAGGCGGATATGCAATGTAGTTGGCCCTGCCCTGGCGTCTCGTCTACAGTCACTTTCTCACAGACGCGCCGTCGCCTCCCTCTGTCTGTTCTACAAATACTTTCATGGAAATTGCTCCGAGGAGCTGCATTCGCTGGTTCCCAGACGTCATGAGTTCCAGCGCCTTACGAGGCTGGCATCCCACTCTCACCCTTCACTGTCGAAACTCCTAAATGTAGCCGTCTCTTCTACTCTAATAGCTTCATGTTTCGCACCTCTCGCCTGTGGAACTCCCTTCCCTTTTCCCGTTTCCCTGTGAGCTATAATCTCCAGCTATTCAAGTGTAATGTCAATCGACATCTCCAGTTGCCTTGGTCTATCCACTACCCTCATCCTTTCTTGTATCTCTCCTATCTGATCTTGCTCTAAATTTTCTGTAACCCCTTGCGTCCTAGTGGCTTCCCGCCTTGCTTGGGGTGAAATGCTTAAAAAAATATATATATATATACAGTACTATTAAACTTATAGCAGGCAACATTATTGTTTCAAAAACGCATAGCTGGCAACATTATTTTTCCAAAAAACGTATAGCTGGCAACATTATTGTTTCAAAAAATGTATAGCTGGCAACATTATTGTTTCAAAAACGCATATCTGGCAACATTATTTTTTCCAAAACGTATTGCTGGCAACATTATTTTTTTCCAAAAAAACGTATAACTGGCAATATTATTGTTTCAAAAACGTATAGCTGGCAACATTATTTTTTCCAAAAAATCGTATAGCTGGCAACATTATTGTTTCAAAAACGTACAGCTGGCAACATTATTTTTTCCAAAAAATCCTATAGCTGGCAACATTATTGTTTCAAAAATGTATATCTGGCAACATTATTGTTTCCAAAAAAACCTATAGCTGGCAACATTATTGTTTCAAAAACTTTTAGCTGACAACATTATTCTTTCAAAAACGTATAGCTGGCAATATTGTTTCAAAAACGCATAGCTGGCAACACTATTGTTTCATAAACGCATAGCTGGCAACATTATTTTTCCGAAAACATTATCTGAGGCCTTGTTGTTGGACGTAGTTTATCGTCATATCCAAGACGCGGATGTAGTTTATCGTCATACCCAGGACGATATTATAAATGTGTGGGCGTGAACATGTAATGAATATGCGTAAAAACACATCAGCACTTAATTGAAAAGGAAAACTGAATGTTTTAATAAAATCCAAAGAATCAGCAATATTATTATTCCTGATCTTGCGGCTCGGTTTCCGTTACTTTCCACCGTCGTAAAGAAAAAAATAATAATAAAAGGCATTTGTTCGTTTCAGTAATTCGAAAAATTTAAGACCATCTCGTTTAGAATCGGTTTTATGTCGTATCCAAGGATTTAATTCCTTCGTTTTTGATCGCTTCCTTTATGATCATAGCGTTGATGACTAAGTAGACCAATTCTTACATGGCGGGAATTTGTTTAAGGTGGACCCCAATTTGCTAGAAAGTGACACATTTAATTTCATAACCTACCTCTGCTTCACATATGCAATGAGACATGCTGAATCCATTTATGAAATGCAACGGACTGACACTGTTATAATTTCCAGTGGTGTCTTCTGTAGCTTGACTAATCGCATCCATTCCCAAAGACCCCAAAGAAAACACACACACGTATGACTGTGTGACGTCACCCCGGCCTGTCTCCCCCGTCGCCGTCCCGTGTTATCCTGTGACGACCACCTGACTTAGTATTGGTCGCGGCACCAAATGTGACGTTCTAACCTTTTACTGATTCGGACGGGAATCTGATTAGATTCGGTATCAGCTTTGTCGTTCCCAGCTCGCCTCCAACGTCTGGTTACCGAAGTAACTGATTTAATTTCTAGTCTAACCTACCCACGTTGTGATTTGATCTTAGGTCGACGAAATATATCAGTCGCCGGTCCGCAATCCAAGCCGAGTCCGAGCAAAGGTAACACCGCACAAGAATATGTAAAAGAAAATAAAGTAACAACTCGAAAAGTTCAAATGTGTTAAAAAAAGAATAACAAATATTTTTATATCTGGTTTTTGAATACAGGACTGCGTCTTTCTCCCAAACCGCTAATATGGATTCATGACACTTTGCGTTTGTTAGGCGAGTCTTAACATCTTAAGTTGTTTTTTCAAGAAACTAGTTTTTAGGGTATCTTCAGGCGATATTCGTAAAACTTGTTTTGGTGGTGTGAGTCTAGGTCGTTCTTCAAAAATAAATTGTTCTTGGTTAGAAGTTGAAGTCAAAATGCGTGGATATCTTTCAGTCAGCTTCCTGCGAGGCGGGTCTCACAGCTCACAGCTCAACTCTGCGTCTCTCTCTCTAACTGCAACTGCTTGCCTGTCTGTGTTACTGTCTTACTGGTGTCCACTCGCTATGACTCTGCTTATATGGACGCCGACCAAAACTGGGGTGGGCCCGTCGGGGTTTGAGGTTCCTTGATAATTCTAAATCCACAATATGGATTTTCTTTGTTTTCGGACAGGAAAATTTATTACTTTCCATTTTTTAAAGTCTATTAGTTTCTACTTTAAGGGAATCGTCCTCCCAAATCCTTCCTTTCTCATATTGGTATCTCGCACCAATCCCCTCAGAGGGCGTCAACAGGTTTCCCATGTCTCTAACAGTGGCATCTCACACCATTCCCTTCAGGGGGGGTCAACAGGCCTCCCCTCCTTCTTCATAGTTTATCTTCGCTCACGCCACCCTTCAGCCAATGAACACCCAGCAGCGTGGGTGTGGCTGGACTGGCCTCAGTTTAAAAATTTCGCTCAAAGGAAAAAAGAAATTATCTTCTTTGTTTTCTTTTCTTTCTCTTCCATGAGCAGACCTCCCACGACTCGTAGGGTGGTCTCTAATCTCTATCTTAACCGAATTTCATCTGGAGTTCGTCAACGAGATTTTCGTCAAATAATCATTGGGGTTGGTCAAGTGAATCTCTTTGTCTCTTCAATGCCTACGTGCTTCCGTCGCCAAAATCTGTCCAGGCAACAAACTCTTATCATGGCCAGCTCTGACATAAAACAGGTGTTTTTCCCAAAACGAAATGATATCTCCGAAAGATAGTTAATGGTTTATTCCTTTCCTTTCTCCTTTCCCTTCCTTTCCTTCTCTCCTTGGGGGTGGTTCAAACTGAAGCCATTCTCGGCCAGTGCGTGCTTGATTAACATTATCTCTTAGCATTCTGTTTTGTAGGCCACTTGACCAATTTGAAATTTTCATTATTGCCATGGGCAGATTGCTATCTTCTTTCGCCGCGTCATAACATAAATTAATTCCACAGATCCGATATCTCACGAATAATTATTTCAGCTTCTTCTCGCTTTAATTATTTCTCGCTTTTCATTTTCACGGGACCACTAAACAGTGTCACACTGAGTGTTGGCTTTTTCCAGGACTTTCGTGTTGGACACATAGTAATTCCATTTGATGTTCAAGAGTGAAAGTGCCGATGACATGACTTTGTTTAAGGTGGACCTAAACTTCGCCAGGAAGTGACCCACACACTTGATTTCATCATCTCTACGGTACACACATGGAATGATACATGCAGAATCCAGTTATTAAACTGCAAAGGAATGCTGCTGAATCATTGAGATTTGTTGTAATCATCATCTGCTTTTTCCAATGCTGGGGTCTTTGGGGTTGGTCCAACTTAGTCTGGATACTCGTCTTTGACCTTGCCTCCAAGTGTGGCCCTAGCAGGAGGTTAGATCATCACCCTCAAGCCTATCCACTACAAGGAGCAAACATCGGAGGTTATTTAGTATATGTATGTATAAAAAACAAAAGTTGCTGTCAAAATGGCAATTTTTTAAAACAATAATTAGGACAATGTAGAACCTTTTTAACTATCACAAAAGGCACGGTGGAGTAATGGATAGCAGCTCAGATTGAGAAATCGGAGAGCCGAGTTCGAATTCCAGTTGAATCCATTACATTCACTTACGTGCTAATACTTTTTGGAAAGGTATGAATCCTCTTCTTCTACCTCGTCAGTCATGTATCGAAAGATACATGGTCGCCCAAGCGCGTATCACTGAACTGGGATTAGAAGGATTTTGAGTTTGATGAGTGAAAGTGCGTTTCTGCTGTTGTGAGGGAAAGGTTAGATTCCTGGCCTTGTTTTCGTTACTACGTTGCCCGCTGGACTGTTTACGACAGATATGCGATTGTCCTTAGTGTTGGCACACGGAATTTTTTTTGTGTTTCTACTGTTAGGATTAAATTTGGTTTTGAAAAAAATCTGTCTCGTCAGTCATGTATCGAAAGATACATGATCGCCTTAGCGTGTATCACGTATGGCCCATAACTGACTGACTGATAAAACAAACAAAAAATAAGTTAAAAGACGTATCAAAATTAATATAAATTCTAATTAAACACGTTACAGGTATAAGTAAAATGTTTTTATTAACATATGCCCTTGGAGTTTTCTAGAAAAAGAAATTTCAACGGGAATTAATCTCTTTCGATCCAAACTAAAAAGAAAAAAAAATGAAATTCAGGCAAAAAGTTTAAATAGGAAAAAAAAATACTTTTGAATAAAATTTTAATAAAACACATATTCGTCACATTTGAAATTCTGTAATATTTATGAATGAGATTCCAGGCATGAATTGATGGTAAAGTTTTTTTTTTTTTTTTTTCATTCACGAACAGAGAACATTTAAAATATTTCATGTACGATGAAAAAAAATTCTTATCTTTTACTTTTCTTTTTGCGATAATCACGTCAAGATATTCACCAACGGGCATGTACATCCGCGTCTTGTACGCATGCGCATGTTTGTACAAGCGCTCACTCACTCACACGCGAACGTTTCACACAATTTCTATTTATTCAAATTCCCTATGTGTAGTCATGAGCAAATCTTATTAATTTTTTACTCGTTGTTCTCGCATTTATACATAATCTTTGCTCGTATTTTCTTCCCAAGTAGACGTAATACTGGTTCAAAATTCTTCGGAGACTTGTTTCTAAATTTCTATTTTCATGATTCATTCTGCTTATTCAGCGCTTGTAGAACGTAAACACCCGTTCCCACAGAGAAAAAAAAGAAAAGAAAAGAAAATGAAAGAATGCTTGTGAAAATTTTTAATGAAATTTGATTTTTTTATAAGCCTTTTTTTGATTCCATTCTATAGTAGGAATGTCTGTAAAACACTTTCCCCAACCATTTTATTAACAGAAGCACACAAATGCATACTGGGATTTTTCTTAGCCAATAAAATAGGCCGGTTCTCGGTTTTATCTAACACAGTCCCGATCTATCCTGCCATATCAGAACGCTGCTTTCGCTTGTCCGAACTTGTCTTTATGTGTCGACGTCAATTTTTAGTTTGTTTTGCCATATTACTGTTGCTTTGTCTTCTATATATTGTTTGCCCGTTCTAGTTTAATTTACTGCCCATCTTTTCTTTTTTTATTATCGCAAACTTTGTCAATTCTGTTTGTTGGACAGATCTGTTATTTAGTTTTGCATTTAAACATGGCTACTCAATCCACAGCCTTAGTTGGATTATTCAATATCGAAAATTGGCCAAGTTTATACTTGAGACTATAGACAAACACAGTTCCGGTTCATACTGGAATCGACAGGCAAAAGTGATTCGGGTTTATACTTTAATATGTAACTAAAAAAATGGTTTGTTTTATACATGAGTCTATAGAAAACATTAGTCGAATTTAAACTTGTACCTGCACGAAACTTTCAAGAGGCTAACATTTTTGGTGGATGTCTATCCCGTTTGAAGGGTATGAAATCGTCTTAAGTTCTGCTGAAAAAGTAAGTGTAAAACATAAATAGTTACGTTTCTTCAAATAAATGTATTTCTATAATTTTTTGTAGAAAGATTCCCAGACTTTAATCTGTAAGTAAACATTGGTTTGTTTTATACACGAGTCTATAGAAAACATTAGTCAGAATCACACAAATGGATACTTGGTCTCACCACACTCTATGTTACGGCCGTGCTATCCATAGCAAGATTATTTTTACGGAGTAGAATTACTAGCCTCAAACCCTACCTATTTTGAATCCATATTTAGCATCATACAGAATTCTCAGGGATTTTAAAAATAATTTTCAGGTTGAAACAAGTCGCAAGTTCAAAGGTCGTAAGTTTAGGTATAGTTTTTCTTGGTAGGGTTCATAATAGAAAATAACAAAGAAAAGCACTTTTGTTTCAAGGAACATTTAATAAATTGAAGTTTCCATTAAAGTATTTATGCTGCTAGAAAATATATATATATATATATATATATATATATATATATATATATATATATAAGGACATCATATTTCCGATTACGAAATACATATATTGGTAAATAGATCCGCGATAGTCCGTCTTTGTATTCTTCTGTGATGGAGTTTTTGAATTGTTCCCGAATCATGAGAATGTAAAAGCAATATTTGCTAAATTTCTAAATATGGTCCTCGATCACGTGACAGGAAAGGAAAAAAGAAACAACGAGTAGTTGCAATGCACACACATACACACACAAACACTCATATATATATATATATATATATATATATATATATATATATATATATATATATATATATATAAGGATGATTCAATAGAACCTACAAGGCAAGGTATGTCTGTTTAAATTTCTATTGTATTTTTCTAAATTTCGAATAATGTGTTGTGCATTGGGATTGAAAAGGTGTATTGATTGTTTTTTACGACTTATCAAACATTTGCGGGTTATTTAAAGCCAGAAAAAAATTTGATAATAATAATTCTTTTGGAGATAATAATAGTTTATTGATATAAGTCCTACTAATTAACCTATCGTGGACAGGGGGTGAATTCATATCTTTCCCAAGGGGATTAGCGCTCAAGAAGACTATAAACCCGGATTTGAACTCGCCACGCCAATTACACTTTCCCTTATGGAGGAATTCGTTTTTGGTCTAAACAGTGTGTGCCAAATGATCTGTAGAGATAACCCTCCCTAGCAATCCGTTGCGTTGCAACTGCATTTTTTCTATTGTTTATTCTTTGGAGCAAGAACGATTCTTTCAAAAAATCCGTTGTTAGTTCATGAAATCTGCTGTTATTTTTACATGAAAACAAAAAAATAAAATACAATTATGTTTTGGAATTTTAGAACTTTTGTATGAAAAGTTTTTTCTTTCGGACATTTACGGCGTTTCATTTCACAAACAAAAAAGAAAAATAGTTTTAGACATTTAAGTTATTTCACTTGATTGAAATACGATTTTTTAATGCAAAATTGTCCTTGGATATTAGCGTCGATTATGCTCCCATCTTTTTTATGCAAAAGTTACCATTACCAATTAACGTCAAAGAAGATAATTGGTTGGCTGCAATGAATGTCATCAAAGGTGCAATATAATTTCACCTCCACTTATATAACCGCTGACCTCACACATCGATTTTGACCTTATTTTCCTTACGATTTGTGACGTGGTAAAATCATGTTGGTACTTAAAATAAGTATTTTTATAGAACTAACTACACTAAAGATGGGATACTCTATCTATCTACACACACATATATATGAAATGGACAAAGTCCGACAATCATTTTAAGACATTTTTATACATGCTTTTTTTATAGATACAAATATTCAAGTAAATGCTCTGTTTATAATAAACAGTATTAACAACATTTACTGGCCTGAATGTACGAGAAATTGTCATAGAAAATATGCGCCTCCGACAGGAATCGAACCTGTATCCTATACGGAACCCTCATATAGCCTAACGTGCTTTTACCGATTTCGCCACAGAGGAGCGTACAGTTATTAAGGTCGATTTTACTGTTTTTAAACTATAATCTCCCACGATTCTCTCCCATACATTCATATATGATCAATGCGTATCAAAATGTAAACAAATGACGTCACACATTATGAAAGTCCGACAATTATTAAGTTGGTGCAAAAATAATGATGTAATAATGTCGTTTTTTGACGTTAAAAAATACGTCAAAAAACGACATTATTACGTCATTATTTTTGCACCAACCTAATACTTTAAGACATTTTTATGTTTATACATTCTTTTTTTTTTATAGATACAAATATTTAAGTAAATGCTCTGTTTATAATAAACAGTAATTAAACAAGATTTCCCGGCCTGCATGTCCGAGAAATTTTCATAGAAAATATGCGTCTTCCGACAGGAATCGAACGTGTATCCTATATCCTGTCGAGCAATTGATTTCAAGCAATTTACTGGATACGATACTTATAATGCTAGGTTTATTGTTTTCCGAGCACATTCGTCTTGTAGGTCAGCCAGTCAATCCCTGTTGAAGGAGCCAGATCAGGTATATTTGTGTTTGTCTAACGCCTACAGTGCCCACCTGTGGCATTTTAGATTGCAACTCTGCTGCGCGAACATTAGTATCAGTTGCTGTATCTAGCGTGATCAACAGTTTGAACATGGCTAATACGCCCAAACCCTTGGTCACGATGAGTTGTGACTTCGTGCTCATACAAAAATAATGACGTCCGAATAGCTTCGTCTTACAAATTTCACTCTCAATGCTTTTTTCAAAGCCTGAGTTGGCTTCCAGGCAATTTCTAAGTGTCCCGCACACCGGAATAACTTCCACAAGACGATAACATTAAGAATTCACCTTCATCTATCTATCTATCTATCTATCTATCTATCTATATATATATATATATATATATATATATATATATATATATATATATATATAAACTATATACATTATTCGGACTATTGTCCTCATCTTTGTCGCCATATTTATTACAACGTTTCGGCCGTTGTACGCTCAATAACTGATAACTGACATCCATTAAACACGGTACGTGGAACTAGAACAGTCTACCCCAGTGAGCGAAATAAAGGGTTCAGTTCGACATTCCAACCACCTGAAGAAGGCCGGAGCGTACAACGTCTGAAACGTTGTGATAAATATGGCGACTTTTCTCTTTATGGAGCAACTATAACTTCTCCCATATATATATATATATATATATATATATATATATATATATATATATATATATATATAATATTATGATTATTTCTTTATATATAAAATATATGCTGCCTAATATTATATGTTTATAAAAAATAAAAAAACAATTGATCCCGCAGTATGAAATTCCTGAGAAAAAAACTACTAAGACATATTACTATATTAGTTGAACTATATATTTATTTCATGTCATGTTAACTGAAAAACACTTGTAAAAAAGAATTCGTGGATTTATTCATATTACAAAATTCATATAAATATTCTCGCACGTTCCGAGATTATACAACCGTTAATAAATAGGACATTCTCAAAAAACACCTTTCGGTCTACAAACAATCATTTCGTCTTCAAGTTTTAACTTTAAAGGAAAAAAAAATTACAGCCTGATGATGAAGACATGGATCTTCGAAAGTACTTGCTTAACTTAAAAAAATATACACTAGAAACATCTGACAACAGTTTTATGAATGAGGATCACATCCTTCAATGGATTAACAGTATTTTAATGCATACATTATGTTCTACTAGCGAAGTGATTTCGCCATTAATCTCATTAATATTGCTGATTGATTCTATGTATGATTATTTCTTTATATAAATATATAGTAAATTATTTGTGGATGATAAGTACGTAATATGACGTATATATGAATGTATACTGGGGAATATATTATTATATTAAGCAGATGGTGGGTAATTTGATGACAAAATATAAAAATTTCCATGTGAGGTATTGCTCTTCTTGTATATGATCCCATAAGTCAGTGGTTCCAAAACATTTTTTCTCTGGGCCGCATTTTCGAAATTTGCTTTTTATGTGATAAAAAGTACATAAAAAACAGAGAGGGAATTAAAGGGAGAGAATCGTGGATTCGAAGTCTGAAATTTATGACTAATCAAGACATAACAATGGGGAGAAGTAAATACCTACCTTTCCTAAGGTTATTTGCACTTCAGGGACTATAACAAACCTAAGTAGAAATCGAACTCGTTTCCCCGATTAAAAATTCCGAGCGATTATTCATTACAAAACTCTCACATTCAAGCTTACAGAATCTGATATTCCCAAGCAGTCACTCATTTAGGTACTGACAAGGCTTGACTTCGATGACCTTACCGAAACCACTGTTTCAACGAGATATGGTCGTAAGCCTCTGAAATATTTTTATACAATTGCTGAATAAATCCTACCCGTGATATCATGAATGACATAAAATATTACTCGTGTACAAATGAATTAATCCATTATTTTCTTATTTGTCTTTCAGAGGTGAGTGAGAAATTATCGATCATCAAGACCTGTTCTGTGAATGCTTCGTGCCACACGCAAATGCAGGAGAACACTGACCTGCCGTGCGACAAACATCGAAGCAGCTGGGTGTGTACGAGCTGTTGTCACGAAGACGGCTGCAACATCAGTGGCCAGGACCGGGCACAACCGCTTTCGACATTTTTCGTTACTCTCTTATCCGTGGTAGTGTCAGTGGCAGCACTATTCGACATTGGACAGCTACAGTTTGCGCAATCAACGTAGAAAATATGACACATCAATCTCTCCCCAAACATACACACGTATGAATAAATACACAAACACATGAACGCTTAAAAAAAAAAAAAAAATTCTAGTTTATTCTCATACAAGAAGTGACTATTTTTACACCAAGTGAGGATCGAACTCGCAACGCTTTAATATTGTCTGTAAGTTTAAGATAATAGACATTGCTCTACAGCAAGGGCATTGAACAAATATAATGAATAATAAAGAAATTAATTAAAAACATGAGTTATAAGTTACTGACAAATAGAATATACGACATTCATTTTTTTTATATTAATTTTTTAAACGGTGCGTATTATGAATTTTCTCGGGTGCGCAGGCGGATAGAGGAAATGCATACTGTTTATAATAAAAAAATAAACGGATACCCACAAAAATAACGTTTGAAACATTAACACACACACACACACACACGCACGCATATATATATATTCGATCCTCCCTTGGTGTAGAAATAGTCACTTATATATATATATATATATATATATATATATATATATATATATATATATATATATATATATATATATATATATATATATATATATATATAGTCTGACGTGCTATAGCATTTAGCTACAGAGGGAGCGTCTGGTTATCAAAGTCAAAAGTAAAATATTAAAATAATTGTCGGACATTCATAGTATCTAATGTTCATTTGTTTACGTTAAGATAAGCTTCGAGCAGATATGAGCGTTTGAGAAAAATCATAGAAAAATTTGTTTATATATATATATATATATATATATATATATGTTGGAATTTCATCTAAGATTATTTTTTATTACTACATAAATGTTGTTTTTCGGAGGTACACGTATTTGAGTGGCTATCCCTGATTGCAAAAGGAATCCAAGTTCGATTTCTAACGGAGGCGTAATTTTTCTTTAATAGGGCGTCTCAATCTAGGCCGGTAGTTATTAATTTTCCTGTTTAATAAAATAAAAAATAAAAGAAACAGTGATAGCAACTGAAACACGTGTACACACTAAAATAACATTTATATAGTAATAAGTATATATAATTATTTATTTTTAAAGAAAAAAAAAAAAAAAAAAAAATTTATAACATAAATATGTTATAAAATCACTACAAAAATAGCCATTTTGTTTCAACACCTACGGTGTCTTATCAAGTGATGACGTTGAATGTAAAATAAATGGTTTTAAAAGTTTCAAATTAATTAATATTCTACGTAAGGGGAAAACGTTGTTACAGAGGCTAGGTAGACCAATCAGAACACAATTACAGGAAAATTCAAAAAGCTCGATAACGAAGTCCTGTTATAATATCTATTCAGATGTTTAGTATTAAAAAATAATTTATTCCAACGAATAATTACTAAATTATATGATAAAATTTAATATTAAAATTTAAAACTGCTAATTACAAAACCAAAATTTAACATTTATTCGCTATCAAGTTTACAACTATAAAATTACTGAGGAGAAAAGAAGAAATATATATGTTATTCAATTTATTTTTTCATTGAAGTTACTTTAGCTATATTTAATATCCGGTCTTTTTACAATGTATACATTTTAATCCTCATGATGTGTAAATGGGGTCCCAAACTCACGCGTAAAACAAACGCAGTCAGATTCTAATACATAAGCCCCAAGACATATACACACACAAAAAAGGGGACAAGACAGAGAACATCTCCACCGTCTGTCATGAAAAAAAAAAAAAAAAAAAAAAAAAAAAAAAAAAGGGGGGGGGGAATGGGAGAAGGGAAACCAACACACACGTACATACATACATAATTAAAAGTGGATGCACTTTCCATACACATAGATACATATAAATACATGCACACACATCCACAGACATTGACCCAGACAGTTGCATACCCCAACCGATAAATATTTAAGACAGAAAATGTCATTGCATGAATGTTAACAACCTATTGAAATCTAATTTAAGCGAGTAAATATACAAAGATAAAAATGATCAAAATTAATATTATTTAATATATTAAAATATAGTGTATGTAAAAAAAAAAAAAAAAAAAAAACGGACATTAAATTCAACACCCATCGGTAGCTACGATGTCCACCTCATATACATATAAGTATATACACACACACACACACATACACACACATATATACGCATACAAACATATATATATATATATACACATACATACATATACACACATATATACATATATATACACATACACATACATATACACATACATATACATATATACATACACATACACACATACTCACACATATACATAAATATACATACATACATACACACCGAAACATCTACACATACATACATAAACATATACATACGTATACATTTCCATGGTATCAAGTACACATACACATACATACACATATACCTATATGTACCCACAAATATACACACAAATATGTGTACACATATTTACAAATAAATATATATATACACAGCAATACACAAAAATAAACATATATACACACATATATCCTAACTCATGTGGCCGTAATGACATACCCAAGTTTCCCTACCTACACGTACACATAAACAATTTCATATATAGTAGGTGTCAACATACATATATACAACTGCAAACCTACATAAGTAAACACACACACACATATATACACATATATACATACATACAAACATATACACACACACATATATATACATATATATATATATATACACATACATACACATACATACATGCATACACACATACAGAAATATACATACACATGAATATCTACATAAAAATACTTATCTATAGTAATAAATACACATATATACGTACATACACATAAATGCAACGACATTTGACCAAAAACATATATAAATATACAGACATACATACACATACATATGCATAGACATACTTCGATATACATGCAAACACAAAAATGCACGTATCCTAACATACATGTATATAAAAAAAAAAAAAAAAAAAAAAAAAAAAAAAAAAACCATCCATATCAACATAAATATACGTAAATAAAATTAGGTACACAATATAACAATACACATACAAACATATACACATATATATATATATACATACATACACATACACCTACATACATTCACATATATACATATATACATATACGTACATATATACATATATATATACATATACATACATACACATACATATATATACCCACACATACATGCACACATACACATACATGCACACATACATACATACATATATATATATATATATATATATATATATATATATACACACATCCACATACATACACATACACCTACACACACATATATATATATATATACACATACACACATACATATATATACACTACATAAACATGCAGACACTTACATATATACACACATAAAGAAATATATATACATGCATATAAGGATACATACTCACATATATATACACACACATACCCACATCCACAAATACATATACATACTCATACACACCAATATTTTTAACCTCTTTTCTTCTTATCCTCCTTTTCACCTTCTTACTTTATATATATATATATATATATATATATATATATATATATACACATACACACATACATATATATACATACATACACGCACATACACACATATATCTATAAACACACAAACAAATACACACACATACATATATACATATATATATATATATACAAAACTTAGCAACATATTAATACATTAAAATACAAACATACACATTTCGCAGTACAAACACACATAACTACACATAAATATATACATATATATACATACACATACAGAAAAATGAGTAACATTATGTAGTTATACCATACACATTCATATCGTCAGATTGACCATCAGGTAATAAAAGTTATAATCTATTCAACTTACAGCTACGTATCATTATCATTTAAAGTATACGACCCCTATAATAAGTTAAATTTATAACGGTGTTTACAATTAACCGTTAGTTCATATCTCTGATTTAAGAGATCAGCCTTGTTTTTAAATCTAATAATTTCAAACTTTTCGTTAAGACACAGGTAACACGGGGAATATAGGGATTTACATGTCCGGGATTTCTTAATCAATGTCCAATTAACCGTAGGTGTTTTGTTCTTTTCTTTTAGGTTCCAAAAGTACTTGGACAATGAAGTCATGTACCTATAGTCACAGTTATTGAAAGATTGCATATGCCCCCGCCAGCGTTCTTTGAATGTATTCATTGTGCTACCAATGTAAAACTTCTTTATATTTGGATTCTCAATAGTTGAGATAGTACTAAGATAGACTACAGAACGTATTCCACAGTTATTTTGTAGTGGACAATTACTAGGATACCTACAATTACATGAATTATTATTTGTGTCATTATATTTAGTATTACTGTCAGTTACCTTTTGAGTAATCGAGCTTTTTGAATCCCTATACTTGTTAAAGACTATGTTGTTATGTTTTTTAATGATTTTCTCTAGGTTATCTGCACAACTATAGCTTAATTTAAGTGTATTAGAATTAAATATTTTACTAATTGGGTTAGTTTCAGTGTTAGGGAAATGTTTCTTGATTAGGTTTAGAAACATACGTCCTAATTTAGATTTAATCATTAAATTGAAAGGGGGAGTGAACCAGATGATCTTTCTAGATCTATTCTTATTATGGTTGTAGTTAACAGGGTTTTTATACTGAATATTGATATCTTTGTATCCACTATTTTTAAGTGCAGAATTATAAAAGTCACTATGTTTATTAAAAACATCTTTGTTAGAAGAGTTAGTGCTAATTCTAAATCCAATGGAAGAGGGTATATGTTTGATAACTGAAGGGGGATGGTTGGAATTTGGATGAACGTAAATCGGATTGGAATTAACCTTCACATATGGTTGGAAAGAGTTGTTAGCAAGGTTTAGGGTGACGTCTAGAAAATCTACTTGTTTAACATTAGTAGTGACTATTGTCCTAAGACCTAAATCCTTAAATACCCTATGAATCATTTTCCTAATACGGTCTACCTTAGTTTTAGTGGAGTTTTTAACAACTAATAAACCATCATCCCTATACAATCCTATACTATCGGAATCCAGACAGTCAAATGCACTTAAATTATACAACAGAAATAACCCAACCAGGTCAGAAGCTTCAGCAGAATCCAGAGAACCCATCGAAATGTCAAAATTGTTGTTGTAAGACTTTTTGGTCCACTGTTCATCCTTGTAGATTAGAACAGAATTCCGGCATTTCATGATGATGTCCACCTCACTCTCAGAAATATTAGAGTATTCCCGGGCGAAATCCAAGGCCAAAAGTATATATATATATATATATATATATATATATATATATATATATATATATATATATATATATATATAAATAAAACATTCGCAGACAGTATTGCGACTAGACGTCCGAAAATCCTGAAGCCAGGACCAAACTCGGCCGATTTGCTTTTAGTCAGTATTTCTACCTCTAAGAAATCAGCACTCGGTTGAGAGAAACTGCTAATTTTAGCGTATTGTTTTTTACCAATGGAAACAAACGCCAGTCAATCAGAGTGATCGTATTCATTTTATTATATATATATATATATATATATATATATATATATATATATTCTATTTATACGTTAATTTTATAGATAGAATTTATTTAAGTAAATGTTTTATTTTTTAATAAAACTGTATTAATTACATTTACCGGCCTGTATAGTAGAGAAATTTCTTAGAAAATATGCGTTTTCTGACAGGAAACGAACCTGTATTCATATGCGAATGCGACATTTTATCTGACGTTCTATGCTATTTAGCTACAGAGAAGCGTCTGGTTAGCAAAGTCCAGATTATTGTTTTTAAACAATCTTCGGGGACTTTTTTCGATTGATCATTTCACTTAAATAAATTGTATCTATGAAAGTAATGTATAAACAGAAAATATATTAAATAATTGTCGGATTTAATCCATTTCGTCATATATATGTATGGGTATGATAAAAAAATTTACATACACGTAAATATACTTACACGTATGTATAAATATATTTCTTCCTCAGGTGTCATAAACACAGTGCTCAGTTTTATGAGAGAGAACTCTAAGTATATATTAGTGAATATATATATATATAACGTCGATAGAACGACTCGGGGTTTCATGCAGCTCTTGCAATCTCCAGGGGCGGAATATATTGTGGCTGTTATAAACTTCACGTTCTTGTAATAGAGAATACCGAATTCCATAACAGTCAGAATACATATGTACCTGTGATAAAGTTTGGTCACAACAGATTAACGAAAACAAGACTAAAATGAGAATAAGACAAATAAGATAAACGTTGATACGTAAAAAAATAAGATAAATTAAAATTCAGAAGAAAAAAAAAGTTTCTTCGATTAAAGAGTTATTATTCTTTCACAATAACAACCCAATTCGTTGTAGTCCTTACTAAAATAAATAAGTTGCACGAATCTGTACATATCTATATTTGCTCATGGCGTATGTGAACAGTTTTATACTGTTCCAGATAGCAGTGAACAAGAAGTCTTAAAAAAACACAAGGATTGAAAAACTATATATATATATATATATACATATATATATATATATATATATATATATATATATATATATATATATATATATTAGGTTGGTGCATAAATAATGACGTAATAATGTCGTTTTCGACGTTAAAAATACGTCAAAAAACGACATTATTACGTCATTATTTTTGCACCAACCTAATATATATATATATATATATATATATATATGTACTTAAAGAAGTTTTTTATGGTACAAAATTTAACAATAGCTAGGTAAAAAGCAAAATTTATATGGCATTTTTAAAAAGCTAAAAAAGAACAACTGGTTTTGTCCCAGGACTTATCAAGTTTATTTTCTGGAATATAGAAAATATGTAAAAAAAAAAAAAACCCCAAAAAACGGTCGCCACTAAAATCAACCACACAATTCCTGCTATTTATTACATGCTCAGCAATAGCAGAGTCAGAAGTATTAATACTTCTAACTCTGCTATTGACCGTTTTTTGATTTCATCTAGGTCCCACTCCACATATCACCTCAAGGTTCTAGAATCCTTGTATATCAGATCTCGTGGGCCTTCCCTTTGTAAACAGAGGGTCTGCTTACTGGGTCTGAATGTTATTGGGCTCTAGTCTCTTGAAATTCATATTTTCCCCTTCCATTCGTTATATTAATCTAATTTACACGCTTATATATTTTTATATCCCAGAAAATAAACTTGATAAGTCCTGGAACGAAACCGCTTGTTTTTTTTAGCTTTTTTAAAAATGCCATATAAATTTTGCTTTTTCCTATCTATCTATCTATCTATCTATCTATCTATCTATCTATCTATCTATCTATCTATGTCTCTTTTCTATCTATCTATCTATCTATCTATCTATCTATCTATCTATCTATCTATCTATCTGTTGAAGGAAGCTGACGAAAGAGACTGTTACAAGAAACACGCTGTTCATGATACATGTTTGTGTTTTGAGAAATAAAATTATAATTTTCAAATGTTTTGTGTTGAATTAATCCAAGCATCAACTTCAAAGATTTTGCTCCTCGGATCACTACCCTTAACCTGTTCAAGTTTAGGGTTAACTGATATCTTCAGCACATATCCTCATAATCTGTGCCATTCCTACTGTAACCCTCTACCTCTAGTGGCTCTTGGGTCTTAAACAGGGTGAACATCTAAGTAAAAAAAACAAAAAAACAAAGCAAATCGAAATTAAATATTATCTTGAAGGTTAATTCCTATGAGTCACATATTCGATCCATACTAGTATCAGCATGTCTCTAAATTTCTTGGTATGTATCAAAGGTTTTCTTTTTCGCATGCAGCGCTGTTACGACCTCAGCAATTGATTCTTTTCTCTCATTGATGTGCAGCCTGGGATTTTATTTCTGGTGTTCTTCGTTTTCTATGATGACACGCATTCTGGTGGTTTCTACGAAGTGACATAACCAGAGAATCAATAACAGATATGACCGTCACTTGCTAAACACATATACACGCACACAACATACACACACACATACACACACATATGTATATATATATATATATATATATATATATATATATATATATGTATATATATATATGTATATATATATGTATATATATATATGTATATATATATATATGTATATATATGTTTATATAGATATGTATATATATAGATATGTATATATATATATGTATATATATATGTATATATATTTATATGTATATATATGTATGTATATATATATATATATATATATATATATATATATATATATATATATATATATATAAAAATATACCCGTGTAACGCGCGATTTCGCGTATCGTGCGACCCCCAATCTTTCTATAACATAAAATGGTTTTATCATGTATCTCGTATATCATGCGAGTTCCTCTTTTGAGAGACCAACTTACAAAAGACTAACCTTTTTCCCTCTATCTCTTTATCTCATCGTTTAGTTAAATAAGTTAAAAAAAGAAAAAGAGATTGATAAATGTAACTCTATACACGTAGCGTAGAGTCACAAATATCCGAACTAGAAATTGAAAAACATCTTACCAACGCAAACAATGGAAAAGATGCATAGTTGCTATGTTTGTATTTTATAATACGATACAAATATGTGAATATTACATGCATTATTCTTGAATGCAGTTAAGTAAAACATCGGTTTTTATCAAAATCATGTTTATTTTAAATACAGCTGTACTTTTTGTGTAGAGTAAATGGATATATAGTTTGGTCAACGGTGTAGTCAGGGCCAGTAGTACATACGCTAATTTTATATGTTGTGTATGATGCAATCCCCTTAAAATTAGCTTCAAAATGAGGTCTTCAAATGTTACATGATACAAGAGTGTATATATATATATATATATATATATATATATATATATATATATATAGTATAAAAAAAAACTTTGGTTTTTGCCAACACGTTTTGTCTTCCGACTTTTTTAAGGCAAAAATGAAATATAAAATGTTTTTGTTGTCAGAGTTACATTACAAAATCCAAATTGAAAACAAAGAGAGACGCTTCTGTGTAAGTCTTTTTTTGGTTAATGTAAATTTCCTTTGTAATAAGACGATTTTTTTCCATGTCGGCAGTAATTAAATTCTCAGATCATCTCTATGGACAAAAAAAATTGGAATAGTATGACAAATGGAAAAACATCTTATATATATATATATATATATATATATATATATATATATATATATATATATATATATGAGGTCTGATCAAAAAGTATTGGGTCTGTTGCTATGGTAGCGGAGGTAAAGTATTCAGAGTGAAGCTACTTAGCACAGTTTAACCTTGAACTTTGTCACTCAGGCACAATAAATTATAACATTCCCACTGATTTCTGTTCTTTATAGCAGTGTATGAAAGGAAAAGGTATGAGTTAGGTCGTTTAACCACACTACAGGATTTTCATCGATGACCATGTCTAATTGAAGCAGTTGGGCCAAGTTCAACATTCCCCAGGTTTGACAAGCACCATATTCCTCAGAAAGCAATAAGATTTAATATATATATATATATATATATATATATATATATATATATATATATATATATGTATGGTGGACTCTCCTACCGTGTACGATAAATGAGAGTCAGCAGTGGATGGTGCCTTTCGTTTTACACGTGCATGCTAGCAGGGGCTACGTTAGAGAAAATCATGTAAGGGAAAGATATATTTAATTTGGGCTTTCATAAGTGCGATACTAGCCCAGCCTTGCTGCGGGCGACAAAGCCACACTGACGGATGACATTTCTTAAAACAGGATTTTGATGGCATCTCTGCTTCATAGCTTGATGAAACTGATGACGGTGCTTCAGTCTACTGTCTTTAACTTAATGAAACCTGTCTTAGGTGACTCCTTTCGGTTAGATGCTTGGACTTCCCAGGTTTCCAGATCAAAGTCATCACTTAGAGGCGACAGGCTGTTTCATCCTAGACGCATGAAACAGCCTGTTGCCTCTAAGTGTTGACTTCAATGTTCACTTTTATATTTACATACGCTCTATCTCAGATATTGAGCACTATATTCCATAAATATAGCACATCTTAAGAATATATTTTTTCATATATATATATTAATATACATTATTATTATTATTACTATTATTATATATTATTTTATTATTATTATTTTATATTTTATTCGTATCGGAAGATTTATCGAATCTTGTCAGCCCTTTAAAATCAATGAATGAACTACAAAAACATTTTTCGTTTGAATCTGAGAAGGATTAATTGTAGTTTTGATAAGTCGGTGTATAGTATTAATCGACACAAAATGTCTATTATCTTTTATAACATTTGCTTTAAAGGACATTTGATGCATAAGTATACACACACACGCGCACAATATATATATATATATATATATATATATATATATATATATATATTACAATAAAAAGAAAGAACAGTAAGATATATAATCCGGTGTTCATACTGATATTTTTATTTTTACAAAAGAGTGCTCAATGTAAATTTACAGAGCATATATTATAATTACTTTTTTTTACTTTTTAAAAAATATATCTCCATCACGACACAGAGATTACTATGTTTCGAAACTGAAGTTCAAATCTCAAAATTTAACTTTAATTTCTTTTATATATATATATATATATATATATATATATATATGTACACACACACACACACACACACACACACACACACACACACACACACACACACACACATATATATATATATATATATATATATATATATATATATATATTTCCAAAGAGAAGTAGATATATTAGTTTTGGGGAATTTTTGTTTTGAATTTAGAACCATCATGAAAATACTCCGGTCTAAGTGAATGTTAAGGTAATTTAAAATCGATTTATTAATCCGACAGCTAAAAGTTATTATTACTGGATACTCGTATTTGAGTAGACGGTCCGTTTATATATTAGAAACTAAATTTATTTATATTCACCTGCCGGCATGAAATTTCGAGAAATTTAAAGAAAAACTTGAACCCTTTGACAGGAATCGAACCTGCATCTCTCAGGCTAGAGACATCCATTGTTCATATATATATATATATATATATATATATATATATATATATATATATATATATATATATGAAGAAATATAGTTTTAAGGTGTGGTATATTTATGTGATAAAGTGATCAATATCAGAGATAGAGCGTATGTAAATATAAATATAAAAATGAACATTGAAGTCAACACTCAGTGGAGACAGGCTGTTTCATGCTGGAACCAATCGTCAGGCCGTCTGACGATTGCGCCTAGCATGAAACAGCTTGTCGCCTCTGAGTGTTGACTTCAATGTTCACTTTTATACATACATACATACATACATACATACATATATATAAACATGTTTGCTTGAATAATATCGACACGGTCTGACATTATTCTGTCTATTTACTAAAGTTAATATTTATTTTATATTATTTTTTACCGGGTACTAACGAATGTGGCTAAATTTGTTTTCAATGCTTGTGTTTTGCGTATCTTGTTTTGCTCGCTCAATGTGATGTCATTTAAGGGGGTTAAACTGGAATTTCAACTCTCTATTAATAACTGCATTGTTTTCTTTGAACAGTCAAGTGTCAGTTTACATAAACCACTATCTGACTGTTAAAAGAGGACTGTTCATCCTGTTTGTCAAAAAAAGTAATCGTCCATAGACGTCATCATCATTGCAATAATGGTATACAGCCAAGTGTTTTTCCTGTTGGAGAACAGATGATAGTCAAAACAGGAAAATAGGGAGTGAGATGAATAAGTTCAAAACCACAGTCAATATACAACAAAACTATAAAAATTAGTTCTTGCGTTTATTCTAAGTTTGACTTTTGATTGTGCATGCACTGAAATCAAATCTTATTAATAAAAGTATCAAATTTGGCAAAATTGTGAAAACTCGCAAGAACTCTGCACGTTCTTGAAACGCACTAAGTCCAAATGTATTTATCTATATAACTAATATTAGTATTATTACAAGCTTAGTATTAGTATTAGTACGGTGAGTAACCATTTTCAGATATTTGGCAAAGGCCAACACTTTTTATTAATTAAAACTCAATATAATAAAAATCAACAGTTTTATTCCTTAAAACACAATGAAATAAAAGTCAATAGTGTTATTATTTAAACAAAATAAATATCATAAGCTTTATTACTTAAAGCACAATATATTAAAAGAAATTCAAGATAAATGATGCAGTTAATGGCTGCTATAAATAAAAGACAGTTCTTAGGAAGGTCAGGGTTAGATCTTATGATATGGTTTAAAATATTAAAAGTAGTGGTAAGTTAAATACCTTACTAGTTATATCTTTTGAATTTTTTTTAAAAATGTGACAAAAACGAAAATCTATTTTTCTTTAATGTAAAAGCCAATAATTAGCACATAATAAAAAAAACAAAACAAACAAAACAGGTGAAGATTTCCTTCTGATTTAATTCAAAATTTGAAGGCTCCCCTTGTAAATACCTTTTAATGTATACCTCATTCCATGAAGAAATATCAAATTAAAGTTAAATTATACTAACTTTAAAAAATAATCAGAATGTATAAAGAAAACAGCTATTAAAACATTTCTATCAATCACAAATAAATACAAGTTAAAAGGCATACTTTTTGTGACGTACGGTGGCTGGTAATGATTAAATATAACTCAAGACTTCAATGTTAAAATAAAACAGTATTTAATTACAGCCGCAAATAAATACTTAACCAAGATCAAGAAGTAAAAGTCAACCAAAGATAATTATTTCACTGAATACCTTGTTATTACCGCGGCTCGGGTTAAAAATTCACACTAATTCGACTGGAGAGTTCCACTCAATAGTCACACAATAATCACTGCAGTCAGTAGCCTGACACCGCTATTTATACTCCTGGCGGAAAACATATATTCATAAGTCCAGAGTATCACGCTCGATCCTTGGTGTCGGTAGTTACTCATTTTCTTCCTATATGACAATATTATAATATAATATATGGTAAATGTTCTTACATAGGATAAAATTTAAGAGTTCAAACCTTTGGGTGTAATGGGTCCTGATGACTATAGCAGTTTTAAAAGTTTAAAGTTGAAGAAATCACAGCCTTTTCTTCATTTCGTAGGAAAGAAAATGAAATTTTACATAAAATTACATAAAAATTTGTGAAAAGCAGTGTATTATTTTGGCAACTATAATCAACATACAATTAGAATTAACTATTTTGATAAGGAATTATTCAATGCTTGAGCGACAGTCAGTACGAATTCCGATCATCTCGGTCCACTGCTGATATTCTGCCATTACTCACAGAATAAGTGAGTCCCTAGACAACAAATACATCTCAAGGAGGTGTGCATTAGATATTTAGAAAGCCTTTGGCAAAGTGTGGCATAAAAAGGTTATTGCACAAGCTCGCTCACTATGGAATCACTGGAAGAGGCTTCTCAATTATCAAGTCCTTTCTAACGGGTCCCTGAAAGAAGTTGTTAGTCCTCCGGGGCCCTAGCGTTCAACACAGCTTCTCTTTCTACTTTAGATAAATGATCAGCCTAAGGGTAATCTCTAATTATTTGTGAATATCTATGCTAATGGGGCAATAGTGTATGGGTGAACCTCAAAAGCTGACCAGAGGTTGTCAGCTGATCTCTTCTATGACTTAGTTTTTACAGCTCAGTGGGGAAAAAACTGGTTGGTCAAATTTAATGGCTCGAAAACCAAACTAGGTACATTCCAGCATCATCGAGAGGGCCTAAGACTAGTGGGCCTTGAACAGAGCGAATATTCTTGTAAAAGAAGTCAGAAACCCCACGTAAATATTTATTGCCTTTTCTTCATTCAGATATAGGATTTCTATATCTGAATGAAAAAAAGGCAATATATGTCCAAGGTCGACTAGTCAATATATATATATATATATATATATATATATATATATATATATATATATATATATAGAGAGAGAGAGAGAGAGAGAGAGTAATTTTAATTTTTTTCGTAAGTTATTCTTAGCATCGCTTGAGAATAGAACCGAGCTGCTAAATTTAAGTTTAAATCTCAAAGTTAAATTTTGAGATTTGAACTTCAGTTTCGAAACATAGTAATATCTGTGTCGTGATGGAGATATATTTTTTAAAAAGTAAAAAAAAAAGTAATTATAATATATTCTCTGTAAATTTACATTCAGCACTCTTTTGTAAAATAAAAATATCAATAAGAACACCGGATTATATATCTTACTGTTCATTATTGTTATTACAGATATATATATATATATATATATATATATATATATATATATATATATATATATATATATATATATATATATATATACCCAAGTATATGATTGGTGTATATGGAATGAATTCCAATAACCAACAATTACTATTCTTAAAAGAGTGCTCAATACAAAGTAGAGCAGATATAATTATTTATTATTAAAGAAAAAAAAAATTATAACATAAATATGTTATAAAATCACTACAAAAATAGCCATTTTGTTTCAACACCCTCGGTGTCTTATCAAGTGATGACGTTGAATGTAAAATAAATGGTTTTAAAAGTTTCAAATTAATTAATATTCTACGCAAGGGGAAAACGTTGTTACAAAAGCTAGATGGACCAATCAGAACACAAGTACAGGAAAATTGAAAAAGCTCGATAACGAAGTCATATTATAATATCTATTCAGATGTTTAGTATTAAAAAATAATTTATTCCAACGAATAATTACTAAATTATATGATAAAATTTAATATTAAAATTTAAAACTGCTAATTACAAAATCAAAATTTAACATTTATTCGCTATCAAGTTTACAACTATAAAATTACTGAGGAGAAAAGAAGAAATATATATGTTATTCAATTTATTTTTTCATTGAAGTTACTTTAGCTATATTTAATATCCGGTCTTTTTACAATGTATACATTTTAAACCTCATGGTTTGTAAATGGGGTCCTAAACTCACGCGTAAAACAAACGCAGTCAGATTCTAATACATAAGCACCAAGACATATACACACACAAAAAAGGGACAAGACAGAGAACATCTCCACGGTCTGTCATGTAAAAAAAAAAAAATGGGGAGGGGGGAATGGGAGAAGGGAAACCAACACACACGTACATACATACATAATTAAAAGTGGATGTACTTTCCATACACATAGACACATATAAATAAATGCACACACATCCACAGACATTGACCCAGACAGTTGGATACCCCAACCGATAAATATTTAAGACAGAAAATGTCATTGCATGAATGTTAACAACCTATTGAAATCTAACTTAAGCGAGTAAATATACAAAGATAAAAATGATTAAAATTAATATTATTTAATATATTAAAATAGTGTATGTAAAAAAAAAAAAACAAAAAAAAAACGGACATTAAAGTCAACACCCATCGGTAACTACGATGTCCACCTCATATACATATAAGTATATACACACACAGATACACAGATACACACACATATATACGCATACAAACATATATATATATATACACACATATACATACATATACACACATATATACATATATATACACATATACACATACATATATACATACATATACATATATACATACACATACACACATACTCACACATACATAAATATACATACATACATACACACCGAAATATCTACACATACATGCATAAACATATACATACGTATACATTTCCATGGTATCAAGTACACATACATACACATATACATATATGTACCCACAAATATACACACAAATATGTGTACACATACTTATAAATAAATACATATATACACAGCAATACACAAAAATAAACATATATACACACATATATACTAACTCATGTGGCCGTAATGACATACCCAAGTTTCCCTACCTACACGTACACATAAATAATTTCATATATAGTAGGTGTCAACATACATATATACAACTGCAAACCTACATAAGTAAACACACACACACATATATACATATATATACATACACATACATACAAACATATACACACACACATATATATACATATATATATATATACATATATATATATACACATACATACATGCATACACACATACAGAAATATACATACATATGAATATCTACATAAAAATACTTATCTATAGTAATAAATACATACATATACGTACATACACATAAATGCAACGGCATTTGACCAAAAACATATATAAATATACAGACATACATACACATACATAGGCATAGATATACTTCGATATACATGCAAACACAAAAATACACGTATCCTAACATACATATATAAAAAAAAACAAAAAAAAAAAACATCCATATCAACATAAATATACGTAAATAAAATTAGGTACACAATATAACAATACACATACAAACAAATACACATACATATATATATATATATATATATATATACATACACATACATCTACATATATTCACACATATACATATATATATACGTACATATACATACATATATATATATATATATATATATACCTACACATACATGCACACATACACATACATGCACACATATATACATATATATATACATACATATATATATATATATATATATATATATATATATATATATATATATATACACACATATACATACATACACATACGTATATATATACACATACACACATACATATATATACACAACTACATAAACATGCAGACATTTACATATATACACACATAAAAAATATATATACATGCATATAAGGATACATACTCACATATATATACACACACATACCCACATCTACAAAGATGTTACACACATAGATACACACACACACGCACAAACACACACACACACACATATATATATATTTATATGTGTGTGTATGTGTGTGTGTGTGTATTGTTGTAAACTAGAGAAGGTTACTGAATAGAATAATCACACGAAGGTTGGTAATGAATGATAATACTTAGGACAAGAATAACACATATAAGATTCGCCAGCGGCGCATAGAAGAAGAAGCCAACTGCAAGAAGTGAGTTAAGAGAATTCCACAGCGAATCTCCAACCACAGACCAACATACCTTATTTACTACTGTATTTATGCGAATGGGTTCATTATCATCCTTATATGCTACAATATATGTAGTTGTATATTTAAGCAGCAGTCCTTCGTTTATGCATGTTTCATTAAAAATGACAGACATGTTACTACGTTTAAGCTTTTTATTTAATTTCTTTTCTGGATAAAGAGTGTGTAAAAACTGTCCAAATGTTTCATATTTCCGAGCGCTTTCGGCTATACCTTCAGCGATTATCAAGGATGACTCAATTTTTCAGCTTAATTGAGTGCGTGCATTATGTGTATGTTTTAGTGTGTGTTAGAGATGTTTTTAATTTCCGAATACGGTTATCACATTGGCCTTTTTCGTAGTTAATATTGTTAAGAGTTGGCTTTCTCTTTCTTATTATTAAAGCTTCCATTATTTTCAATCTTTTTTTTTGCGGGTCGATGCAGTTATTATATTTATGTTTTCTACTAGTATGTTTCTAAATGAGTCTGGTAATTTTCTGTGTGTGTTTAAATGGGTTCTAATGGAACTGTGATCAGATAGGTGTAATGTAAGTCGTCTGGATAAGCATGTAGTTGTGCAACCGATGTAATTATTTATGAGTCCGGTTTGATCAGTTCGTTAAGGGGCATTTGAACTCATAGATAATCTTCATTCTTTGTAATTTTGACTTCACTGGTGTGTTGTTATTTTTGAGGATAAGGTTAGCTGTCTTAATTTTTTTATAATAGATAATTTGATTTTTTTATTCGGGTCAGTTGGGGTAGTGTATTTCTTTATAATATGTCTTAGTGAAGATTCGTCTTGTTTGTAGTTAATTTGCATTTGTTTTTTGCAATAAATGTTTATGTAATTTTTGACTGTGTATTCACTATCGTTATGACTTACTTTGGGGAGAAATAGTCTAATTTGGTGGTCTATAAGGTGGTTAGGAAAGCCGGTGTTTATTAGAGTTTGTTTTACATTATTAAGTTCTTTGAGCAAGAGTAGACCGAGAGGATAAATTCTGGTGTGCTCTTTTTAAGAAGTTTTTTATAACTGCTATTTTGTACCTAAGTGGGCATTAGCTTTTGAAGTTAAGGTGGCAAAGTTTTTGCTAGAGCGTTTTTTATATAATAAGGTGATAAAAGTGTTATTACTATTAGGTTGGTGTAAAAAAATGACGTAATAATGTTGTTTTTTGACGTATTTCTTAACGTCAAAAACGACATTATTACGTCATTATTTTTGCACCAACCTAATATATTCTACGAGAACATCTAAGAATGGGAATTTGTTTTTTTGACTAAGTTCATAGGTAAAGTTAAGGACAGAGTTTTTCTCAAATGTGGTCTGAAGTGTCTCTATTTCTTTAATGTTATTTGCTAAAATAAAAATATCTACGTAGCGGACATATATTTTCGGTTTACAGACCTGTGTAAATGGGACATGTCATAGTTGGAAAAGCATGGAGCGAGTGGATTTCCCATACTAACACCATTAGTTGGGGTGTAAATGTTGCCATTATTGTTATAGAATAAAACTTTGGTTGTACATGCGTGTAGTAATTTTTTTTGGTACAGATGGTTTGATGGATGACGGAGGGATAGAATTATTAGTATACACAGAATTGAGGATAATGTCAATGGTTTGATCAATGGTGGCGTTTTTACGTAAGTTTTCGACGTCAAGTGGCTCTATTATACCTTGGTTTGGTTTAGTAGTTTTTAAAATTTTGGAGGAATTCATGGGTGGATGTGATGCTGTAATTGGTAGGTAGGTATGGAGTGATGATGTCGTTCAGGAATTTTGATACTTCGTAGATAGGTGTTGGTATCTGGGAAATAATTGGTCGTAGCGGATATATGGGTTTATGGGTTTTTATATTTCCATATAAATATCCAGGTTGGTATTCTCCAACGATTTCTTGAATTTTTAGGGAACCGACTTCCACGTGGTGAGCTGTTATTAGTTTGTTGACTGACATTTTTAAGGTCTCAGTGGGATTTCTTTTCAGTTTGGTGAATTTAGTTCGATCATCGACAATATTCCGTAATTTTTTGTGGTAATCGGTTTTATCCAAAATTACGTACGTATTAGCTTTATTAGCTCGTCTTATGACGATGTCGGGGTTGTTTTTTAGTTCTTTCGCGGCCTTTTTTAGTTTTGTTGTTAAGATATTACTGTAGTTGTTGCTCGGGGAGCGGCTCTTCATGCCGTCGGCTTTGAGTGGGTCTCTCAGTTCTCGGTGAACTGATATATCTCCACACAGCAAGCTGGGATAGTGACTGTTGCAGAATTTCAATCACAGTCTTAGTGATATGGTCAATCTTAGGTTGGATGTGGCAATTTGGCCCTAAATTTAAGAGTTCATTTTGGTCATCTGTTAACTTATGGCTAAATAGATTTATATATTTGTCTTCCCTGTTTCCTTGGTGTAATTTTCCAACCTTTTTAGGAATTATTTGTCTGTGTGTAAGTTGGTGCTGGCTGATGCTAAGGTTGAGGTGACACAATTCATTATATTCCTGTTCGGTCAAGGTGTTCTTTTTAGTCTATATTATAGTTTATATGGACCTTTGTCTTCGTTCTGGTGTGACCTAGGGAAGGTTACTGAATAGATAAATCAAACGAAGGCTGGTAATGAACGATAATACTTAGGAGAAGAATAACACATATAAGATTCGCCAGCGGCGCATAGAAGAAGTAGGCAACTGCAAGAAGTGAGTTAAGAGAATTCCACAACGAATCTCCAACCACAGACCAACATACCTTATTTACTATTATATTTATGCGAATGGGTTCATTATCATCCCTATATGCTACAATATAATGTAGTTGTATATTTATGCAGCAATCCTACGTTTATGCATGTTTCATTGAAAACGACAGACATGGTATTACTGTTAAGCTTTTTATTTAATTTTTCTTTTGTTAGAACAAGAGCTTTCTTATCTGGATAAAGAGTGTGTAAAAACTGTTCAAATGTTTTATATTTCCGAGCGCTTTCGGCTATACCTTTAGCCATTATCAAGGATGATTCAATTTTTCAGCTGAATTGAGTGTATGCATTATGTGCATGTTTTAGTGTGCTGTAGAGATGTTTTTAATTTCCAGATATGGTTAGCACATTGTGGCCTTGTTCGTAGTTAATATTGTTAAGAGTTGGCTTTTTCATTTTTATTCTTAAAGCTTCCATTATTTTTAATTTTCCTTTACAGGTGGATGAAGTTATTATATTTGCGTTATCTACTAGCATGTTTCTAATGGAATCTGGTAAGTTTGTGTGCATGTTTAAATGGGTTCTAATGGAGCTATAATCAGATTGGTGTAACGTAAAATAAATATATATATATGTATATTTTAAGACATTTTTATGTTTATACATTTTTTTTATAGATACAAATATTTAAGTTAATGCTCTGTTTATAATAAACAACATTTACCGTCCTGAAAGTCAAAGAAATTTTCACAGAAAATATTTGTCCTCCGACAGGATTCGAAACTTTATCCTATACTGAACCGTCATTTAGCTTGACGTGCCTTTAACCGATCTGGCCACAGAGGAGCTTTCGGTTAGCAAGGTCGAATTTACTGTATTTAAACTTCAATCTTCGATGAATCTCTCATGTACATTCATATCTGCTCATGGCATATCAAATGTAAACAAATGACTTTATACATTAGGAAATGAACAAATTCCGACAATTATTTTAAGACATTCTTATGTTTATACATTCTTTTTATAGGTACACATATTTAAGTAAATGCTCTGTTTTTATAATAAACAGTATTAAACAACATTTACTGGACTTTGTCCATTTCCTAATGTGTGACATTCGACATTCAGTAATTAACTCAAAATGCCGGGCCAGGATCTTTTCAGAGGTATCTGACATGATTTTAATTTTTTTTTCTGTATTTTTGTGATTTACTTAGTGATTTATTTTATACATGGCGGCGTTTATATAAATTTCATGATTGGATAAGGAAAGGAATAGTGCCATAACTGGATTCTACTTGGCTGTTGCTGAATTGCATAAGGCATCATCTACGTTAGGTGACTTTCTAAGCGTAGCTTAGATGTGGCACAAGGCCGAACTTATGGGGCGACAAGTGAGGATTGAACTGATTACTTAGTTGTGCTTGATTTAGCGAGGCAGGGTTGCTAACCATTACACCACGACGAGGTGCCTCATTTACGCAAAACGTGCTTTGTGTCTTGTCAGAGGCGACATTAGTATTTCTGTTTCCTCTTGCTGACTAACAGTTGCAGTGGATATTGACTTAGCGTATTGAGAGGAAATGTAACAACAAAAATAAGTTAAAAACATTAACAGAAATACTTCATCTAAAATATATACATACATGCATACATACATACATACACACACACACACACACACACATATATATATATATATATATATATATATATATATACAGTGGGGGGAAATAAATATTTACTTGAAAAAATTGTAGTTTTATAAATGTAAAAGCCTTAACTAAAACAAATTTTGATACATTTTATGTGTAAAGATACATTCCATTAAAAAAATAGTAATAAACTAAATTATTTCTTATTCTAACAGAAATTAATGCATTTTTTTCCTTTTAACTGGTGAAAAAAGTATTCGTACAAAACAAAAAAAAGCATATTAACTTAATTTAATACTTTGTGGAATATCCTTTATTGGGTTCAACAGCTACCAGTATATTCCTGTACGTCTCAGGTAATGATTTGCACACATTGAGTGGTATTTTGTCCCATTCTTCTTGGCATATTGTCTTCAAATTCTTGATATTTGTTGGTGCTCTTTTCCCAATTTGAATTTTCAAATATCGCCATAAATTCTCGATTGGGTTCAAGTCTGGGGACTGACTTGGCCATTGCAAGACATCAATGTTACTTTCAGCTAACCATTTCCTTGTAGATCTAGCGGTATGCTTAGGATCATTATCCAGTTGGAAAACCCAATCAGGAGGTAACCGAAGTCTCTCAACAGAACGCATTAAATTGTCATGAAGGATTTTCTGGTAGCTTTCGGCATTCATCTTGCCATCTATTATTGATATTCTGCCAACACCTTTTGCAGAAAAACAGCCCCAGACCATGATACTGCCACCACCAAACT
>OZ010602.1:18909987-19039987 GCA_963932145.1 Acanthosepion lycidas
TATATGTATATATAAATTAAAATTGTAATTAAATTGTGAAAACTTCGCAAAATCAAATGTTCATTTAATAAAATGTCTGCTGTTTTTCCCGCTGACTGTAGTTGCTACGCGAATACAACATTTTTGAAAAAAATATGGATTGTAGACTTGATATTTGCTACAATAGAAATCCACATATCCGGACATGGTTTTGATGTGTATATTTGAACTATTTGGGTGATATATAACTGATTAGAAATTTCCGATAATTTGATAATTTCTTATGCTTATTTCCTCCTCTTGTATTAGTGCAAATGCTGATGAGAATAAGAGGAAAAGAACAAATCTCTAAAAGTGGAAATTTGAAAGAGACTAAACGATGGTGAAAGTTCATTGTAACTAATGGCTGACTTCAACATAGGAAAGTCAACATTGTATGATATAGAATCTTCCAAATAAACTATTCTCCAGCGTTCACAATGTCACAATGAACAAGGAAATAAAAAACATGATTGTGATGAAACTTGGACTGAAATTGAAAAAGATATTGAAAAAGGTTGTTAGTTTTAAGGAAAGAAAGCCAGCATTCAGTCATAGACGATTGCAATAACGCACAAATAGTAAAAAAAAATCTTTCATTTAAAACATTTAAAGAACAAAAGCAAAACGAAACGTGGAAAAAGTTGAGAATGACACTAGAAGAGAAAGAATCATCATGCAACAGTGACTAAAAAAATCCTCATTAAATTATTTGTTTTGCATACGTGGCATATTTAATTTAATGAATTTCAATTAACGTTACATAATTTATTTCTTTTTTCTTAAAATCGATTCCGTTATATTTCCCTCACCATTAGCTTATTTTGTTTACTATAAAACATTGGAAATAAATGTTAAGCCTGATTTTAGTTCTTTTATTTTAATCTAATTATAACCCCTGATATCCGGACTTTGTAAGCAATTCCTCATACCCGGAACGCCTTCCTAGTCTGTTTGTCAGGGATTCTACTCTAATTCAGTCAAATATCCAATGGAACATCAGGATTAATGTTTTTTTCCACAATTGGTGATATAATTATCATCAACTGGAAGCAGACAGACAACTTTGCTCAAAACCAGTGGTTCCCAACCATTGATCTGCCCATGGACAACTTTTACACCTGACCACTTTTACCCCTGGACCACTTTTACCCATGGACAACCTTTACTGTTAATTATTTTGGTGGATCCCCACAATCATTCGATAGAAAAACAAAGCTTATTTTATTTTTTTATTATAGATACATTTTAGAATTCTATTATAGAAATAGTAAATGTATCTGCTTTAATTTGAAGTAAAGCTAATTTCAGTCAAAATCTATTACATTCACTTACACGTACTAATACCCTTGGGAAAGATATGAATTCTCTTCTTCTACCGCCAGCTATGGGTAAATAGCACAACAGCCCAGGTTCTATAGAATTGGATGGTAACTGGTCTACCGCAGAAAATGGAAACTGTGACGTCACCCCGTCTGTCTCCGCGCCGTCACCGTCCTATCCTGTCCTGTGACGACCAATGTGACTTGGTATTGGTCGCGGCACCAAATGTGACGTTCTAACCTTTTGCTGATTCGGATGGGAATCTGGTTAGATTCGGTATCAGCCTTGTCGTCCCCAGCTCGCCTCCAACGTCTGGTTACCGAAGTAACTGTTTTGATTTCTAGTCTGCCCTACCCACGTTGTGAGTTGATCTTAGGTAGACGAAATCAATCAGTCGCCGGGCCGTAATGCAAGTCGAGCCCGAACAAGGGTAATACCGCACAAGTATATGTAAAAGAAAATACAGTAACAACTCGAAAAGTTCAAATGTGTTAAAAAAGGATAACAATATTTTATATCTGGTTGCTGAATACAGGACTGCATCTTTCTCCCAAACCGCTAATATGGATACGTGACACTTTGCGTTTGTTAGGCGAGTGTTAACTTCTTAAATTGTTCTTTTAAGAAACTGGTTTTGGCGTATCTTCAGGCGATATTTGTAAAACTTGTTTTGCTGGTGTGAGTCTAAGTCGTTCTTCAAAAATAAATTGTTCTTGGTTAGAAGTTGGTCGAGAATGCGTGGATCTTAAGTCAGCTTTCTGCGAGGCGGGTCTTAGAGCTCAAAGCTCAACTCTTGCCTGTCTTTCTAACACCAACTGACTGCCGTCTACTCTTTGCGACTCTGCTTATATGGACGCCGACCAAAACCGGGGTGGGCCTGTCGGGGTTTAAGGTTCCTTTCTCCGCCAGTGCGCGACCTGACCAATATTATCTCTTAGCATTCTGTTCTGTAGGCCACTTGACCGATTTGAAATTTTAATTATCGCCATGGGTAGACGGCTATCTTTTATTCGGTTCGTCGTCATAAATCAAATTAAATCCGGCAGAACCGAGATCTTACTTTCTTCGCTAATGAAAATCAAATCTTTATCTCTTTTCTTTGTTATTAAGTTGGTGCAAAAATAATGTCGTTTTATCACATGTGTTACTATGTGAGAAAACGACATTATTTTTGCACCAACCTAATAGAAAAAAATAACACCGCTCAGTGTCTTTTCGTGATAGCTTCTTATCACCTAATTTAATTCTCGCCTTTTCTTTTTTTTTACGCAACCCTAAATAGTGTCACATAACCTACTGCGGGAAAAATCTGCCTCGTCTGCCATGTCTCGAAAGATACATAATCGGCTAAGCGTGTATCACGCAGGGCACATAACTGACTGAAAACTTGATTAATGAAAATAAATTATACTTAACAACTAAATTCTATGGAACATTTATGTACACTAGTACAATAACTTACAATATAAAGTATTTTAATATAGGTGAGTAATTAATAAATGCAGATTTTAATTAATAAATGCAGATTTTAATTAATAAGTGCAGATTTATTCAACGAGATCCCTGTGGTTGATGCATTTCTACGAGATTTTCATATTCGGCTCCATCGATGTCAATGATAGTCGAAGATCACCCCTTTTCACAATGTCGAGTCTATTACTAGATTTTTTAATTTATATATTAATAATTTATTTTATTTCATTGTTAAATTAATATTATTAATATATTAAATTAATTTATATAATAAATTATAATCTTTAGATAATTTTCCTTTATATATATATATATATATATATATATATATATGTATAATCCTTTCTTTATATATCCTTATCAGTTTTATTCAAGTTTTAAAATCAGAACATCCGGTAGAGTAAAAGAGACGCTAAATTACATCGCTTGATTTCGTTTTCTGTTGAATTTAGGGTTGTTTTTCTATTCTTAATATTTTAATATAGCGTAAGTTACTGTAGAAATTTCAATTCTAATTTGTTACAACCTTTCCGGTAAGGAATTGTTTTATGGACCACTAAAATATTACCGTGGACCCAAATTTGATATTTTTCTTTTTTTGTGTGTGGACCACCAGTAATATTACATGCACCCAGATTGAGAACATCTGCTCAAATTTTGCAAATCGTATGTCTATGTTCGCTGCCGAAGTTTCATGCTTATAAAATTTGAAATACGCAGGAATTAATGAGCTATTTCTTTCGTATATTTAAAGATAAAAAGAAAAGAAAGATATGTGTACAGGTTAATGACGTCATTATATTTTTACGATATTTAGTAAAGTTTTTTTGTTCTTTTTTTGTCATACGTACAATTCATGAAGTTGTTACTTGGTTGATTCCTTTATAGGCAATAGTAAAAGATTATAGTACATTTTAATGCTTATAAAATCATGAATACTCTAGCGGTTAGCTAAATCATCCCTTTATGGACAATAATCAATACTAAAAGATTACAGTACTTGTTATAAAATCATGAATATTCTAGCGGTTAGTTAATTCATTCTTTTATGGACAATAATCGATACTAAAAGATCATAGTACATTTTAATGCTTATAAAATCATGAATGCAAAACCGGTTTTGTATTTCATTCATTTAGAAGCAATAATCGGTAATAGTACATTGTTATGCTTACAAAATCATGAATACTCAAACGATTATTTAGTTCATTCCTTTATTGGCATAATCGATAGTAAATGACATAGTACATTTCCATCCTTATAAAATTATGAATACTCAGGCGATTACTTAATTCATTCCTTTATTGGCAATAATCGATAATAAAAGAAATAGTATATTTTCATACTTATAAAATCATAAATACACAAGCGGTTACTGAGTTCATTCTTTTATTGGCAATAATCGATGATAGCACATTGTGATACTTATAAAATTTTATGCTTATAAAATATCAAAGCGGTTACTTAATTCATTCCTTTACTGGCAAAAATCGATAGTAAAAGATGGTACTACATTCTCATGCTTATAAAATCATAAATACTCAAGCGCTTACTTAGAGTATTCCTTTACAGGCAATCATTGATACTAAAAGAAGATATATATTGATATTATTATAAAATTACGAATACCCGAGCAGTAATTTAGTGTATTTCTTCATAAGCAGTGATCGACACTAATATATCATAGTACATTTTTTATGCTTATAAAACCATGAATACTGAAGTTAATTAGTGTATCCCTTTATAGACAAGATTTGATACCATAGGCTGATTGGACATTTTTATGGTTACATAATGGCAAATACACCGGCTTAATTATTGGGTTCATTGCTTTGTATGTGATAACTGCTATTAAAACAAGGTTTTTGAAAAGCGATGAAATCACATTTAATGTTTGATTCATTTGCTATTATAGTTTATGAGGTACCTGTTATTTGGAGTGTCGTCTGGTGTCCAATATGACCACGCACAATTCCGACGATAAAATAGCGCCCATTTCTCAACGCTAGAAACGGCGACACTGCAATAACATTTAACCACCAAGCAAAAAAAAAAAAAAAAAGAAAAAAAAAAAAGAAATATTAATTTTCCCTCCTGAATTGTCTATTCTGATATTGCAGGCTTGGGCTTTTAACGCAGAAATTTTAATCACTTAAACGATGCTCAAATCATCTTTGCACTGCTAGTCTTAGTAAAGGCAAGAACCTAGATCATATCGAGTCAAGGATTAATCCCTGCAGCTGGTATCATGTAACTCAGTATAGACAGCAGAATGTTATTTTGAGGAAATATCGACGCCGTCGAGTAAGCCTATTGTCGTGGAAAATCACATAAGAAACTAGTATGATTCTCTCGATTTCTACTAGGTAATGTATTAATTTGTTTTGTTTCTATGTAAAATTTAGGGGGAACATTCCAGAGACCGTCCTGGGTAAGACGATAAACAACATCCGACAGCAAGGTCTTTGATCAGGAGGTTTTGAGGAGTGTGGAACCACATCTTAATTGCTGGTGTTTCCAGGTACACCCTCTTGCACCTGCTAGGGTCCAAACTATGGGAAAATAGTTAACCCCCAAATTGGGGTTAAAACACTATGAAAGTGTTGAAATAAGTTTTAATACCAGCAATAAATATTTTGAAGGAAAAATTATTACTCGTTATAAATTATTACCAGCTATAAATTATTACCAGCAATACATTTTTTAAGAAAATAAATATTACCAGCAATATATTTTTGAGAAAAAATATTACCATTACCAGCAATATATTTTTGAAGGAAAAATATTACCATTAGCAACAATACATTTTTGAAGGAAAAATATTACCATTAGCGACAATACATTTTTGAAGGAAAAATATTACCATTAGCGACAATACATTTTTGAAGGAAAAATATTACCAGCAATAAAAATATTGTCGGCACTGAGGTTAATATGCCGTAAAACAAAACAGTACAAACATTCCAGAGAGATTACTTTTTTAAGTGGGCAGAGATATTCTTTTAATCATTTTACCCAAGCAGGGCGTTAATTCCACTAATACGCAAGGGGTTACTAGCAGTGGAAGAGAATGAGAAGACTTTAGTGATGAGAATGGACAATAAAAGGACAGAATTCAAGAAGACAGAAGATGGCGGTTGTTGTCGCATTTCTTTTTTTTTGAAGGTTGTAGGTGGCAGAAAAGAGTTCCACAGATGAGAAGTACGAAAAAAGAAACTATTCGAATAGAACTTACGGTTACAGATAGCTCCTTCAACCTGTAAAACGATTAGACCGAGTTGCCAAACTAGTAATAAGCTTAAATTCCACGCGACAAACCTACCACGGGTGGGGCGAGCTTATTAGAACAACAGCCATGAAAACAGTTACAGAAAACATAAAGGGAAGCCGCGTCTCGGTGGTGAAAAATCGAATAAAGTCGAGATGTCAGGTGGGGATCGATTACATTACAGACACTTTGGATTTTGTCAAGAATCTCGAGATATATATCCGGGACACCAGACCAGATATGGCAGCAATATTCTATACACGGACGAATGGTAGATTCCTAAACAGGTTGAGTGGTGGAATCTGTCGAGAAATACTATCTGTCATGTGAGCCAACTTTCGTAGCAGAAGACTATGCAATTGATTTAATATAAGCATTCCACATCATGTCAGTAAAAATCGCGATACCAAGAAGGCACAATGAATTGCTCTCCTGGAGGTTAACATCAGTCATGCTTGTGGAGGGTAAAAATGATTCTCTGTGTGCATTAAAATAGTTTCATTTTGGAGGCGTTAAAATATACAACCTTCCTGATGGTGTGTCGCCTTGACGTGGTAGGACGGCTCGCGTGCTTCAACCATCCACCAGAGCTATGTGGCGGGACTGTGACCGTAAGCAGGTCCAACTAAGCTCAACAGGTCGGTGGGGTAGGAGCTACACGAAATACATACCCTGGTCCTCCATGTTGGGGTTTGTGCAGTAGGCTAACTACCTACTCACTTAAAAACTAGCTTCTTACAGAAACTTCAACGATATCTGCAAACAACATGGCCAAAGAAGAGTCCTCCAAAGTGGAGCATATGGCGCGTGCTGGTGAAAATCCCCCGGGTAGGCAGCCGGCACGACATGAACCGAGCTGAAGAGAGGTGTTGTTGTGGCCCTATGTTTCCCAAGTAATTAAGAGGCATAATGATTGATAATGAAATGAAAATATACAAGCTATTTCTTGCCCCAGTTAACAACTGATGGAACTCATTTTCAGGAGCAGTTGCCAATGTTAAACCCATTGGATATACAATTAAGACAAGAATAAATAGTTGCACCATCAGATTAAATAGCTAGTTAGGAACTGATAACATCGGGAAAATCATTGATGAAAATGAGGAACAAATTAACCTCAATAATAGTCATTTATGTGAGATTATCCAGAAGCGTGGCCGTTCAACTCGACCTTCCTAATCGATTTGTTAAGAACGATTGGATTATGTCAAATATCCGGTCAGAGACACCAGATCTCTTGATCTTGTGGCAAAGGCCATCAGGCCAAAGCCTGTCAAACGCCTTCGAGATATCTGAACGCACACACCAAGCCACGCCGTTCTTATCTACAGCCTAATAGACAAATTCCGTGAGAACGATTAACACATCAGCGTTGACGTAGAATAGAAGAAATAATGTCAAAGTAGAATCAGTCATTGTTAAGGAAGTGTTTTTGCAGTTCGATCGATTTAAGCAAGGTGAAATCAACGTATTCTTCATACCGTTAAATACATTTATATTTATGTAACATCTTATTACTGTCGCTTTCTACCGTCATTTCTAGATTTTACAAAAGCTTTGCCAAAATATCTAAATGACTTTTATTGCAATAAGAATCACTACTTTACTAAATGAGACAACCAGAATCTGATTGGCTCTTCAGCTACCGCGTGAATGTACGAGAGTATTGCACAAATTATAGACTTTTCTAATTTAATCTTAAAAGTATAAGAATTTAAATTTTGAGTTATTAAGTTTAAGGAAATTTTAAGGTAGACTGCGCTGTGTTTAATATGTAGACTAGGTTACATTTGTCATTCGTGTGCATTTGTTTCTAGTCTGTCTTTGCTAGGATTAATTATGTAAACAAGAATTAAATAGAAAAATGGAAAACACCTATAGTTTTAGAACTTTAGAAAATACAAGAATATTCAAGAAATATTAGACTAAATATTAGTCCTGTCTCTGACATTGAAAATAATATTAAGTTATCTTTTGACACTCAGAGCTGAAAGATAGAAAATAAACGAAAAAGGAATAATGAAAGAGTATAAGAAGACAATACAATTCTGAAAACACGCACTTTCCATGATCTACATCAAGCAGTGATAGTCGGTGTCATTCTTGAAAGCAATCTTCAGGCTATAGACACACACACACACACACACACACACACACACACACACACAATTGGTATGACGTTTGCCTGTTAACGCAACTGTTCAGGTTTCAATTCAGTGGATGTGCACTGCTGATGAGTCCCAAATATAGGACGAAACGGCGGTCCAGTGCTTTCTGCATTCTGTTGAGCTTTCTTCTCGACTCGATGAATTCCTTGATTATAATTATCTTAAATCCTCCTAATTTCTATTATATATATATATATATATATATATATATATATATATATATATATATATATATATATATTGTATCGTACCTACGGACAATAATGTCCCCATTCACACAAATACAGTAGTAAATACTGTATGTTGGTCTGCACACACACACACACACACACACACACACACATCTACTTTCCACAATTAACAACAAGCGGCGACAGGTGTCACTCTTGAACGCAATCTTCAGGCCATAGAAAGCACACACACACGCACACACACATATCGATGTAAAATGTTAACGAATAGAGTCTAATTCCGACGTTCGTAACATTCAATTTAAAAGAGAGCTCAATACAAAAGTAGAGCAATATTCTTTATTTTAGGATATTACATCAGAAACATGTAAAAAAAAAAAAACAAAAAAAAACCAAAAAACGCTACTTAAATGCAATAATATTTCGATGCGTATTAACACATCTCATCAGGCGTTAGTAAGTATCTGGTGAATTGACAATTTATTGAAATTTAAAAACATGTACGGTCCGGTGTAAAACGGCTACAATTACAAATTATTTCTATTGCAAATATAAAATAAAGTTGTAATTTTTTTAAGCGCACACGGACTTTATGGACACCCTATATATTCGGTCCATGGTATTCTCCCTTATTTTACTGTAGAGGAAGTAATGATGACGTCATATGTTCTGTTGATGACTTTTTTGAACAACAGGATGAAAGCTTCTTCAGTAGTGTGATCAAACTACTGCTAAATCGATGGAAGAAGTTTATAGACTGAAAGAGAGAATATGTCGAAAAATAAACCTGATTTGGTCACATTCCATGACAGTATCACGGTCAGGCTATGGACTTTTCAACTGGCCTTCGTAAGTAACCTTTTGGTTACCATATTCTCTAAAACTTTGTCGTTGCCCTGATGTTCAGTCCATAGTATCTTTAGCATCCTACTGTATGACCACATTTGTGTTGCTTCTAGACTCTTCTTCATCTGTGAGGAGATTGTCTAGCATTAATTGCCATATAGGAGGATTGATATTGCATAAAAGTTCAGTAGTCTTTTCTTTGTTTGTAACGAAATTTTTCTGTTTTTTAATACTTTACTTAGATTTTGAAAGGCAGCGTTGCCTTCTGATTTCAGTGTCACACTTTCCGTTCTCCGTTAAAACCCTTTAAAATACAGCAATTAGTTCAACAGCTCTAAATATGTAGTTGAATTTTTTATTCGACTTCGGTCAAGATCATAAAGTTCGCAACCCCGCAACGTATTTTAATTCTTAATTCCATAATCTTTCTAAGACTCTATAGCATGCTCCTCGGCAGGGATACATACTATTTTGAATTCTGAGTTTTTCTTCTTGGCTAACCACAGATAGCGTGTCTAAACTGTTCCGTCATTTAAGATAGTGGTGGATTCAGATTCCCACCTTTCGTAAGGGTATTTGTGCGGAAGTGAATAAAATGAACTCAGCCAGAATTTGAACTCGGTCCGCCGATTTCTTTAACTACATCACTAGCCATTGTACTATGTACACATTGATTCAGATTTCTATAATTATGTTTTCATCATGTCTCAATGTAGTAATAAAGAATAAAGAAAATATGTTCACTGTTAAACGTTATTATCGTTAAATGAACTCCAAACAGAATGGATGTCTTTGAATCAAACAGAAGAGGCTCTTATAATAGTCAAACGAGATGATCACAATCAAGTGGCTGTTTTTTTTCCATCTGTGAGTATGGTTGAACCCTCGAAAAAAAGGCAAAGATGTTAGAACCGTAATAACATGGAGAGTTTTCAGTTTCCAGCGAGCGTCTTGGGATTTTCCTCCTAAGTTAGTTCAATAATTTATTCTCAACGCTATATATATATATATATTTGGCCGCAGCAAACAGCAAGAGGAAAAAAAAAACCTCCATTCATAAAAAAAAACGAAAAAAAAATCTGCATTATTTATTTTCATAATGGCTGGAAATTCTTGCCATTTCATAAAGCAAAGGTTACAATCATAAAAAAAGATTTGAGCAATGACATTTGATAAATATAAATTTGTTAATAATCTATATTCGATTCGTGTTAATTGGGGTTTGGTATCAGTTTATAAATTCTATAAATCCGAAAATCATGATAGACGAAAGTGATACAATATTTAAGTAATTGTTTCATTTTGAATTAGCGTTACTATAATGGCTATTAGTGACACAATATTTTAACAATAGTTTAATTTTGAATAGGGCATTAATATAAAGGCTATTAATGGTACAATAATTTATTAATAATTTAATTTTAAATTGACGTTAGTAGAACGGCTATTAGTAGTACCTTATTTTACCTATAGTTTAATTTTGAATTGGCGTTAATATAACAGCTCTCAGTGATACAATATTTTACAACACTATTTAAATTATTCGAACTATTGTCCTCATCTTTGTCGCTATATTTATTACAAAGTTTCAGCCGTTGTACGCTCCGGCATGTTCAGGAGAGGGAATTAACAGGAGATAACTGATAACTGACATCCATTAAAAACATGGCACGTGGAACTAGAACAGTCTATCGAAGTGAGCGAAATAAATGGTTCAGTTCGACATTCCAACCACCTGAAGAAGGACGAAGCGTACAACGACCGAAAAGTTGTAATAAATATGGCGACAAAGATGAGGACAATAGTCCGAATAATGTAAATAATGTACATAGTACCTCATCTCAGAAAAATAGACAAATACTTTACTAACAGTTTAATTTTGAATTGGCGTTACTATGATGGCTGTTAGTTTGTACAATATTTTACTGATAGTTGAAATGACAAAAGTACATAGGTGTAGGTTTTAAGAAAGCTTTATTCAACTGAGAATACATGGTTCGCGTATAGTGTCCTTTTATAGTCCCAGTAAACTGAAACAGCTCTCTCAAAGAGGAGAGTAACAAAACTAGGGGGCCCAATTTGATTATTCATAACAATAGTTTAATTTTGTATAAGCCTGCTACAATCATTTCATTTTGAATAAGCGTTATTATGAAACTGGAAAATATTTTAAGAAAAGTTTAATTTTTAATAAGGGTTTAACACGTTAAAATTCAATCTTAGAAGTGCTTCTATGAAAAGACAAAAACCAAATCAATATCGTTAATATTAATGTACTCTCTATGGTAACACAGTAATGGATTTAGAGATATCCACTTTCTGTTAGATAATTTAGACATAATATTTAAGCGCTTTTCGACTTGTTACATAAACATGAAATAATTTTAGCATAAAACGATTTAAAATTGTAAAATAATGGAAGATTGTTAGGACGTTTAAACGATTTTAAAACTTTATTGCAAATTAGATATTTGGAAATTAGATACCTGGTAATTTGTCTATACATTGCAAATTATAGACCTGGTAATTTACCTATACATTGCAAATTATAGCCCTGGTAATTTACCTATAGATTGCAAATTAGAGCCCTGGTAATTTACCTATACATTGCAAGTTAGATACCTGGTAATATGTCCTGAAGAAATGTGCGCCTGAACTGGCCCCTGCCCTCTCCAAATTATATAAGTACTGCCTCAATGAATCTTCTTTCCCAGACTGTTGGAAGTCCTCATCCATTGTTCCTGTCTTTAAGAACTCTGGTTACCGTTCTGACCCTTCTAATTACCGTCCTATCAGTCACCTACCCATCTTCGGCAAAGTCTTCGAAGCTTTAATCAACGCCGAGGTGGTTAAGCACCTTACATCCCATGATCTTCTCTCCGACAAACAATATGGTTTCCGCTTTGCCCGTTCTACAGCTGATCTGCTTACAGCCATCACTGAAATTGTTTACCAAACTCTTCAGAATAACGGAGAAGCTCATGCTGTGGCTCTAGATATCTCCAAAGCGTTTGATAGAGTTTGGCATGCCTGCCTTCTTCGCAAGCTTCAGGGTTATGGAATTTCTGGTCGATTGTTTGACAATAAAATAATTTCTTTCAAACTGTGTATTGAAGGTCGTTCTCAACAGATTCGACTTCAGCTCCTATCCCATGAACGCAGGTATTCCCCAACGCTCCATCCTAGGTCCTACTCTGTTCCTTATCTTCATCAACGATCTTCCTGACGTCATACAAAAACAAATCTAGTGCTGCTGACAAAACTAACCTGACGGTTCGTCTCGAAAAGGACCTCCAATCGGTTGTCAACTGGGGCAGAAATTGGCTGGTTAACTTTAACGCTTCAAAAACAAAACTGCTCTCTATTATTCACCACAGCGAACCGTCCCTGCCCCCCATTAGAATGTCTGACGCTCAACTTCTCGAGAGCTCATCTTTGCGACTGCTCGGCCTCACATTGACTGCTGACCTGAGATGGAACAAATACATTAAGTCAATAGCTTCGACCACCGTAAGGAAAGTTGGCTCCCTGTGCCGCGCCAGAAAATTTTTCTCGCAGAGTCAATCCTTCAAATCTATAAATTTACCATTCGCCCTTGCATGGGGTATTGCTGCCATATATGGTCTGGTGCACTTTATGTTTGTCTCAAGGTTCTTGTTAAGATCCAAAGACGGATATGCAACGTAATTGGTCTTGATCTCGTCTGCATTCACTCTCTCACAGGCGTACTGTCGCCTCCCTCTGTCTTTTTTACAAATAGTTCATGGTAACTGATCCGAGGAGTTGCTTTCGCTAGTTCCCAGATTTCATGAATTTAAGCGTTCTACTAGGCTGGCATCTCTCACTCTTTCACTGTCGAAACTGTTAAATGTAGCCAACAGCTTCATGTCTCGTAGCTATCGCCTGTGGAACTCTCTCCCCCTTTTCCTGTTTCCATGATAGCTATAATCCTCAACTATTCAAATATAATGTCAATCGACGTCTCCAGATGTCCTGATCTATCCCCTAATCTTCTCTTCATCCTTTCCTCTATCACTCCTATTTACTCTCGCTCTCTCTGTAACCAGTTGCGTGCTAGTGGCTTCCCGCCTTGCTTGGGGTAAAATGCATAAAAAAATAATGTTTTATAATAGGCAATTAACTTTATCTCTTCGTTCTGGTCGACTGGTATTGTATATTTCTTTATAAGGTTTAAAAGGCAATTTCATCTTGCATCTTAATGTGCATTTTTTTTTAATAGAAAATGTTGATTCAGTCTTGTTGCTGCTTACTTTAGAGATAAACAATCTAATTTGATTATTTATAAAGTGTTACGGGGAGACGTTATCGACCAGAGTCTGTTTCATTAACTTTAAAGTATAACGGACGATAAATTGAATATGCGTGGACACTCATGAGGAAATATTTGATGACACCTATTTTGTATCTAAGAATGTCATTTTTTTTTTACTTAGTTCTTAGCTAAATTTAAGGATATAGTTTTTATTGTATCTAGTTTGGAGATTTTGGATTTCATTCATATCTTCAGCTAAAATAAAATATCATTTACATAGCAGACATATGTTGTAGGTTTTGTAACTTTCACAGATACTTTATTTTCGTCGAGATAAACACTGTACGAGTTGCTTTCGCTGGTTCCCAGACTTCATGAATTTAAGCGTTCAACTAGGTTGGCATCTCGCTCACACCCTTTCACTATCAAAACTGTTAAATGTAGCCGTCTCTTCTACTCCAATAGCTTCATGTCTCGCATCTCTCGCCTGTGGGACTCCCTCCTCTTTTCCTGTTTCCCTGATAGCTATAATCTCCAACTATTCAAATGTAATGTCAATCGATGTCATCCAGATGCCTTGATCTATCCCCTATCCTTCTCTTTATCTTTTCCTCGATCACTCCTATTTGCTCTGGCTCCAACTCGCTGTAACCCCTTGCATGCTAGTGGTTTCCCGCCTTGATTGGGGTTGAATGCTTAAAAAAAAGAAAGGTAAAGAAGAAAACATATATTTTTACTGCCGAAAGTTTGAGCTTATGGTTTCAATATCGTTTTCTACAATTTTATTATGACTGCTAATCAAAGTTAATGTCTCTTCATCTTTAATTACCACAGATATAACAGGGAAAACACAAAAATATAGTTTTCCATAATTTTATTGTGAGGGTCGTTCAAAATTAATGTCTGTCTTTAATTAGCACAGATTTAATAGAGACAGAACAAAACAAAAAAAAAACTAAAAAAAAAACTAAAAAAAAAACAAAACAAAATGAATATAAAAAGTCTTCTTGTCAATATATTCTACTTCTTTCTCAATCGTGGTACGAAAGTCGAGAAAAAATTAATACCTGTTCTTTAACTACGGCAACAACAGATTTAATAGTGAAAATCGCAAAAAGTATACCAAAATGGACGAAGAATTCTCTGAATTTAAAATATAGTGTTTTTATTTCTCAATTGCGCTATTTCAACTTTGAACAGATATATCTACTCGCTTCGGAGAATGTTTTTCTCACGCTTTCTTAGTCATGTTGGTGATCGCTCTTTCATTTAATCACCAATAGATAGAAGGAAAATCGAATATTGTTGATATATCTGGGCTGGTATTTCCCAATCCTCAGTTTCCAGCCTTAACAAAGGTCAAAAGCATTGCAAGTGATCAATTATTTTCAACCCTAAAACCATTTTTCCACAGACGGAACGTCGCAAACTCATTAAGCTTCAATCGCCTTTTTCATGGCAAGTGTTCAAACGAGCTACATTGCTTAGTTCCACTAGTTCAGACCTTCACTGCTAGAACCCATCAGTCCACGCACGCAGGATCGAAACATTTTCATTCTATTTGTATACTATATGCAAGAAGGAAGTTCTATTCAAATAGCTTCTTACGGAGAATCGCTTCTTCAATCACTATAATCTTAACCATTTGAAGCCCTACATAGCTTCATAATATGAACTTACTTTCTCTGCCTTGGGTGGCTCTTGTGCTTTGTATTAGGTGAAAATTTAGTAAAAAAAAAGAATTAAAACAATAATTTTACCTGTCTATATATTTGAGATGAGGTATTATGTACATTATTTACTATTGTCCTCATCTTGTCGCCATATTTATTACAACGTTTCCTCAAGGACGTGGTACAGTGGATGAAGGCGTTGGTTAGATCCAGTGACAGAACCCAAAGATTGTGAGTTCAATACCCGGTTAAGGCAGTGGAGAACGTTCAGCGGGAAAATTAACAGGAGATAACTGATAACTGAAATCCATTAAATATGGCACGTGGAACTAGAACAGTCTACCCCAGTGAGCTAAATAAAGAGTTCAGTTCGACATTCCAACCACCTGAAGAAGGCCGGAGCGTACAACGGCCGAAACGTTGTAATAAATATGGCGACAAAGATGAGGACAATAGTCCAAATAATGTAAATAATTTTACCATTTCTGCTACTAATAGATATTAGTATTCTGTGGATGTGCGGGTGTTGTAATGGATGTCGTCTCAGAATGGGAACTAGGAGAGCCAAGTTCGAATTTCAGTCGACTTTGTTATATTCTTCTTAGCCTTTGCTGGAGGTAGACATTCCCCAGCTGAGGAGGAATGGGCCGTTACTCTGCCGCGTGTTGGGAAGGGTCGATGTGACATGCTTGGGTGATCATGTCTCTTTACCTTTCATGATCGCCAAAGGATAGTTGCGCATGAGCGAATTTAACGAACCCGATGGGAACTTGAACTCAGCTCTCTGATCTGTCATTCCGAGTTCTTACCCCCCCCCAACACACGAACATTGCACATCCAAGATTACATCAACGCATCTGGTATTCCCAACCTGTCACCTATCTAGCTACTGGCGAGGGATTGTTGATGTTCCCATGTGCCACATTTTTGAGATTTCGATTTCAAGGTCTTTGTATTTTGATAGCTTTTTGAAGATCTTCAAAGATACATTGCAGTCCGCAGGGACTGCTATATCAATTATTATTATTATTGCTCGTATTTCTTTCATGTTAATTTTCGTCGATTTTTATTGCAGCTCCCAAATCTTTATTCTAGGATTGCCACTATGCTGTAGGGATCTGAACTAAACAATAAATCCATCATAGGATTGCAAGTTCTTCCAGTATATTCTCTAGAAGATTAACGAATTCTACAGTTGCCTGAAGAGGATCGGAGACAAGTAAGTACGAGTAAACAACCAAAATAAGAACACTAGAACGAATATTAGATTTTATAATGTCATATATTATATTACGGAGTTAGGAATGCGGGGCAAGTAGCTCGAGTCTAAACCGGATGAAGTAAAAAGACGACAGTATATAGGAGGAGAGCGTGAAAAGCTTTGTTTTTTCATTTGCTGGGGTTGACTGACGTATGTCATGATGAACTGTCTAACTCCTAGCCATGACACAATGATTTTGTAATGTCGAGGTGCGTAGCACGACGCTTTCAAGGAGGCGGTCTGACTCGCCCGGAGTCAGATCGGGGGTGGGGGGCTGTTTGAGCAGATATGATGTAAAACCTGAATTCGGCGATGAGGGGATTGCAGCACTGAAGACCACCCTTTGATGCATCTAAAATTTATTATGTAACTATAAGATATTAGGTTGGTGCAAAAATAATGACGTAATAATGTCGTTTTTTGACGTTAAAAATACGTCAAAAAACGAAATTATTACGTCATTATTTTTGCACCAACCTAATTACTATATACTAGATGTATAACTATGTAAAAAAAAAAAAAAAAAAAAAAGGATAGTTTTCAACAAGTATGGATGCTCCCACTGGACATTGATTACTTGATTTGATTCTTATGACTTATCAACATATGGATTATTTAAAGGTGAAACACATTTTGGACTGTGAGAATAGTTTTTTTTTTGCTGTCGAATATTGCGATAACAATCTTTTGATAGATAACAATGATTTATTCAGATACAAATCCCGCCATATAACCGAAAGATAGGAGAGAAGGGATGAATTCATACCTTTCACAAGGTATTTGTGTGTAAGTGAATGTAACGTACTCGACTGGAATTCGAACTCAGCTCTCCAGTTTCTCATCCCGATTCACTATCTATTACACTACCAACACATCCTCCACCCATTGATGAGTTATTCAGAAACTTATTGACACTAACGGAAATTGGGCCCAGTGATAGATAGATAGATTATAGGATTTGAAAATCTTGATAAATGGCATATTATAGGATATCGATAAGAACCTTCCACCTGCTGTTAAATGGACATGAAATGGCTCGTTAATTTTACCGCCTCTATAAAACTAAACTACACCATTTTAATCGACTCAAAGAAACTTTAATTGTTTTCCATCAGTATGGCTAATGTTAACTTCCAGAAGAGAAAATACTTGAGCCTTCTCAGTCTTTTCAAATAACATCAATTGCTAAATCTTCTGCTAGGAAAGTTGGTTCACTGTGCCCAGTTAGACAATTTTTATCGCCAGAAACTATCTTGCACCTTTATGATATGTCCTTTTTAGGGCCATAAATAAAGACACAAGAGAGGAATTGAGTTAAACAAATATATTAACAGAAACAGCAATAAAAAAGAATATACAAACGAGAGTGTTACAGCAAGAATGTTCGGTCCGACTGCCAGAGCTGACCATTGGAAACTCCCCTTCTCAAAAAGCAGTAAATGCTCCTATTTATAACTGGAAGAGTCCATGCGTGCGTGTGTCAATTACCATAACACTTTATATGCCTACCATTCGTCTGTGTATTAAATATCGTTGCCACAACTGTCATGGGGGAGTCTAATATATATGATTAGGGATTCTTGACAATATCTAAAAAAGAATTTGCAATGTTATAGGTCTTCAGCCGCCATCTTGGCTTCAATCATATCCACATTGATGTAACGTAGCTTCTCTGTACCTTTTCTATAAATATTTTTAAAGTAGTTGTTCTGATGTGCTTTCTTCTTCGATACCTCAACCTCATGAATCTAATCCCAGTACTAAATTGGCAGCTAGATTTCACCATTTTAATGTTGGAATTGCTAGTTGTAACTATTCTAATAGTATATGCTCTAGTACTTCTGTTTCAAAAATTTAAATTTTGTGTGACTCTTCAGATTCTGTTTCCTTGATTCCTGTTCTTTTATTGTCCTCTCTCTTCCATTACGTTTTCTCAGTTTCTTTCGGTTTTAGTAAGCACTTGTTTCTTAGTGGCTTTATCGCCTTGCGTGGGGTGAAATGAAGGATGAAAGAATCTGATTAGCTAGTGTTATTGTGAAGCTTTCATCGTTCACACGTCAACCACATCAAGTAATAGAGGGCCAGGTTCATCACTTGAAAGGTAAAAGGTATATTGATTAATAAAATGATTGATCAGGCAAAACATTTTGGTCTGCAATATTAGAAACTAAAACCGGAAGAGGAAGAAAGTTGAGGGGTATAGAAAAGTGTGAAACAGTAAAAATATAGATAAAAGAAGAGGTGATATTTATTAAATGAACAAATTAGGAAGTTAGACTGATATTTAGAATTGGGATTGATAAAATCTCTATGTGGAAGAAAACCATAACAAATGAATTTCCGTAAAATGTAAAACGCAACTTGATGGGTGATTTATAATAGACTCGCGAAGAGAACGGGCATTTTCGTCTTTTAAAGAGAGAGGGGGGTGGGGGAGAGAGAGGAGGAGAGAGAGAGGGAGAGACAGGAGGAGAGAGTGGGAGAGAGGGGAGGGAGAGGGTTAGAGAGAGGGGAAGGTGAGTGGGAGAGGGAGAGAGGGGGAGGGAGAGAGTGAGATGGAGAGAGGAGGAGAGAGGAAAAGGATGAGGGGAGAGAGAAAAGGAAGAGGGGAGAGAAAAGGAGAGAGATAGGGAGAGAGTAGGAGAGGGAGAAGGAAGAGGGGATAGAGGACGAGAGATGAGGGAGAGAAGGAGAGCGAGAGAAAGAGGGAGCGAGAGAAAGAGGCAGCGAGAGAAAGAGGCAGCGATAGAGGGAAAGAAGGAGAGAGAGAGAGGGGAAGAGATAGAGAGGAAGAGATAGATAGGGAGAGTGAGAAGGAGCGAGAGGAGAGGGGGTGAGAGATAGGGAGAGAAAGGGAGAGAGAGAAGGAAGAGGGGAAGAGAGGAAAAGAGAATGGGAAGGTTAAGAGGGAGAGGAGAGAGAGAGAGTGGGGAGAGAGTGAGTGAGAGAGATACAGAGAGCTGGAGAGAGGAGGAGAGGGACAGAGAGAGATAGGGGAGAGAGTAGAAGAGAGAGGTGGAGAGGGACAGACAGGGAGAGCATTTTTCAATCCACTCACTTATAAAGCAAAAACAAAGGCGAGGAATATAGAAGAGAAATTAAAGAAAACGCAAAAGAAAACGAGAGAAAATAGAAAAAAAAAAACACATTTTTGGCGAAGAGAAAAAAGGAGGAAGAACCCGTGACAATTTTAGCGAAGTGAAAAAAAAACTAGCAAAAGAGGAAAGAAAAGAAATGAAGAAAAGTTTAGCCAAGATGAAAGAGTAACATGGACGAAAACAGTTCTGTTGAAGAGAAAAGAAAAAAAAAAGAAACGGTGTAAGTTTCAGAAGAAAAAAGAAGCGAAGAAAGTTTTAGCAAAGAGTAAAGCGAAAGAAAGAAAAGATATATTTTAGTAAAGACGAAAGAAGGAAAGAAACGATAAAAAGCTTTAGTGAACAGATAAAAAGAGGAAGAAATGAAGACATATTAAACGAAGTTTTAACAAAGAAGAAATAGAAGAAATATTGATAGTTTCTAACAAATAATAAAAAAAAACAAAACCTGTTTATACAGTGTAACCCGGATATAAGAGACCCGGATATAAGAGAAACCCCGATATAAGAGAGATTTTCTCTGGTCCCAAATTAGAGCCATACTTACCTAAACAAAATAGGCCAAAACCCGGTTATAAGATACTTCTTATCCGGCCCCGACAACTCTCTTATATCCGGGTTACACTCTATTTCTGACATGAGGTATTATGATTACTTACATTATTCGGACTGTTATGTTCATTGCCATAATCACAACGTTTCGGTCGTTTTCCACTCCGGCCTGCTTCAGGTGATTTTAATTTCGAAATGAACCCTTTATAGATTCTCTCAAGGACACATGGCTCCGTGGATAAAGACGTTGCTTAGATCCAGTGACTTCAATACTAGTCCACAGCAGTGGTCAACCAAACACGGAGAATACAGTTAAAGGGAAATAACTGAGGCATCTGAAAGAGGCATGGCACGTGGAACTAGAACAATCTACCACAGTGGACGAAATAAAGGGTTCGGTTCGGAATTCCAATCACTTGAAGAAGGCCGGAGCGTACAACGACCTAAACACTATTTACACTATTCGGACTATTATCCTCATTTTTGTTGCCATTTTTATCACAACGTTTCGGCCGTTGTATACTCCTGCCTTTCTCAAGTTGTTGGGGCAGACTGTTCTAGTGCCATGTCTAATGGATGTCAGTTAACCGTTATCTCCTGTTAATTCCCCTCCCCAAGTTCCTTGGGTCCTGTTACTGGATCTAACTTTCGCATTTATCCACTGTGCCATGTGTCCTTGTATCATCTGTCTGTAAATTTCTGGGTATTATAAACCTAATGTTTACAGCAACCATTTTTTCTAGTGCTCTTATTGCAATTTTTGCTTTTCTCATTGCATGTTTTTTTTTGTTTTTTTTTTTACTAGAGGTCATATTGCAATTTTCGTTGTTATTATCGCTTTTCTCTGTCTCTCCTTATTACTGGTTCCCATATTTTATTCATTTCTATGCTTGGTCGGCTCAAGAAGGCAGGAGCGTACAACGGCCGAAACGTTGTGATAAATATGGCAACAAATAGTCCGAATAATATAAATAGTGTACATAATACTTCATCTCAGAAATGTAGACAGATAACGACCGAAACATTGTGAATATGGCGATGAAGATGAGGATAACAGTCCGAAGAATGTAAATAATGTAAGCAAATGACAAAGAGGGGAATATCGAAGTTAGATTTAACGAAGTTGGGACAAAATAAGAAACAAAGAAAGTTTTAGCAAAGGGAAAAAAGACGAAGAAATAAAGACAGTTTTAGCAAAATGGAAAGAGATGAAAGGAGACGTTTTCAGAAGACGAAAAGTGTTAATTAAAGGAAAAGAAAAGGAAATTCTTTCTTGGGTTACAACAGATGGTACAGCGAGAGAAAAAAAAACGTGTAGAATATCTTAAAACATGAAGAAAATAGCAGGAATTTAACTTCTTTTGATCGTATAACTTGCCAGAAAAAATAAAATGAAAAAAAAGATCATGGGTAACTAATTGGGTGCACTTGACCCACTTCATGCTAGAGAAAGAAAAATCTAAACATTTTAAATAAGATTTCATATGCTCAGATCAGACGTCAAATTTGTAGTAATAATTTGGTGCTTGAATCTGAATTGTTTTCGAGACATTAAAAAAGTAAATGAAAAAGATATTTTTGATTTTCTTTTTTACTCAGACAATTATCTCTGGACATTTTATCTTGCATGAAATTGTATTTAGGCTTCGATGACTTTATCTTGCTAACAGCAACAACAATTTGCACACGGTCCTTTCTCATTTCAACACCAGATTTTACGAAAAACACCAAAGAACCGCGAGGTATTCTAGTGTGGAACAATAGACAACAAGACAGCATCGCTATATTAAAGTTTTAAGAAATAAACCCTATACCCAAGACATTTACATACCTACATACATACTATATCAAAAGACATCCACACTCTATTTTCTATGCAGTATGATGATTGCCATTTATTTACAGGAGGCGACCAGCTCTTCTTACTTTTAAAATGAAGAATTGTTTGATCAGTAAGTATAAAAAGATCTTAAAACGATAAAAAATAAAAAGGCTGAAATATGGTAAAAACAAGCCATCCGGATTTACAAATAATTTATAAAAGACTATGCTTAATTTTTAAGTGGTAAAGCAAACAGTGAAAAGAATATTTAAAAAAGAAGCAAAAATAGTAAAATAATAAAAGGAATAACGCCCAGTAAAGGAACATTTAAAAACAAAATACAGCCAGTTCACATTTATAATAGTGACTGCAACTCACAGTCCATTGCCAAGTTCATGTGCACGCAATTGGCTTTTTAAACCTGATGCACTCTTACAAGCTTTCTTAAATAATTAGCAAATGAATGATGGTGTAAGGAGATTTTTGAAGGTTATTTTGTCCTGATGAATTTTTTCAGTGTTTCTATTTAGACCATCTGATGGTTTGCAGATTTTGCTGCAAACCTGACAAAGGGCGTTTGTTGGTCCGGGATGAAGTCGTTCAGAACGAGAAATGTGGTCTCTCTCTCTCTCTCTCTCTCTCTCTCTCTCTATATATATATATATATATATATATATATATATATCACTTACAGTTAAAAGAATATTAAAAAGGATGCACACTCTTACAGATAAAAGAATATTAAAAAGAATGCAAAACACTTACAGGTAAAATAAGATTAAAAACGATGTAAAACGCTTACAGTTAAAAGAATATTAAAAGAGTAAGTAAAACACTTACAGATAAAAGAATATTAAAAAAGATGTAAAACACCGATAAAAGATTATTAAAAAGATGTAAAACACTTACAGGTAAAAGAATATGAAAAAGGATTTAAAACACTTACAGGAAAGCAAGTAAAATGATAAGAAATAAGAGCCAGTTAAGAAAGCTTTAAAAACAAAATACAGCCAGTTCGCATTGATGATAGTGCTTGCAACTTATAATGCATTGCTACATTCGTGTGCACGCAATTGGCTTTTTAATCCTGCTGCAGTCTTAAAAGCTCTCTTACATAAATAACAAATGGTTTAATGAGATATTTAAAGGTTATTTTGTTTTAATGAAATCTATTAGTTTGCCTCTTTAGACCAGCTGATGATTTGAAGATTTTGTCGCAAAACTGAAACAATGGCGCCACTTGTTCCAACTCTATTTTCTACCTAAGAAAAGACAATATTACAGACATACCAAATAATGTAATTTGTAAAACGTTTATTTATCACCCCTCAGTTGCGTCTGTGTCTTTGGGCCGAGTGCATTCAGGAGTGGCTCCGTCGAAGAACAGAGTCGCGACTAACGAAAATTATACTAGGAGGTACGGGCCCTGGGGAAGAGCTGCCCGAGGCGGCACCCTCTCGTTGCACTAGGGAGAGGGATCGGTGCTCACACAGAGGTCAACGTAACCGATATTTGCGGGGGCTCGGAGAATTTTTTTCTTAGCCCGGGTGTACACGCTCAGGCTCCTCACATTAAACCGACCTTGTGTCACAATGCGACTTCGTGGGGGTCGATTAAATACCATATTACAAACATATCATGAAAAAAAATTCCGCAATACAATACACACCATTTAATTCAAATTATCTATTGGTTAGAAATTAACCATGAGCTAAAATAAACCAACTACTATAACAACAGCTTGGATGGTCAGTGACTCTTTTCCGACGAACAGTCAGCGACTTTGGACGAATCATCTCCAAACATCAACAAAGATGGTTAGTGAATAACGAAAAGCTCTGGCTATTAAAAGTCTAAAAGTTTTTTTTTTTTTTTTTTTTTTTACTGTGGACCAAATATTTAAAAATCATTTGTAGTACACAGATTTTTCTGTGTACCAACTACGAAAAGATTTTATCTCAGCGAAAGACTCCTTTTCGACTCCTTTCAATTAATATATATATATTTGTAAATAAAGAGTGTTCCAATAACTTAGACCGATTTTAAATGTGAATTAAGTTTAAGCGTCTTATGTTTTTGCCTTTTTCTTACAGATTTAAAAACTTAAGACATTGGAAGTTGAGCTATGGAAAGATAACGTGTTAAAGTTATCGAAGCCTATTACAAAAATGGACGTTCAAACAGAATTTGAATGAGAAGTTCCCAAGTCGCATCATCTCTCGGAAGAGCGAAGTCAATTGGCCACCACGATCGTGCGACTTGACGCCTTTAGACTTCTATGTCTAAAGCCGACAACAATTCAACAGCTGAAAGATAAGATAATAAGGCATAATTGGTGAGATCGAGGAACAACTATGCAGAGACGTCATCAAAAATTTTGATCATCGACTGGAGGTGTGCCGCCGAAGCCCTTGCGGACATTTGGGCGATATTATTTTTCACACATAATTGCCATGACTTAAATAACATGATCCAATAGAGAAATAAATAAATTTTCACCAATAGCACTGATTTATTTACTGGTGACTTTCATCCGTCTTAAGGAAACACCCTTCATATATAATCCGTCTTAATGAAACACCGTTATATATATAATCCATCTTAATGAAACACCCTTTCCAAATGATTTATTTAACAGGTAAACCCATGATTTTTTTAAATTTGGAATTCGGAGGTTCGGATTTTTATTATAAAAACCTCGAGGAGAGAATTTCCTACAAATATTTCCTACAATAAAACTATATAAATATGTCAATAAAACCCTAACTTGACAAAGTTTTAATTGAATTTTGATTGAAATATTACTGTATAATGTTTAATATCTGTGACTGAAATGAGATATTAAAACATGGATATATGTTGTGTAAAAGGAAAGATAGTGAATAAATAAATACCACATATACTCCTGTATAAACCTACTTTGTACTTTGTGCAACTCCCTGAATCTATTTGTGAAAAAAACATATTTATTCATCTAGAAAGTATATAATGCAATCCCAGCTTCTGGGCAATATTAGTAGGCCTACCGTAGTCAAAAAATGCAGTACTGGCCATCATCCTGATACGAAGATTTTGTTTTTGATCATCCCTGAAAAATTACATGTGTATAACGTAATACTCAATTTTTTTGCATAACAATCTGGTCATAAAAACTCGCAATCTACTCGATATATACAGTATATACGGCGTAAATTATTGGGTTGGTGCATAATTATCAGGCGTTTTTGTAGGTGAGTTGTTTGTTAATAAAAAATGCTGTTTTGTTTACGTTTTTTTTAAATAAAAATATTTTACTTTCAGGTTATAAAAATGTGTGTTGATAATCATAGGCTCCAGAATAATCCTTTAAAAATGTTATTATTGAATTGTTATGTTAATTTTTCCATAATAATATATATAATATTCATATTATATTTCCATAATATGAAGCTATTTTTACATACAAATACATCCACATTTACTTGATATATATATATATATATATATATATATATATATATATATATTGTGTATTTAGGTAGCAGTCCTTCATTTATGCATATTACATTAAAAACGACAGACAATGTGCTACGGTTTTGCTTTCTATTTAATTCTTCTTCTGTTCGAACAAGAGCTTTCTTTTTTTGTACACAGAGTATGTAACAACTGTCCAAATGTTCTATAGTTCCGAGCGCTTTCGGCCATACATTTACTCATTATCAAGGATGATTTTATTTTTTCAGTTTCATTGAGTGTGTGCGTTATCTGTATGTTTTTAGTGTGTTATAGAGACGTTTTATTTTCGGAACACGATTAGTACATTGTGGCCTTGTTCGGAGTTAATATTGTTAAGAGTTGGCTTTTTCTTTTTTTATTATTATTAGGCTTCCATTATTTTAAATCTTTTGTTTTTACATGTGGATGAGGTTATTATGTTTGTGTTTCCTACTAGTATGTTTTGAATGGAGTTGGTAGGTTCGTGTCTATGTTTAAATGGGTTCTAATAGAGCTCTGATCAGATAGGTGTAACGTAAGACGCCTGGCTAGGCATGGAGTTCTGTGACCGATGTAATTATTTATGAGTCCGGTTTGATAATGAGTTAGGAGCATTTGAACTCACAGATAATGTTCGTTTGTTGTAATTTTGACAGCTGGTGTGTTGTTACTTTCGAAGATAAGGTTAGCTGTCTTAAATTTTTGGACAATTTTTCACTCTGTGTTAAAAAAAAGCTCTTGTTCGAAAACAAGAAAAATTAAATAAAAAGCTTAACCGTAGTAGCTTGTGTGTCGTTTTAAATGACACACACACACACACACACACACACACACACACATATATATATATATATATATATATATAAAGGCAGGATGTGTGTGTGTGTTTGTAACGAATGCATGGCCGCAATTTTTGACGAATTTGCACCAAAATTTACATGCACATGCTCCAAGTTAGCGGAAAGGCCAAGACCGACTTTGCATTTCCCAACTCCCATCGATAGTGGAAATAATCGATTTTTCATGCTTCTACGGCAGTTTTCATGTAGTTTGCGGCCATTTTCTACTGGCCAGAATGAGAGCCTATAGCTGGCTGCCACGAATAGGCAGGACGATTCTATTGGCTAGCGTAACAGCTGACTGACGCGAATGTTAACTAGCATGCTAGCATGCAAAAAAAAATCGATAGCTGCATTCGTCACAAGTAGGAAAAATTTAAATCTGCACGGCACTTTAGTCCAATTGGCTCATTCGCTTGCTTAAACTCAACGTTGATTCTGATTACGCAGAACTGGGTTGGGTGTGAAAAAGTATTTGTTTTTAACATTCTTTTTTCATTCAGTTTTTCCAGTTACGAGTCCTTTTATAAAGCTGATCGTTTTGTGTTCTTTTTGTTTAGTTCTTTTTTCGTAACAGATTTAATGTTTAGTATAGAGCTTAGAAAAAAGTAAGGCATGTAGTTACATCAGCACGGCAAAGGGAACTCCTTTAAAGGCAAGGAAAGGCAATAATATTTTAAGTCAACTGATAGCGATTGCTGTATGAGTCGTACGATTTTTGAATCAAGCATGGGCAACGCCGGGCCATGCTGCTAGTATATATATAAACAAATTCTGATAGAATTCGTCGAGGTTTATATTTTGCAGCTTACTAATCCGGAATATAAATTAGGCATTTCTTGTAAGCCGATATCCGCTCAGTTTGCTTATTCAAAATATAAACAAAGCAATTTTTTCGAAAGACCATTATTATTTTGCAACATGTGTTTATAATAAGAAGTAAAATAATCGGTAGGATTTAATAAAAATATAATCTGAAATTTACATGTATATATAACTATAAAATATTTAAAGTATTAGAAAAAATAAATATGTATATTTTAGGATAATCTTAAATAATAATTCTTGTGTTTATCACGTTTAGTTTTTAGCAGAAAAAACTTAAATATATATTTTATAATCTTAGTTTGATAGTTGTTCGAAGTCTTGAAAATAAATACCTTAAATAAATATACATTGAAATAAGTATTTATTAGATAACTCTGGAATTTAGCGTATTAAAAGTGCGTTTATAATATATGTATGTACACTGTCAATAATAAAGTATTTTTATCTGACCATGAGGATAGCTAACATTGCGAAAATTTTAGTCAGTTTAGATAAGTATCATGAAATTTTGTATTCATTGATAAAATCTATGTATGTATGTATGTATGTATGTATGTATGTATATATCTATCTATCTATCTATCTATCTATCTATCTATCTATCTATCTATCTATCTATCTGACCTTTCATTCTCTCTCTCTCTATCAGTCCCTTTATATTTCTCTCTCGAATTATAATTGCATAACTGCATCTATCTATCTATCTATCTATCTATCTATCTATCTATCTATCTATCTATCTATCTATCCATCAGTCCCTTCATATTTCTCTTTCTAAATATATATAATTGCATAACTTCATATATATACATATATATATATATATATATATATTCACCCGACTATATATATATATATATATATATATATATATATATATAATATATATATATATCAGCCCCTTCACTTCTCTCTCTATCAGTCCCTTCATGTTTTCTCTCTAAATATATATAATTGCATGACTGTATATATATATTCTTCCATCTATCTATCTATCTATCTATCTATCTATCTATCTATCTATCTATCTATCTATCTATCTATCAGTCTCTTCATACACCCTGTCTCTATCAGTCAGTATCTTTATCTCTCTCTCCCTCCACACACACACACACACACACACACACACACACATATATATATATATATATATATATATATATATATATATATATATACATACCTTCATCTCACCCTCTCCCTCTATTTATGTGTATTCATATCTATCTATCTATCTATCTATCTATCTATCTATCTATCTATCTATCATAGTCTGTTCATATCTATCTATCTATCTATCTATCTATCTATCTATCTATCTATCTATCTATCTATCTGCATTTGTCCTATTCTGTCTGTCTGATCTCTACTCCAGTAGTAATTAATTTCACTGTGCATGTATTTATAGATAACTATAAACATTATATTCATCGGATAAAGGTGTTTCAGTAGATATCGGTGTCCTGGGATATATCATTAGACCGTTTGAAATTATTTTCGCATTTAAAAAAAGATATCTACGCATACACGTGTGCCCACTAAATATGAATTTTCGCGTCATAAGAAAAAATGCCCGAATAAAATATCCGAAAATTGCTCAAATATCAATTTCACACCACAAGTGCTCATCAGACCATGCAATACATTTTGCTATAACTTTTGTACTCTTTTTTTTTTCTCGAAAGCCGATATCTGCTCAATTTTATCATCTGAAATATAAATCAAGTAACTTTCTGGAAAGCCTATATCAGCTCAGTTGTGCTATCGAAGATATACATACGGCAATTTTCACCGATAATATAAATCAGTGTTATGGGATCTTACCCATAATAATAATAATGAACTATTTCATACTTAATAAATACTGCGCCTCAGGAGTAGTTCATGTCGAGTCAAGAGTCGAGTCAGAGGCAGTCCGAAACAGAGTCGCGTTCAGACAATTACTACAAGACATTGGAATAGTGATACTGGTCGAGACTACATTGTTCTCTTTACTAAACCTGATTGTTCATACTAACACTTCTACTTCTCTGTATATATTCCTGTTTGTAATATATCTGTGTTATTCCATACCTGTGTTCGAGTTCTTCTTTATTGGTTCTACCTTGGACTATCACCGTTGTACAAGAAACCGGACCATAACAATCAGAATATTTTTTCGGAAGCCCCTATCTATTAAATTCCGTTCTTTTCTTTTTATGTGCCATGTCTTTTCAGGATGTAAGCGATCGTGGCTTTTCTCTGGTCAATCATTAAAAATAGCTAAGATCGAATGAATGTTCTAGGTTTTAAAGAAAGCAATTTTCATTCGACTGCATAGATTGAAACTTTCTTTCCTTTTCATCTGCCACATCCTTTCAGAACGTAGGCGATCATGGCTCTCCACCTCCTTCTATCTGTTGCAGTTCCCAGCAAGTTCCTTCCCCTCCGCTTGTCCTTGTTCAGACTACAGTTTACGCCAGATAATGCGCTCTCTCCCAGGAGGTTTAACTCTAAACCGCAGGTATAGATGTGTAGGTATCGAACAAGGACACATGTGCCTGAGCTGACGTCTGCAACAGGGATTGTCTAGCCGCCCTATTAGACGGGCATACCCGCATACGAGCGGCCATGCTCATTACTGTCTAAACTGTCTTATTTATATTTAAACGTTTTCTCTGGTCAATCATTAAAAATAGCTTCGATTGAATGAATGTTCTAGGTTTTAAAGAAAGCAATTTTTCATGCGACTGCATAAATTGAAACTTTCTTTCTTTTTCGTGTGCCACATCCTTTCACGACGTAGGAGATCATGGCTCTCCACCTCCCTCTATCCCATGCAGCTCTCAGCAAGTTCCATCCCCTCAGCTTTCTCCCTCAGACCGCTTTCTGTCATCCACTTGCTTAAGCCCGCCAGGGATTTTCACGCGCTACTTTCCCTTGTCATTCTTTTCCCCTATTCGACCCGTGAGTATCAGATTCTCCAGGCCCTCCTTCCTCATTACATATGCCAGAATCTTCAGTTGCCTCGTCCTGATATTAATTATCAGCCTTCTCCTTTGCAACTTCTCTAAGATGTCCATGATATCCTTAGCATCTTTCTGTAGAACCACATCTCCGTCGCCTCGAGTCTCTTCTTCATCTTTGAGGAGACTGTCCAACATTCGCTGCCGTAAAGGAGGAGATGTCACGTCGCAGCCCATTAGTCTTTTCTTTGTTAGCAAAGAAATCTTCCTGTCTCGCAGTACACTGCACAGCTTTTGGAATGCGTCCTGGGGCATCCAAATACGTCTACGGATCTCAGTGACGCTTGCCAGATATTTAAACTTCTGCGTCTGCTTGATTCTAGTGTTCCCGATCTGCAAATCGCATTACGGGCACATCCTCTTACCGTGCATTCTGTTTGCTAGTAGTTTATGCTTACTCCTTTCTCCTTACTCTCCGTCGCTACCTTCTGTAGGTGATTTTGTAATTCCTTTTCTGTGTCTGCTGCCAGTACTGTGTCATTTGCATATCTTATGCTGTTAAGATAGTGGTCGCCAATGCTAAATCCCGGGAGGGTTTCCAATTCTCTCAGAATTGACTCGCTGTTGACTGTTCAGTTTACTTATCCAAAATATAAATAAGGCAATTTTATTGAAAGCCTAGACCAATTTAACATATTTATCCGAAATACAAATAAGTAATTTTTCTTGAAAGACGCATTCTGCTCACAAGTAAAGCAATTTCATCGAAAGCACATATTTTCCCGATTTACTTAAACGAAATATAAGCAACGTCGTTTTATCGGAAGCCGATATCTGTTCAGTTTATTTATCAGAAATATAAATCAAGCAATTCTTTTAAAGGCCCATCTATGCATAGTTTATGATACGAAATATGAATCAGGCAATATTTTTGAAAGCCGATATCTGCTGAGATTACTCATCATAAATATAGATAAGGCAATTTTCTCGAAAACACATATCTGCACAGTTTGATAATCAGGAACATAAAAAAGGCAATTTTCTTGAAAGTCTATATCTGTTCAGTTTATTCATACGAATTATAAATACGGCAATTTTGACGAAGTCGATTTATGTTCTATTTAATTATCCAAAGTACAAATCAGACACTTTTCATGAAAGTCCGTAACTGCTCAGTTTTTTAATCGAAATCCAAACCAGACAATTTTAACATAAGCCTATATCTGTTCTGTTTAATTATCCTAAATATAAATGAGCTAATTATTTGGAAACCGATATCTGGTCAGCTTACTTATCAGACAATTTACTCGTAAAGCCATATTTGCTCGCTTTACTGATCCAAAATATATCAATTTGATCGAAATTTGATATCTGCTGTGTTTACTTATCAGGCAATTTTCTCGTAAACCCATATTTGCTCAGTTTACTGATCCAAAATATATCAATTTGATCGAAATTTGATATCTGCTGTGTTTACTTATCAGGCAATTTTCTCGTAAACCCATATTTGCTCAGTTTACTGATCCAAAATATATCAATTTGATCGAAATTTGATATCTGCTGTGTTTACTTATCAGGCAATTTTCTCGTAAACCCATATTTGCTCAGTTTACTGATCCAAAATATATCAATTTGATCGAAATTTGATATCTGCTGTGTTTACTTATCAGGCAATTTTCTCGTAAACCCATATTTGCTCAGTTTACTGATCCAAAATATATCAATTTGATCGAAATTTGATATCTGCTGTGTTTACTTATCAGGCAATTTTCTCGTAAACCCATATTTGCTCACTTTACAAATTATAGTGATCCAAATTATAATTATAGCAATTTGATCGAAAGTTGATATCTGCTGAGTTTACTGAGTTTACATGGGATCAGACAATTTTCTTGTAAACCCATATTTGCTCAATTTACTGATCCAAAATATAAATATAGTAATTTACTCGAAAGCTGGTATCTTCTTAGTTTAAATATGCGAAATATGAATAAGTCATTTATCTTGAAAGAGGGTATCTGCTCACTTGGATTATATAAAAAGCCAACTTTATCAGAAGACCATATCTCTTAAGTCTTCTCACCGAAATACAAACAAGGCAATTTTTCAGAAAGTCGATATCTGCTCAGTTTACTCATCCGAAATATAAAACAGACAATTTACTCGAAAACCAAGATCGTTCAGTTTTCTTATTCAAAGTATAATTCAGGGAAATTACTCGAAAGCCCATATCGCTCAGTTTACATATCTAAAATATAAATTAGGCAATTTTCTCTGAGGCTTATATCTGCTCTGTTTACTGATCCAAAATATAAATTAGTTAATTTCCTTGAAAGCCTATATCATCTCCTTTTACTTATCTGAAATATAAATAAGGCAATTTTCTTGAAAGCCCTTATGTGCTGATTTACTTATGCGAAATATATACGGCAATTTTCTCGAAAGCCCAAATCTGCTCAGTTCTTCAACTGAAATACCAATAAAGCAATTTTCTTCGAAATCCCAATTTCTAAAGAATTTGTCGAGTTTTTTCTTTACTTCAAGCGTTATTATAATTGATACTCGTATTTGAAACAAACGTTCCATTATTTTTTATTTTAAACCGTATGTACTCCGCCAATCTTAAATATATCTTTAAAATATCTGAATGTAAAGGTGAGCCTTCCTTAAATGATAAAATATACACTTTCTGGACTATGATACTCTTGTAGCAGAGGCGTATAGCACACCGAATCAAAAGGTCATTTCTCCTACAAAGGATGTTGCATGTTCAATCCCCGCCACAGAGAATATTTTCTTTATTAAGATTTGTCGAATTCGCAGACCGATAGATGAAATGCATACTGAATAAAATATGTATAGTGCGTTTATTTGAAATACATGTATCTACGAAAATAACGGTTGAAGTAGTATTAGTAATATATATATATATATATTCGTGAATTGGGATCAAATATGAATCGGAGAGAATGATAGGATAAAGAACAAATAGGAAACGTTTATCAATCTAATATGTTTAGCTTTTATTAAAGATTCTTCAGAGAACGAAATATGGAGAAAAAGGAGAAAAAATTCTGGTATTTTGATTTTAGCGTTTTCATTGGTTAATTAGGTTTCACATACATTTGATTTGTTAATCTACATTCGCATAGGACAAACGACATATCCTTGCGAAGATCAAAGAAATTAATGGATTTCAAGCGTAAGTGAAAAGCTTAAATATTGCTTCAGGTAAGTAAGGCCATAATTCCAGTTTGTTTATGCGGGATTTAGATTATAATCTATATTCATAATTGTGTGCAAGTTCAATGGTTGCCCGTATGATGATATCAGAAGATACATACATACATACATACATACATAAATATATATACATACATATATATGCATGTATACATATATATATATATATATATATATATATATATATATATATGCACACATACATATACATATATATACATGTATACATTACATATATATGCATGTATACATATATATATATATATATATATATACATATATATATGCATGTATACACACATATATATATATATATATATATATGCATGTATACATACATATATATGTGCATGTATACATACATATATATGTGCATGTATACATACATATATATGTGCATGTATACATACATATATATATGCATGTATACATACATATATATATGCATGTATACATACATATATATATGCATGTATACATACATATATATATGCATGTATACATACATATATATGCATATATACATACATATATATGCATATATACATACATATATATATATGCATATATACGTACATATATATGCATGTATACATACATATATATATATATATATGCATGTATACATACATATATATATGCATGTATACATACATATATATGCATGTATACATATATATATATATATATATATATATATATATATATATATATATATATATATATATATATACATACATATACATACATACATACATACATACATACATACATTTCGTTATAGACAAATGATAAGATACTGCGGTTAAGCTTCTTATAAATTTTTTGTAATAGATAATTTAATTTTCTTGTTCGGATCCACTGGTGTTTCATATTTCTTTATGATATTTCTAACCAACATTATTTACGAGTTCAAAGGCCTGTGTTCCTGATCAATCCAAACTCATAAATAATTACATAGGTTACACAACTCTATCCCTATCCGGACGACTTACGTCACACCTATCCTACCATAGCTCCATTAGGGGACATTTAAACACACACACAAACCTACCAAATTCCATCTGAAACATTCTAGTAAAAAATACGAGCATAATAACCTCATCCACGTGTAAAAACAATTGAAAATAATGAAAGTCGTAATAATAAATAAAAAAAGCCAACACTCAATAACATTAACTGCGAACACGGCACATGTATTGACCGTATTTGAAAAAAAATAACATTCCTATAACTCTAGATACATACGTATCACAACCCACAGATTCAGTTAAAAGTAAAAATAAAAATATCCTTGATAATTGCTTAAAGAATAGACGGAAGCGATCGGATATATAGAATATTCCATCAGTTTTTACACACTGTGTCCAGAAAAGAAAACACTTGTACGAACACAAGAAAAATTAAATATAAAGATTAATCACAGTACTGTGTCAGTCGTCTTTAAAATGTATAAAAGAGAGATTACTGGCTTTATACCCATACATTATATATATATAATTTATATATATATATATAATTTAAACATAAACTACTAGAGAAAAAATCAACAATTAATTAGTTTAATAATATTAACAAAGAAAACTATTCCTTCACACAAATTGATATAAAGATTTACTTATATATGAAAGAGAAGACATGAAATAACCCACTAAACTTAGGCAAACAACATATGATTCCAATTATGAAATAGGAATAATGAAAAAAGAAACCGTAGAAAATTTATACTGTACTACACCAAAATGGCCTATACGATAAATTTGACGTAACAATAGGTAACTATGTTTGTCGTCTATTGAGGGCTTTAGGACCCCATTCACACATTTGGGATTAAAATGTTTACATATTGTCAAAGGACCGGATATAAAATTAGCTTCTAAAGTAACTTCAATGAAGAAATAAATTGCATAACATATATATTTCTTTTTTTCTCCTCAGTAATTTTATAGTTGTAAACTTAATAGCGATTAAATTTTGATTTTGAAATTAGCAGTTTTTAATTTTAATAGTAAATTTTATCATATGATTTAGTAATTATTGGTTAGAATAAATTCTTTTTTAATATTATCAATATTTTAAACATCTGAATAGCTATTATAACATGACTTCGTTGTCAAGCTTTTTGAATTTTCCTATACTTGTATTTTGATTGGTCAATCTAGCTTTTGTAACAACGTTTTCCCCTTGCGAAGGATTGTTAATTAATTTGAAACTTTTAAAACCATTTATTTTACATTCAACACCATCACTTGATAAGACACCGAGGGTGTTGAAACAAAATAGCTATTTTTGTAGTGATTTTATAACATATTTATCTTATAAATTTTTTTTTTAAATAAATAATTATATATATATTAGGGTTGGTGCAAAAATAATGACGTAATAATGTCGTTTTTTGACGTATTTTTAACGTCAAAAAACGACATTATTGCGTCATTATTTTTGCACCAACCTAATATGTATATCTATATCTATATCTATCTATATATATATATATATATATATATATATATATATATATATATATATATATATATATATATATATATAAAATCAGTCGGATTTTTCGATCCCAGCTTGAGACAATCGGATGTCTACCACACTGATGAGCAGTGATACAGAAAAACAGTCTGTCTGTAGATGACAATATATACGCCCCTGGAAAATTGAATTCCTATCTAGCACTCTTAAGAGTAAGCGCGGGTTTGTAGACAATGACTACTATTGCTAATAATGCAAAGCTTTTCCATTAAATTGGGGCCTCTCGGTCATTGGCGTGTTTTTCCGAAGACTAAGTACATAAAACTTAGCCTTTTTCTCAACCGGGCGTTGATAGATCAAGGGTAACATTTTAGACTGATGCCAAATCAGTCGGGTTTTGATCCCGGATGACTAGCCACACTCATACAGCGAAACAGTGTCTGTGGATGGCAATATATATAAGTGAACATAAAAGGCGACAATCTGTTTAATGCTATATATATATATATATATATATATATATATATATATATATATTAATGCATTAATGAAATAAAATAGACAAGTTTTGTCGATTTATTTTAAGTAAGTTCCTTTCATATTGTCTGATACGATTAATCACATTGTCATTGAAAGACGAAAGGAAAACACCATATTGATACATGTTTAAATCTAAGCTAAGCTTCCCGCTTACATAATCTATTATCAAAGATGACACACAGACGAAACTACAATAATAGTCCGGCTTTGCTGCTTGAATAAGCCCAAAGTAACGATAAACTCGTATTTACGAGACAAGGAAGCGAAAAACGCGTCACACATGACCACGCGAGAGTGAAAAACGAGAAGTATTAAGTATGGGAAGCCGTTGGTATAAACCAGTGGCTTCTGTTATAAATTATAGGCATTTAAGAAAGTTTATTTTGTTCAGGTTATGTTTCAACTGTTTTATGTATATAGCTTCAATGATTTTTAATTTTTGTTTTCATGTTTAAGTCAACGATAATGTGATTAAGCTTATCAGGCAATATAAAATGAACTTAAAATAAATAGACAAAACTTGTCTATATTATTTAATGAAATATTGCTGCCGAAATATACTATATATATATATATATATATATATACTGCATTTTCTTCCATCAACAAATAGGAGAAAATATCACATCAATTATGTTTCAAGGATATAGGGGAATATTTGTTTAGGTCAAGGAAAGTAGATCTTATGTAACTATCAACTGTGTTTCGACGTTGAGAGCAAATATCTTTGTCCTGTGTTAGTTTTTTTTTTCTTTTGAAGATTCAACGGAACAAACTTTGAAAACAAATTGCGTTCACTCATTGATTTTATTTCTGAATATTCTTTACTTTTCAATTTCTTCAAGGTTGCCTGATTTTACATTGCAATCAACTTGTTTTTCTCCGACAGAGAAGATGGCATTACAACCATTGCAATAATCGTTCCTGAAAAAAAAAAAGAAAGAAAAAGAAACATATTAAGTAATACATGCTATAAAAATATATATTTAGTCTTTGTTAAGTGTATTTTAGTTCCACATATTTCTAAATAGAAGAAAATATTGAGAATATTATATTACGCGATTCATCCAAGAAGTGAAGGGTCTATATTGAAAAATATATTCAAAGCTAGGCCTTTCTTTCTGGCACTAATGGAAAATATGTAAACGCTTGCACAGAATTTATTTATTTACTTCTATCTATTCGTTTATATCTGTCCATATCAATGTGTACACACATACATAATATATATATATATATATATATATATATATATATATATATATATATATATATATATATATATATACGTAAAATGAGAACAAAGGGATTATAATTCCACTGTCCATAATGAGGGCTCAATACAGAATAAAGCTAAATATCTATTTTAGTTAATGAATCTTTAAAATTTAGTTAGTGAAGGGACTTCGCAATTTTATATCATTGACTTTACTAATTTATATTTTGTATGAATGATTCATTGAAATATGCATTGAACTGCACCACATATTTGATTATATATATATATATATATATATATATATATATATATATATATATATATATATATATATATGACAATAGTCCGAATAATGTAAATAGTACTCGTAAAATAAATCGAATAAATGGTGCTAATTGTTCTGGGTAGATGCTACAGGTCTGCAATGGATGAGGTGGAAGGTGAGAAAATTTGAAAGAAATTAAATTCAACATTGATAGATAGAATACATTTGAACACGTTAAGAAATGAATTTAACACGCGAGGGAATTTTGTACATTAATTCATCTTTAACAGAGCTCTTATACGAAGAGAAAGAAAATTATTTTTTGCATGTATACAAAAAGCTGAAAAGAAAGTAAAAATATTTTAGTGTTGTTAGAAAAGTGTGTGATGTCATCGTGGTTCTTTTCAAATGAAGTTAGTTGGACGGCTATGAAGCCTCTCCGGTGGCAAAGAGTGACTCGTTGTAGCTATTATCTCAGGAGAAAAATAAAGGAAGAAGATTTTTTTTTTATCTCTTCATTTTATAGTCCTGAACAGCGCCACCTAGCCGGCGTCTTGGCAGACAAAGTTATGGGTAATTATATCTCATAAAATAAAAGTAACATAAACTGACAATTTGTGAATTAATGACCATAGAAGCGGTTTGATACTTACTTGCAGGTAGCTTCTGGATAAGCACTGCAAGTTTGAAACTGACATGGTGCAACAATGCAGTAAAAAATCTTGCACTTTTCTTTTCCTGTATAAGAAAAGAAAATTAAAAGAAATGTTAGAATTTAAAAACAGAAAAATGAATAAAAGCAGAGAATAATGGAAAGAGAAAAAGACTTTAGAAAAAGAAGAAGAGAATATATTTTGAAATAATCAGTTGAAGGGCGGGAGCAGAAATACAAAAGATAACTAAGAGGGGGGAAACGCGTGGAGTTTGTTGATTCTAGTTATTTCTTTCCTAACTATCTATTCTAAATAACGGGGAAACAAACAATAATAATACTAGACGAAAATATTTCTTGTAAACAGTTTTAGTAATGAATTTATTTATATGTAAGGGGGTACAATTAAAAAGATTTGAAATTGACAACATTTTCCATTTCACTTTATATCTTCCCTTCTTTTTTTTATTTTCTCACTGAAACCAAGTAGCGTCTCTGATATGTCAATTCTGTGTTTTCATGTAGTCACAACGGAATAGTCTATTATATATCAAGTATTGGCTGTGCGTAACGGTCGCGCGAACTAGCTAATGAAGGGATGGCTAGCAAAAACCTGTCCTGCCAATATTTGTTTCATTAATAAATTTATTTATAAGTAAGAGTGTACAAATGAAAAGATTTGAAATTTACAAAATTTTCCATTTCACTGAAACAGACTATAAACATTTATATTTTTCTTTCTTTTTTATTTCATTTTCTCATTGAAATCATGTAGCGTCTATGATATGTCAGTTCCGTGTTTTCACGCGGTCAAAACAAATATTATTTGTAAGGTATTGGCAGGGCGTAATGATTGTGCAAACTAAGGCATTGAGTTTTTTTAAGCATTTCATCCCAAGCAAGGCTGGAAGCCACTAGCACACAAGGGATTACAGAGAGTTAGAGCGAGAGCAAATAGGAGTGATAGAGGAAAGGATGAAGAGAAGGATCGGGGTTAGATCAGGGCATCTGGAGACGTCGATTGACATTTCATTTGAATAGTTTGAGATTATAGCTATCAGGGAAACATGAAGAGGGAAGGGCGTTCCACAGGCGAGAAGTGCGAGACATGAACTTATTGGAGTAGAAGAGACGGCTATATTTAACAGTTTCGACAGTGAAAGGGTGTGAGCGAGATGCCAGCCTAGTAGAATGCTTACATTCTTGAAGTTTGGGAACCAGGGAAAGCAGCTCATCGGAGCAGTTACTAGGAAAGTATTTATAAATAATAGACAGAGGTGACGGCGCGTCTCTGAGAGAGCGACTGCAGACGAGATGCAACATCAGGGCCAATTACATTGCATATCCGTCTCTGGATTTTATCAAGGACCTTGAGACAAACCGAAGGGTCTCCAGACCATATATGGCCACAATACATGCAATGGCGAATGGTTGATTTGTAGATTTGAGGGATACTAATTATGATATTTTCTTTATTTAAAATTGATTATTTTATTCATTTGTACTAACCAAATCCCCGTCTTACGAATATTTCTCTTAATAATAATAATAATAATAATAATAATTTAACAAATTATTCAGCCGATGATGTTATTTTATTTATGGTAACTGGATTTTTGGAGATTGCCTTACTCGGTCGATACTGTGCGTTTGAGAAATAGCGTAATCGCAGTCACCATTGTTTTTCAGCCTTTTGGCTAGGATCAAAGTGTAGTATCTGCTCTTGGACATATAAAGTACCTTCGGAAAAAGCGCAACCTGGAAATATTATAGTTATTTATTATTTTAAAATTTATTATTAATTTATTATTTTAAAATTTATTCCTTTATATATTTCATATATCTAATTGTTTTACACATTTTCGTTTTAAATTTTGGTCACGACTGTGAATAAATTTGTTGTGTAGAAAGACTGTCTAACCTGATCTACACTATGACTAAAGCATGGATCCTATTACTTAAGCAGAGTCCACCGTTATAAGTAGAGCGTCTGGGACCGTAGAAAAGTGGGTCGCAAAAGCGTAGTGCTTGTCAGTCGTACAGTGAGCCACACTATCTTTCAGACACTTTATTTTTTCTAGTTTTAGGTAGCACAAGCAGTCTGTACTGTTTTAGTGTAATGGCAATAACATTTAAAAACTGTTTCAATACTACAAATGGAAAAGCAGAATTTAAATTAGAAGTATTTTTATTTTTTTACAAATTTTCACATTACACAGGCGATAGTATGTTTCGGACAAGAAACAATGCTAATAGTTTATGGCAGCACCCTTTTTTTCAATGACTTCTATCAGTCTATCTTCATAATGTTCGAACATATTGATAATAACGTCTCTTCGTGTTTCTAGCAGTCTATTTTTAGCATTTTATATGCGCTGCCACAATTCAGCCTCTCTGGTTATATCTGGCTTGTCGTAAACAAGCTCTGCGAGCATTTCCCATATGTTTTCAGTCTGGACTTCTTGCAGGCTATTCCAGAGTAGTTATATTTGCTTTACACATCCAATTTTTCACTGATTTGGATGCTGCAGTTATCTTGCTGCAAAAGATTTACTTCCCATTTCTTTTTCTATGAGCGGTAGGGCTCTCTTTTCCAAAAGTTCTCTGTAACTCAAGCTATTTTGACGTTCTTTTAACCACTCGAGCCACAAGTTTCCATTAGGAAATACCATTCCCCAAACCATGACTCCTCCTCCTCCTCCCATTTGTCTCTTGTTGAGAATAACAGGTTCACCTTTTCTCGACCATGTACACCACCTGTCAGGTCCATCGAACTTAAAACGTTTTTCATCAGTAAATATCACTTTCTTGAAGTCGATATGGTTTGTTATCCATCTTTTGGTGCTTCCCAGCCTTGCCTCCTTGTGTTTTCTCGTTAGTGTAATTCTTTTCTTGATTTTAGTATACTTAAGTCCAATTTCTTGTAGCTTTCTTTGTACAGTTCGAACACTGACGTCAAGTTCCCACTTCTCCTTTACTTTCTTCGCTGTCACCTTTTCTCCAGATGATAACAACCTCGTAACACTCCTCTTCATTCTTCTTTCTGTTCTCTTGGAAATTGTTTTTTTCCGTCCTCGCTTCTTCCGCTCATAGTCTGTGCTTAGCATGTATTCAACTGTTGACTTCGGTAGCTTCATCTCAGTGGCGATCTTTCGGATGCTGAGCTCGTCTTCTCTCTTCTTTTGGACCAAACTGATGACTTCTTTTGGACCAAACTGATGACTTCTTTTGAATGCATTCTTCTTCAGGATTTTAAATACGTTTTCGCAGTGAATGGTAAATATACTCAAATGTAATGGTCAGGGTACAATTTACCTGCAGGCAATTTGAATATTGTAGATGTTCGACGACTAAGTCATTAAAAAACCCGGAATTTGTGTCATGTCCGAAAAATAGTGTCGCCTAAGTTGAAGTAAAAATAAAGAAAACATGAAACCAAAGACAAACCCATCAATCAATGTTCATACCATTAATGGACAGTTACTGCTGAATTATTTACTCATGAACACAAAAGCTCTCGGTAGCAAAAAACACCTTTAAGCACACTTTTCAAAGTATCCCAAAAATAGTGTCGGCGCCCTGTATGCTTGCTGCGCGAAATTAATGTAGTCCAAATCCGTGATTAAACCCTTATTCACTCAGTTTTTCGTTTCCAGTGTTTACCCTTAGAGTCTTACTAAGCAGCTACTATGAGCGCGTTTCTAACTTATAACAATGGCGACGAAGATTTAGAACACATTTGAAAAAAAAAATCTGACGTTGTAAGGAGTTTTGGACTAGCGTCAAACAAAGATTGGAAATAAACTCGCCACATGAAGAGCTTAGAAATCGTGGTAAAATATTTACTGCAAAAAGAACAACAAATGCTACAAATATTTGAACTCTAGAAAAGGATATTTGAAGTAATTTTGCAGAAGTCAAATGCAACTAGAACGATAATTTTATTCACGCTTGATATGATCGTAAATTTATTAGCCAATTTTTATGTAACTCTCAAGCTATTAAGTTTTTGTCGTAATACAGAAGGTATGAAGAAATTTTCAAAAAAGATTACCACGGTGAGCCAGATAAAAAAACAATGGTACGTTCTATTAAAGAAATAGTGTCCATCGAAGCACGATAAAAAAAATTCATTTCACCTGAAAAACTAGAAAATATTACATGTGATGAATCTGTTAATTTTGTCTAAACTTTTCAGTGAAAGAAGTTCCCTATTTCATACACGTTGGTAATTCTTAAATCTTATAAAAATAGAAGATTTTATTACTTATGCTATTGTCAATTCTGACGTTGTAAGGAGATTTAAAATCACGTCAACCAAGAATTGGAAATAAACACGCAGTTGGGTAACTTGGAAATTGTAGTAATCCAGTTGTAGCAACAAAAACAACAAATGCTACAAATATTGAAATACCAAACAAGAATGTTTGGAGGAATATTGAAGAAACCAAATGAAACTAGTATTACAATTTTATTCACTTCCGATGCGTTCGTAAACACTATTGGCAATTTTTTATATGACTCTGAAGATGTTACGTTTTTGTGCTAATATAGGAGGTACGAATAAATTTTCTAAAAAAGATTGCCAGGGCTAATCAGGTGAAAAAAAAGTACTTTTACTTTTAAAGAAATTGTGTGCATCAAAGATCGAAAAAATATTGTAATTACATTTTCACTTGAACAGACAGGAAATATTAGGTTTCATGAAAAACTCTTAGTGTTGTGTAAAATTTCCAGTGAAAGAAGCTCTATTTCAAAAACGTAGTCTCACAAATCTGCCACTGTCCGTAAGGTTAATTATGGGCCCTGCCTATATTTTGTTAGAATGCAAAAACAAAGTTCTACGTTTTGGTTAACCCTTGCCCAAAATGTAAACACATCTGAGGATAGTTCGTTCAGTTCAAATTTTTTCACATTCGCAATTGACAGTGTCAGCATAAGTAAGAAAATAACCTTTTTTGCGAGATGAAAACATTGCCAACGTGCATAAAATAGGGTTCTTTTTTCACTGAAAATCTTCGCCTGAATGCGCTGGCGTATCTTTTATGTGTTGTTCTTGTCCTACGTATTATCGTTCATTACCAACCTTCGTTTGATTATTCTATTGAAAGACCTTTCCTAGTTTACAACAGTAGTATTCATATAAAATATAAAATTTATTGTAACCTAATTGCGTACAATAATGGATCATATCCAATATAGGTGAACAATTCAACTATAAAAATTCAAAATAAATACAATGTAGAGACATGTCTTGTTCTTGTAATAGAATTCACCCGGGGTGGGTTAAGCCGGTTCCAATATTGGAGTTTCATGGGAATTTGGAAGTCAAAAGCGGTCCCCAAACCCGCATGTATAGCACATGAGATTTGATTATAGTGGTGAAGGTTTCGTGCAGGACCATCCACACTTTTTGAAGGGCCACAAGGTCCCCAAACGACCTTCTGCATGTTTTGAATTCCCCTAAACCAGTTGCCATCCAAGTCTATAGAACCCAGTCTGTCCTGCTATTTACACATAGCTGGAGAGAGAGAAGAAGATTCACATCTATCCCAAGGGTATTAGCACGTAAGTGAATGTAATGGATTCGACTGGAATTCGAACTCGGCTCCTCAATCCAAGCCGCTATCCATTACTCCACCGTGCCTCCTAATGTAGAGACATGTGAAAATGGATCAAAACAAAAAAAAAACGAATGACATTAAAAATCGCGAAAATTTTCCATCCTTTAATAGCGGTCAGTTTAACTTGTAACTTATATAAATGTAGGTAAAAAAGCAAGCGTTGATAAGATAAAGTTGACAAAGCACTGCTCGGAACTCCAATCAGAATTGCCCCCTACATCTCGATCGGTGGTATTATAGGCCCTGCTTATAATTGTTATAATTTTAAATAATATAAGAGAAATATGTTTTAACAAATATACGATACGTGTGTCGTAAAATTACGAATATGAAAGTAAACAAATTTAAAAAAAAATGTATTAGCCTGTTTATTACTGTATCTCGTGGAACCGCAAGCGTCCACTACCTGAACCCTAGTGTTCTAGGGAACTCCAGTTTAGAAATACTGGTCTAAGTTATAATTAAAACCTATAATCTTGGAAAATTTTATATGAAATCAAGAAAATACGAAAATTTTTAGAAAATTAGTTGTAATATATGAAAAAAGTTGCTCACTATAAACTGACGCCAACAAGATATAGCTTAATTTCTAACAACAATTTAAATTGAAAGTTAAATGATACTAGGTATATTCAATAATTCGCCGAAAAAAACAGCATAGCATGGTGAAAAAATGCCCCAAACTTAAAAAAGAAAAAGTTTTATCGTGAAAATGTTTACGTTATTAATAAGAGGAAAGACCAAACTATTTTTAAAAAAAATTTATTCATTTCTAGCACGTTATTAGTTAGCATTAGTTTTTTCAGCGCTTCTTTCAGTTGAAAAACACATAAATTTGGAAATTCTTGCAAAAATTAAATATTTGTCGGATTTTAAATGAAACTTTCATACTGATTAAAAAATGAATTAAATTATTTTAGAAATGTTTGTTTTTTAGAAAGTCACGGTAAAATATTTTTTTGCATCTGTTACACCCCCCACTTCATTTTATGAAACTTGAAAACTCGACTATGCGCATCTCAGTAAATGTTGAAGACTTTGAAGAATATAAATCATTGATATTCTTGTAAATCGAGAACCGTTTCTAACCTAAAATTCAGCTCTGAATTGTAAAATACAAAACCCAATAAAACTAAGACATTATTTAATTAAAAAAAGCCTTTAATGACTTTTAATAATATATATAAAGGACATTTTTCATGTTCAAATCAAAAAAATTTTTCGATCAAAAATGAATTTTTACAGGAATTTTTTATATATTTTTTTCCAATTTTAAATATCAAATATGTTAAAGTTGTTAAATATTTTAAAATTAAGTTTGAATTAAAATTAAGTTTGAATTAAAATTAAGTTTGAATATGTGCATCTCTGGAAATGCTCTTTTTAAAAGATCTGTTTTTACAGATCATAAATTCGAAAGCTTATCGCCATCTGCAAAGCGTGTTTATTTTTACAATAATTTTTTAATATGCCAAAAAATGTATTAAAATCGTCTCCGACAAAACTACAGAAGCACAATTCTGAAATAATGTCACGTGTGCTAGAGATGTTTCTCCTGATAGCGAGGATTCGGCCTTATAAATTGCGTTGATTTCGTATCAAATTCTCTGACTGATCGACCATCATCGTCGCATTTTCAAAATTTTAATTTTTTTTTTTTTTTTACAAATTTCACTAAATATTTTTTCATGTTTTCAGTGCAATTATTAATTTCTTTTTTGCAGGCTTTGGATATATCTTCATTTAAAAAGTCATAAAATATTAGACTTTTGCAAGTATTTAATTTTTAAGAATTACTTTATTATCAAATAAGCTGGGTCACTTAAAATTCGAAAATACTGTAACTTCCGCCCTTCCGTCTGATAAATTGCCAGACATTAGTTTTCGATACATTGTTTTAAATGTCAATTCACACATCCAAAACCAATCACCACGGTTAGACGTGCTTCTCTTATTTCCAACTAAATTTATTTTTGTTAAAAAAATAAAGTAATGTTTGTTTCAAGTTACATTAAATATACTTTAAATATTCTAATCTTCCTAAAATAACATTTGAAAAAAGTATAATTGAATTTTACAAAATTTTTAAACGGAAAATTTCACTTTTGTTTACAAAACTCTCAAAAATGGCTGACATGATTGATTTTATGTTAATTTTGATGACTCAAAAAAAAAAAGAAAATGATTTCTAAGTAAAATTTCGGACGTGCAAGAAAGGATTAAAATTTTTTAAAAAATATTAGAAAAATATTTTGGTCTTTTCTCTTAATAATAACAAACATTTAGACGATAAAAAAATGTTTAATCTAGTATGAGGCCCTTTTTAATCAGGGTATGCTCTTTTTTAGCGAAGTATTGAATATAACTAAATCATACTAATCACGAAAGTCTTTGACTTACCCAATACTGGTAAAGCGACGGTGGTCGTGATCAGCAGTAGTAGACATGCAAAGAAAACCTTCATGTTGTCTTGGCGGGCGTCGTCTTTCAGTCTCTGCGAATTTTGTTCACTTTCGTCTGGAGTTGTTCTTAACTTGTGTTTACTGGTTCAGGCGTCAACGGCTTTTTATCTCTGAAGCATCAAATAACCGGAAGTAAAACAAGTGAAAGTGGTAGGGGAAGGCACACTGAAGGACGGGGTAGGGGGCCGAATAAGTCTACTTATTGGCACAGAGACAGATTTTCTTTCACTCTCTTTCTCAATATATATTTATATATCTTCATTTCATGCAAACATTACATCGAATTGATCCACACACAACCATATAAATATAAGAGAATGTGGGTGGGAGCGTTTTGGTGTGAGTGCATGTGTCAGATAGTTAAAAAGAACAGTTAAGAGAATTTTCCCAGTTTTATTTCACATCCGGGTGACTGTGGGAGTGTTGCAATTCTTGTTCATAGTAAGATAATTTATTGTAAATAAAGAAGAAATGACAAGTAAAATTTCCTATGTAAAAATGATTCACGAATATGTGTTAGAATGCATCAAAAGTGGTCGAGTAACAACATACATATAAAGACAAACACACACGTTTGATTAATGACTGTTATACACTCGGTCAACAAGGGATATATATATATATATATATATATATATATATATATATATATAAAGAAAGAACAGTAAGATATATAATCCGGTGTTCTTATAGATATTTTTATTTTTACAAAATAATGCTCAATGTAAAATTACAGAGCATTAATATTATAAATTAATTGATTTAAAATATGGTTTTTCCGCTACACAGTTCTAAACATGTTTTAAAAATGGAAGGTCCGAATTTAATTTTGTAATTAAATTAAAGACATTAATTCCATTTCGTCCTCAAGCGAATTTTGGAGTAACTTTTAAAATTACTGGGTTTTAAAGACACAGCTAAAATCATAATTCACTTTTCCAAGGTTACAGATAAATCCACTTCCACTAGACAGGGGTGTTTTCGTGTTCATTATGTCTGTATTTTGATGTATCCGTTAATATTAGGTTGGTGCAAAAATAATGACGTAATAATGTCGTTTTTCGACGTATTTTTTAACGTCAAAAAACGACATTATTACGTCATTATTTTTGCACCAACCTAATAGCTACGTTTTGGTAGGGGGTAGGGATGTATTCCTCAATGAAATCTGACATCCGTTAAATGCATGTCTCCCTTTTTAAAAAAAATTATTGTTAACGGCAAAAATTCTTACGGCATTTTTTCTATTTGTATATTGAAAGGTTTTCGGGGGGGTTGTTCAGGTTAGAATACTTTTTATTTAACTACAGTTTGAAAAATATTTTCACTTTTAATTTTTAATATACTATATTTCTTTTAAGAACAAGTAAATGTATTAGAATCCCTTACAGTATGTAGAGTTATTTTCACATCAACTATAAGTGTGTATATTATTAGGTAACAATTTTTTTTTTGTTTAATTATTATTTAAGTAAACTTTATTACAATGACGCCAAAAATAGCTAATTGATTTCACTTCCATTTTTGAAACATGGTTAGAACTGTGTAGCGGAAAAATCATATTTTAAATCAATTAATTTATAATATATATATATATATATATATATATATATATATATATATATATATATATATGTTCAAACAGGTTTGGTTAAATAATTTACACATATCATGTCGATTAGTTTTTGCTGTAATCTATTCAAGTTTGTTAATTAATTTTTTAGTAGACATAGAAAATTGAGTAAGAGAAATAACAAGATATTCTTTCGGATACTTCTTATTTTCCAAAGTGTCTAATATATATATATATATATATATATATATATATATATATATATATATATATATATATATATATATAAATATATAAATATATATAAATATAAAAAGAGAGAGAGAGAGTGTGTGTGAGAGTGAGTGAGTTAAAGAAAGAGAGATCTACACCACGGAATTTGTGAAGTGCGTCGCTATATCGAGTTTAATTTGTTACCTTTTTGTCTGTTGGTACAGGTTCAGGTTCAATGAGAGAAGAGGAAAAACTATTCTTAGTTGACGCGTTTCATCCTCTGAAGGATTTTATCATGCAATGTTCCTTGATAACATTGTCTCTCTTTCTCTTTTTTTTCTCTCACTCTCTCTCTCTCTCACACAAACACACATATATATGCATATATATATTATCAAAAAGGAAAAGCAAAACTATTATTGTTTATATTTGTGGGGTCAGTTAAAAGAGATTGGGGAAAATGGAGATCAAGCGACAACAAGGCACGTCGTAAGAAATGGCCAAAGATACTTAATGAGATACAAACCTAAACAAATTTTATTAAAATACAGGGTGTCCATAAAGTTTGTGTGCACTTTAAAAAAATTATAACTTTATTTGTATTTGCGATAGAAATAATTTGTAAAAAGGATTAGAAAGAAGTAAATCTATATTTTTTAAGTTTTTTTTTTTAAATTTTATTTAAGTTTCCACATGTCCTCCATCATTAGCAATACAAAGGGTAATACGATTTTGCAGTTTACGGAAAAAAATTGCCAACTGTTTTACAGTAATGCCTGAAATCACTTTAGTTATTTTAGCTATACTTAAAACTTGGTACATTAAACTTTATGACAGTTTTTACAGATTATTTCTATCTCAAATACAAATAAAGTTATAATTTTTTTAAAGTGCATACGAACTTTATGGACACCCTGTAAAATACAAGATAATTTTACTAAATAAATATGGTGGTTTGTGTGCCCGGAAGGATGGTTAATAAATTTCTGGACAAGTAACTAATTTTTTTCTTTTAAATTAAGGGTAGTTGCAGGAAAAAGATCAATAAATGATTTGAAAAAAAAAAATAAAAATGGAAAACTCGACTTCATCATAGAGGAACTCTTTATTAAAGAAAAATTTAAAAACAGAAACCATATTTATGCCAAGATATTTGAATTAATTTTAGATAAGGGTGTAGAAGTTGATGCCGAGAATGAGGAAAAACAAAATGTCGCACCAAACTTAATTGTAGAGCTAGAGCAGTTAAGAGAAAATTGCGATGATAAAATAAATAATCTCCTTCCCATTGTTAGTAAGGAGATGGACGCATCAAACACGCCATATCTCAATTCTTTTCTTTTTATGCGCCGTATCTCTACAGGGCGTAGACGATCATGGCTCTCCAATTCCCTTTATCCTTTGTAGCTATCGATAAGTTTCGTCCCATTGCCACCTCCCCCGGGACCACGTTCTGTCATCCACTTGCTTAAGCTCGACAGGTATATCATGCATTGCTTTCCTTTGTTTCTCTTTCTCTCTATTCGACCTTTGAGTAACAGATTTTCCAGGCCCTCCTTTCTCATTACGTGTTCCAAGAAATTTTATTTGCCTCTTCCTGGTTTTAAGTATAAGCTTCTTCCTTGTTTGCATCCTCTCCAAAACCCCATCGTTGCCCACATGCTCGATCCATGGTATCCTTAGCATCCTTCTGTAGAACCATACCTCCGTTGCCTCTTCTTCATCTTTGAGGAGAGCGTCCAACATTCACTGCCGTAAAGGGGGACAGATGTCACGTAGCAGCTCAGTACTCTTTGCTTTTTTTTTACCAAAGAAATCCCCCTGACCCGCAATACTCTGCATAGCTTTTATAATGCGTCCTTGGACATCCTAATCTACGGATTTCACATCTCAATATGTACCGTAAACTGAAGTACCCGACGTTCAGTGGAAATTACAGTGAGAAAGATATATTCACCTTCAAGAATTTGAAAATTGTGTTTCAAGTCTAGGATCGAAGTCAACGAAACTGCATTGTTTAAGTGGCTGCCTAGCCGATTATACCATACAGATAATTCACTATATCACTATCAATGAAGAGAAATCTGATGCGGCTGCCCAGATATTGAAAGAGAAATATTTGGATAGTAGTTGCAATATGAATGAAATCTTTCGCCAAATAGATTAAGCCAAACCCTCGTGAGACTCTGAATTCGTCGGAGTCAAACAGTATTTGACAAGAATCAAGGCTGGTCTTTATGAACTGGGGCAGTCATTTAAACTGGATTTTATAAGACGGAAATACATACCTGAGCTTCTTAACTTGTTCAACACTGCCCAGAGGGTTAAAGGGAGTGTTTATCTATACCGAAGATACAAATTTTCGCTAATTGAAAAAAATGAGAGAAGACTGTTCAAATGTTGTTTCTGTTCGGATGTGGTTCATTCGAGCGCGCATTGTCCCAGGAATCACGATTAGCTTGATGTAAAGAGAAGAACCCATGCTCACATTGCATGAATTTTAGACACACAAGCATTGGATGTAAAGCTAACGAGGAGGAATTACTATAGAAGCGTAGATTTTGTAGTTCAAGGTCACGAGCTCTTGACAGGAATCAAAGCTGATCTCTACGAATTGAGGAACTCGTTTAAACTGGATTTTATACCGCGGAAATAAATACCTGAGCTTACTCAGTTGTTCAAATCTTCCCAGTAGGCTAAAGAGACGGTTTATTCATACCGAAGACACAAATTATCCCTCACGGGGTCAAATTTTTTATAATTCGAATGAAGGGATAAAAAACATTAATAATTACTAGAAATTGAACTAACCCAATTTTCCAAGAAACCAATTACTTCAGAGAGCTGATGGGGAATTCTGAAAAACCTATTCTGGCATTTGAGAGAGGGCTGTTCAAATGTTTCTTTTCGAGCGTCCATTGTCCCAAGTTTGCATCCGGGGAATCTTGATTAGCTAGACGTAAAGAGAAGAACCTATGCTCACTTTGCTTGAATTTTAGACACAAACGCATTGGATGTAAAGCTAACAGTGATGAATTACTATATAAGCATAAATACTGTAATGTAAATAATGTACAAAAATACTGTAGTTCAAGAGCACACACTATTGCATCATGGCCCACTCATAGGCAAAAATGCCTAAGAATGATGTGGTGTTTTAAGGAAACCGCCAAAAGAGAAAATTGGATTTTACCGCTATTAAGCCTAGAAGTAATTCAAGTAAAGATGAGTTAGTATTATAGACACAGACAGTCAAAAATCATTTTTCACAAGATATCTTTGAGAAATATAAGGGTAATAATTGTCTTGTCCCTCCACTGATTTCAAGGTGAACACTTTATTTAGGTTCCCAATTTAAAATATTTAGGGATGTAATGATGTTTGATATAAAAAATTAATACGGAAATTCCTTCTGTACCTGTTTTCATAGGTATCAATTTTAATATCGATTTTAATATCGATTTTAATGTTCAAGAGTTCCACGTAGTAGCAATTTTTATAAAAAATTGAATTATAGGTTAGCTGCAGATTATATTAAGTACAACAAACCTACACCTGTGCATGGTCTGTTAGGAGTTGATCTGATAAAATATATGGGCCCTCTACACATGATTAATTGTATGCAAGGTTATATTTGAGAAACCCTGATAAGATAATCCATTTTTGGGATATAACTAATTTCTTATGCACAACGCAACTATTTATTATTTAGAAGTCCATTCATAAACAAGTAAATTTTGTTTTAGAACCAAAAAGGGACATATATCGTCCTTTGCTGAGTGTTTCGAAGAGTGTTTAGTAGAACGTAATTTGGAGAAAATGTTTAGTGTGGAAACCCAGGTGTTGACGGATGATGAAAACTCCGTTAGCGACCACACTAAGAATAAGATGAAACAATTTAAGGACTCCATAAAATATAAAATTAATTGTTTTTATGTAACGTTGCCATGGAACACATTGTGCCCCTTCCAATCATGCTGTGGGATTAATGTATTATAGGCTAGTAAAGGAATTGGATCAGAATAATTTTTACAGTAAGGTTCACCCTAAACAAGGCCCGGGGCACACTCAAGATAGAGCGTTACGTTAAGGGGTAGTTTATATGGATATTATAGTAAGATCAGTAATGACACCAGACTTGAACAGGTTAAGATTGTAGTGATTGGGGAAACATTCCCTTGGGAGTCTGTTGCATAAGGCAGTGTTTCGCGGGAAGAAGCTGTTCGAGTGGAATTTACTTCCCGCCGATCGAATACGGGGGTAATGTGGGTGGTTTGGTAATTTGTAAGTGACATGGCCGTTCCTAGCCGTGAAGTTTAGAGTTGGTGGAACCAGGAGACGTAGTTCGTCTGAGGACTTTTCACAGTAGTAGCGACAAAGCAAGTGAGAAACTCTCCACATCCCCTCCTGGGGGAGAGAGAGGGTTTGAAGGTGGAAAATAATGATTTGGAGAAGCTTTTGAGTTATATCAATACTGGAAAGTTAATGGTCTGGGCAGCTCCGGCCGAACATGTCAACAGTACCCTATTTTCGGTCTGATCTGGCTCTTATAAATGTAGAGAATAATATGAAGAGTCAGGCTCTAACTGGAGCGGTACAGGGAGCCGGTCATTTTCTCTGCATCTTTAGCGATGGGTCGTATATAATAATTCCACTTGAGGTCAGGTGTAAGTTTGAAGCCGAATATACTCTCAAGAGACGGTACCTCCTCGAGGGGACATCTGTTCATCGTGACAGACGGTAGTTCGGGGTCTGATCAACGGTGATGGAATGTAACCAGTTTAATCTTAGTGGCATTGAATATAACCAGCCAGTTATTTCCCCACAAAGAAGTTAGTGTTAGAACGGAAGAAAGGTCAGCTACCGATCCTTGGTCGTCAAGACTTTTAGAGATACGCACGTATATCGTCGTATCATCGGCATAGACGTTTACAAATGCACGGAGCATATTTTTTAGGTAGATCATTTATGTTAATCAGAAAGAGAGTTAGCCCGAGAAGTAACCACTGGGGGACGCCTGCATTGGCCGCCAGGGTCTTGGAGGACTGGCCGTTAATAATTACCTTCAGGAATATGTTCGGAAGGATATTGTAATAGATAAAACTCTTCCAGTGATTCCATAGCTGGAGAGTTTGTATAGCAAACCTTTGAGACACAATTAATACCATGTTCCTTGCGGTTTGTGTGACGTCAAAAGCGTCACTAATTCTGTGCGAAATGGTAGTTAGGACATCAGCGTGGATCGGGCTGATTGAAACCCATACTGCTTGTCGCACTAGAGGCTGTTCCTATCTAGGTGTTCGACGACATTCTTGTTGATTAACGGCTCAAAAGCTTACTGAGGAGACTAATGGGCCTATAGTTGGATGGGGAGAATCGGTTGCCGCGTTCGTGAATACGGGCATACGCTTACCACATTCCACGTGCTTGGGAAAGATTTCTCCTTCAAGCAGTGGTTAAATAACTTTGTTAAAATCAGGGCTAATTCTAAGTTTACATTCTTAAGGACGACCACTGACATTTTGTTTGGGTCAGCGGCATTTTTGGGGTCGAGGCTTTTGATAAGTCTAGAGACTTCTCTTACTAAAATGAGTATATTATTGAGATTACGCTCAGTGAGACGGGGGAAGTCGGGGAGGGGATGGCCTTTGTCATCTGACGTTGAGTTTCAGGCAAAGATCGAAGCAAAGAGTTTCGTCTTGTCTGTCGAGGATGATATAACCTCGGGTCCGTTTATAAAAGTGAGCATAGCCGCTTTGCCTCTGTTCATAATTTGGTTGGTGATTTTCCAGAATTTCCGTAGTTTATTATCAACCATGGTCTAGACAGATCGCAGCAGTTTGGGGCAGCATGTTTGAAGAAGTTTAGGTTTAGCTATGGTTTAGGTTTATTTTGTTTTACGGCATATCAACCTCAATGGGTTATTTAATACCGACAACATTTTTAGGATAGATTCGTTTGAATACAATATGTATTCTTTGGATTAAATTGGTTTGATTTATTTTATTTTACGGCATATCAACCTCAATGGGTTATTTAATGCCGACAACATTTTTAGGATAGATTCGTTTGAATACAATATGTATTCTTTGGTTTAGATTGGTTTGGTTTATTTTGTTTTACAGCATATCAACCTCAATGGGTTATTTAATGCCGACAACATTTTTAGGATAGATTCGTTTGAATACAATATGTATTCTTTGGATTAAATTGGTTTGGTTTATTTTATTTTACGGCATATCAACCTCAATGGGTTATTTAATGCCGACAATTTTTTTTATTGCTTGTAATATTTGGTTTTGTCAAAAATCTGTTTATGATAATATTTTTCCTTCAAAATTGTATTGCTGTTAATAATTTTTTTAAAAAGTATTGCTGGTAATAGTTAACTATTTGCCCATAGCTGGGACCCTAACAGGTGCTACCACCCGGGTCAGGTGGATCTGGAAAAACCAGTACTTAATAGGTGGTTCCACACTCCTCAAAACCTCCTTATCAGTGGCGTTACTGCTTGACATAATTTATCGTCTTACCCAGGAAAGGATATAGTTTAACGTTTTACCCAGAACTTGAAGAGGTTTAAGAGAAGAGCTTCCATAATATAGGCCCGAAAGCTGTCCCGGTCATCCTCCGTCTAGCGAAAAACCGTTCTATGGAACGGTAAATTAGAGGGTGTCATTGGTTCGTAGTCAAACATCTGGCACACCTGAGTATAGTTACTTTGAAAACTGGATCGAGGAACCGATTAAAAATTATTCATATACGCTCTTTACTGTTTTTAATACATCTAATATCTAAGGAGATATTTGGGAACAAATTTGAAAAAAAAATTAACCTCGCATAATCTAGCGACCATGAATTTTATCACAGCATGTTGGAAAGTTTTCTAGCTATCGCCCGTAGACAACACATTGACGCCAGTATGTCTGACATGATAAAGAACTAAACTCTTATTCAAATTGAGGATAAAGTTATGCAACTTGCAGCATGCAATTTGTCAGCATATAATTTGTTAAGACTTGTTAGAAATTAACTAACAACACAAGGGCAAGAGCAAAGCGACTGCACTCGCGAGCTTATGAGTGACCGGCTAGTTATTAATAATTATAATTGATCCATGAAGACGATAAGAAAGTACTTTAGTAAAAATTAAAAGGGTGACGGAAGATTCTAGACCGTTTCCCTCAAATACCTATATCCACTCGAATTAGCTCTGACTTTTAAACCTTGAAGGTATAAAATGTGAATGCTCTTGAAGGTCTTGTGATTTGAGAGTTGTCAAAGTTCGTATCAGAATCTGTTCGTGCCTTCAGAGTTTCCAGCTAAGAGCGTTGTTTTGAGAACAGCACTTTTTCTGTATTATCTGTGTTACAATAGTCGGGGTGAAGATAAAACTTAATTCTGTCGTGAAAGAGACAATTTGGGAAATAGGTTTCGTTGTCATATTTTTGAGTCTACGCTCGGTCAGGTCTTCAGATGTTTTGGAAGACGTCGTGTCTACTACTGCCCCTGATGATCGTATTGCAGGAATCTTTCAAGAGCAATAAGGTCGGCTCCGATTTACACATTGGCGGTCAGCACAAGAATTTAATCGGTTCGAGAAGCCATTAATTAAAAAATCACGTTTAACAAAACAATTTGTATCTGTTTATATTTCTGAGATGAGGTATTATTTGTATTATTTACATTATTCGGACTATTGTCCTCATCTTTGTTGCCATATTTATTACAACGTTTCGGCCGTTGTACGCTCCGGCCTTCTTCAGGTGGATGGAATGTCGAACGGAACCCTTTATTTCGCTCACTGGGATAGACTGTTCTAGTTCCACGTGTCATGTTTAATGGATGTCAGTTATCAGAATATGGCCGAAACGTTGTAATAAATATGGCGACAACGATGAGGACAATAGTCGGAATAATGTAAATAAAACAATTTGTTGTAGTAAAATCCCCCCCCCCAAAAAAAAACAAAACAAAAAAAAAAAAACTCATCTTTTTCCCCTTGCTTAACCTTCAATTAATCCTCTTCCATTCCTTGGTCAAAGAGTTTTGCAAAAAGTGTGGTAAGTTACAGCTTTCAGTAACTGTTTATTATCTTCACCCTTTTCTCCCAAACTACCGAGAGCTTAAATTTACTTAAAAAATAATGAACGTTATCTTTTCGTAAGAAAGTTGCTTCAAATTTACATTAAAGTTTCGACGCAAAATATAATTTACGAACAAAACTAATCATTAATAATTAATGTTGATTAAATATATTTTTTGTTTTAAATGTTCTGTTATTATTTATCATCAAGAGAGAATATAGCTGAATACAAAGGTTCTTATATCAGAATTGAAGGGAATTATTTTTTTTTTTATAACCCGTTAACAATTAAATTTAATTGGCAGTTATTATATCAAACATATTTTGAACACTTTTAAGGATAGAAACTTCATTTGAAGTTAGACGTATTGGCATGTTGTCAGTTTAATTTACATAGAAAGTCTCTTGAAAACTTAATCAGGTTTGAGTCCACCCGATTAAGTTCACATCTAAATGTAGCCTTTTAACCGCGTTCGATCTCACTGAAACTCTCTTATATAATATTTGTCTTTCTAATTTGAATTGTTTTGTATACACTGGCATTCTTCTAGTAATATTTCATGTTTGACTGATATTGATTGTAAACTTGATCATTTTTCCCACAACTACTCTTATCGCTTTATCTCGATTCTCCCTAATCTCTTTTAACCGAATCCACACAAAACATACATTGATAGGTTTGTTTTTCCTTTTTTCATAATATATTCATATATATATATATATATATATACATATATAAGATAATCCTAAGGAGCCAGGCAAACCGACATAGGTTTCACCTAAACTGTTCTTCAGGGCAAATCCGGCTAAAAAGAAAAATACGGAACAGTATTTATTGATAAAATAAAAAATAACCATGACCCCGTGACAAAAAAAAAAAACCCCAAAAAAACCTGAAGATCAGTTTAGGTGAAACCTAGGTAGGTTTGCCTCGCTCCTTAGGATTATCTTAGTGTATTGAGCACTTGACGTAGTTGTCTTTTTACTCGTTTTTTTTCTTGTGTGTGTGTGTGTGTGTGTAGTTTCCATGGCTTGTTGACTGAATGTCTTCGGTCTAATAAAAATGTGTGTGGTTCGTCATCAGTTATCAAAACAATTTATTACAGTAGAAAAGACACTTCTGTTTTTGTTTTCTCTTGCTTCACCTTCAATTGACCTTTCTCCATTCCATGGCCATGGAGGCAAAGTAGAGTTTTAGTTAATTAGTTTATTATCTATACACCGAGGTTGAATAAGACTGACGTAGTTTTCGTCGGTTGAAATAGATCTATCTACCCACTCCATATAAGGTAATTTTGGATTTTGTTGTGCAATATTACTGATATGTTCGGTTATAATAAATAAACTGAGTTCTTTTTGTGGATCAGTTTTAATATTTTATATTACTGGGATCCACTTGGATCATATACCAACAGATTTATTACCTGTACAATATATATATATATATATATATATATATATATATATATATATATATATATATATATGTATGTACGTATGTATTATTATTATTATAGTAAAAAAAGAAAGAACAGTAAGGTATATAATCCAGTGTTCTTATTGATATTTTTATTTTTAAAAAAGAGTGCTCAATGTAAATTTACAGAGCATATGTTATAATTACTATTTTACTTTTTAAATAATATATCTCCATGACGACACAGAGATTACTATGTTTCGAAACTGAAGTTCAAATCTCAAGATTTAAACTTAAAATTCAGAGCTCGGTTTCATTCTCAAGCGATGCTAAGAATAACTTACGAAAAATATTTAATTTACTCTATTTTTAAGTTAAGTTTGTCGTAGTAAGAGAATTACTATTTTTTTTATTAAGGGGGTGTTGGGTGTATAAAGTAAGTGTATCTTTGTGTGACAAATTTAGAGTCAAGTTATTATTGCCTGGCTTATTTGAACTTATTAAGGTTTACGCTACAATATATTTGGCATTACTGATTCATTTTCCTTTTAATACTACATTTAGATTTTCTTATGAGGTATTCTAATTTGAATAAGACCTATTTTCTAAACTTATAATTTTATTTATACAGATCTAAAATACTATATTTATCTAATTTATTAATAGTCTATATATGGTACTGTAAAATTAATATATTAGAATTTAATTACGCATTTAGAAATTATTTAATTTATGATCACATAATAGATATAAATATGTGAATTATTTTTTATAATTAATTATTTTTAAGGAGTATATCAGACAATGTCTACAAAAACTTCTATTTCATTTCTTTCATTTAATAAGTCTTTATATTTCAGAAACTTAATAATATATAACTTTTCATGTATGCATAAAGAACATGGGTCATCCAAAGATCTACAAGTTCTTATTTTCTTTATTAGTTTCAATTTAATTGTTAGCGTTTTATTTGTTTCGCTTAATTGCCAATAATATTTGGATAGGGATGTTTGGTTACGATACTTTATGTTTTTGAAGGAAGTCAAATGCTGTCTCTATCTTAATGTAAATTATTTTTTTTACATCCTATATAGATTTTCACAACATTAGGATTCTCAGTGCATGAGATAGTGCATTGGTAAACTACGGATTCCGTGCGGCATTCATTATTCAAAGGACAATTTTCAGGATTTTTACAGTTAGATAAATTTTCTTTATTATTGTTAATTCCTATTTCAGGATTTCTATTTCTTGATTCTGGCATAAGTATTTTTCAAGATTTTATTAAGTTTTTATGATCTTTACTAAATGTTCAGTACAGCTGTATATATATATATATATATATATATATATATATATATATATATATATATATATATATATATAAGTATTGGATTGGTGTATACGAAATAGATTCCAATAACCAACAAATACTATTCTTAAAAGAGTGCTCAATGCAGAGTAGACCACATATAATTATTTATTCGAAAATTATAACATAAATATTTTATAAAATCACTATAAAAAGCCATTTTCGTTCAACACTTCTGGTGTCTTATCAAGTGATGGTGTTGAATTTCAAAGGAGTTTCGCTGGGGTCATCGAACAATAAGGCGGGCCGTTGAAAATATAAGTAAGCTGAGATGTAGAAGTAAATGAAAAAGCTTTAAGAACTTATCTTTTCGACGGTAACGTAAACTAAAGCGAGTTAGAGCGAAGCATCCACTTTTTTTTATAAATGTTCAGATATTTGTACGGGCTGGAATTGAGGGAATAATGAATAAAAAAATGTGTAGAATACTTCGCAAATTGATAGCTTGTCAAAAAATCTCTTAGACAAATTCCTCTCTGTAAAGCAAATATTTTAAAACTTCAACACAGGCCAAGAAATAACTTAAATAACTTTTCTGAAGTAATTTTGAAAGAAAAATCTTGGGTGATACTCAATGGAAACAGGAAATTATCCAAATTAATGGAGAGAGTGCTCCGAAAAGAATCGATTGTCCTGGGTATGACGATAAACAACATCCGCGTCCTGGATAAGACTATAAACTATATCCGCGTCCTGGGTAGGACAATAAACTACATCCGCATCCTGGGTAAGATGATAAACTACATCTGCGTCATGGGTAAGAATATAAGCTACATCCGTGTCCTGGGTAAGATTATAAGCTACATCCGCGTCCTGGATAAGACGATAAACTACATCCGCGTCCTGGATAAGACGATAAAATACATCCGCGTCCTGAGTAAGACTATAAACTACATTCGTGTTTTGGGTAATGCGATAAACTACATTCAACAAAAAGGCCTCTGATCAGGAGGTTTTGAGGAACATGGAACCACTTCTTAATTGATGGTGTTTCAAGATCCAACCTGAACCGGGGTGGTAGCACCTGTTAGGGTGCCAGCTATGGGCAAATCGTTAACTCCCAAACTTGTGCAAAAATAGGTTTAATGTCAGAAATACTTTCTAATAAAAAAATTATCAGCAATACTTTAAAAAAAATGCCAGCAATACAAACAGTTATACAGTCTTTGAAAAAAAATATGACCAACTATCGATTTCTTCATGGAGAAATATTCACAGAAATAGATTTTTGAAGAAATATATATTACCAGCAATAAAAATTTTGCCGGCATTAAATAAACCCATTGACCTTGATATGCGGTAAAACAAAACAAACTAAACAAATATTTGTTTCGGCATTAATAACCATTTGAGCTTGATATGCCGTAAAACAAAACAAACCAAACCGAATAGAAATCGGGGAAACTCCCCCCGCCCCACAAAAAAAAAATTGTTCATCTGATTTGCATAATATATTCAGACAGAATGTATGTAACAGTAACAGGAGATTACCGCAAAAGAATGCAAAACAATGCGCCCAATATACAGCGGGGAAACATCCCGAGATTAAAAAAAAAAGAAGGTTTTATATGATTTTCATAACATCTCCAGAATGAATGTATGTAACAGAAAGAGGAGATTACTCAAATGAATGAAAACTGTCCGACGAATATAAATCGCGGAAAAATCCCCAGATTAAAAAAAAAAGAAAGAAAAAAGGTTAATGTGATTTGCATAATATCTTCAGACGGTAATCTCCGATGATTTTGTTGATAATCAAGAATCTAACATTAGCAGTATTTGCTGGTATATTTAATCAATTTAGTAAATTTATACCGATCGAGAATGGTGTATTGTATTTTTTATAATAATCCAGTTTATAAAGAATTACATATACAGGGTGTCCATAAAGTTCGTGTGGACTTTAAAAAAATTATAACTTTATTTGTATTTGCGATAGAAATAATTTGTAAAAAGGATTAGAAAAAAGTAAATATATATATTTTAAAGTTTTGTTGAAATTATATTTAAGTTTTCACATGTCCTCCATCATTAGCAATACAAAGGGTAATACGATTTTGCAGTTCACGGAAAACATTTGCCAACTGATTTACAGTAATGCCTGAAATCACTTTAGTTATTTTAGCTATACTTAAAACTAGGTACATTAAACTGTATGACATTTTTACAGATTATTTCTATCGCAAATACAAACAGTTATAAATTTTTTCAAGTCCACATGAACTTAATGGACACCCTGTATATAAGTTTTATCGGCTCTTCTGATGACAATATTAGAATTGTTTTTGTTTTTTTTTTTAATTATTTTGATGCGGTTTTGAGCTTTTTGTTAGAATAGGGTTATAAATATTCCGAGAAGTGCTAGCTGGACTATGTGACTGGTGTATAATTTCACTGACATCTTTGCGATGAGATCAAATTTCGGATAGGTTTCTATATCTTTTTACTGCTATTGCCAAGTAGCATATTTCCTTGGTATAACTTGCAATACATTTTCTAAATAAATATATAAACACACGCACAAGCATATTGTTTGAAGCAATCGGATGTCTATTCACACCAACGAGCTGTAATGCAGCGAAACAGGCTGCATGTGAATGTGTTATGCTCTCGTTTATTCGATTAAGCACTATAGAGATGAGGGTAATTTCAAAAGTAGCTACCGCTGCTATTAACGCATCGGTCTTCATTAATGAATTGAGCACTCTGGCTGCTGGCATTTGTATAAATCCTATATATATAACACGTTTGAAATTACCTTTCTCTGCAATGCGCCGATATATATATATATATATATATATATATATATATATATATATATATATATATATATATCATGCATCGGATTGCTAAGGCTACCAGTGCTTTCGGCAAACTTCGCCATCGCTTGAGGAATGAGCGGGGTATTCGACTGGATACGAAAGTTCGGATTTACAGAGCTGTTTTACTTGCTATCCTTTTCTATGGCTCAGAGTCGTGGACTCCATACAGGTACCATATACACCAGCTAGATGTTTTCCATAAAAGCTGTCTGCGAGCAATCTGTGGAGTTACGCTTCAAGATAGGACATCTAACGTAGACCTGTTTAATAGGTGTAATATTGGAGGAATCGAGACTTTTATCATACAGTCTCAGTTACGGTGGAATGGTCATGTCTTGAGAATGTCTGATAACAGGATACCCAAGATCCTAATGTACAGCCAGTTAGATCAGGGCTACAGGAATGTAGGACGCCCATAGCTAAGATACAAAGACAAGCTGAAAAACAACTTGTCAGCAGTCAATATACCACATAACACTCTTGAGCGCTTAGCTTTGGAGCGGGTAGAATGGAGATCAACGTGTTTTAGTGGACTCAGCAATTTTCAATCTGCTTGTCTGAATCATCTTCAAGAAGCGAGACCAAGATCTCAAAGGTCAGCCAATCTAACAGTGATCTCATTTCACAATCCTCACACTTGCTCCATATGTCGCCTCCTTTGTAAATTACTATCAGGTCCTAAATGCCACTTAAGATTATCGCACACTTTCATAACTGAATCAATAAGCTGTCGAAATTGACGGGAGAATCCATTATATATATATATAATATTGATAATGGCTAATAGGTTAGTCGAAAGCGCATTCACAGATAGTCTGGGTAGTTTTTACACACTCTCTTTTCAGCTTTCCATAATCGAAAACACTCGTACAAATGCAAGAAAAATTTTAATAAAATGCTTAATCACAGTACCTCGTTAGTCATATTCAATAAAACTTTTAATAAAAACAAAACAAAGTCACTGTTTACATTGTTCGGACTATCATCCGCATCTTTATTGCCATATTTATTACAACCTCCCTCCTTCTTCAGGTGGTTGGGATATCGAACTGAACCCTTCATTTTGCTCACTGGGGTAGACTATTCTAGTTCCACGAACCATGTCTAATGGATGTCAGTTATCAGTAATTTCCAGTTAATTCTCCTCGCCAAGTTTTTCATTGCCTTAATGAGGTATTGAATTCACAATTCTTTGGGTCCTGTCACTGAGTCTAACCAACGCTTTTATCCACTGTGTCATGTGTCCTTGAGGAAATCTGTGTATGAATTTCTGATTATTATAAACCTATTGTCTTAAGCTATCATTTTTTTACCGGTGCTCATATTGCAATTTTTGCTGTTATCCCCGCATGTTTTTTTTACCAGAGTTTATATTGCAATTGCAGGGAAAAGCAATAATAACAACGAAGTCGTTCCTTGCAGATTGTCTACAGATTCTCGTGCCAGTCTATAGCACTTTGATTTTCTCACTGGAAAGGCTTGCCAGTGTGTTCGTGCAGCGTTAAAATTTTCGTATGCTTCCTTGGAGTAATGTCCATCGCAGACAATAGCCATAGGACAACTAATCGACAGTCGAGTCAATAGGGTATGGGCGGGCTAAAAATGTGATGCAATCCCGGATGATGTAATATTTTTCTACGTCAAACAAATTTCATCATACACCCTGAAAACAGATTCATATTACTGCGCACCACTGCAAATTACTTAATCTCAGAAAAAATATAAATCGATTACACCCTGTCGCTCTAGGGGGTCTAACACTGACCGTACGGTGAAAGAAAGGAAACCAAAATGGCGGTTTCAATTAATTTTCGCAAGGGTGTATATGATCTGTAACTTCAAGTGTCACGTCATTGAGGCTGAATGATGGAGATTCAGAGGAGTTCTACCCCATGAATCGGGAGAGTATCTTTTTCACCAGACAATTGCATACCCCACGTCTCTTTGCAGACACTGGTACAGCTTGACTGGCATGCTCTATTGCACTTTCAGTACTCACCTGATCTGACACTTTTAGAAATACCATTTATTTTTATCCATACAAAATTCTTTTAATGAGAAGAACTTCAGTTGTCTAGAATCCTATAAACACCACTTAAGCCAATTGAGCACTTAGAAAAGTGTTAAATTCTGTGTTATCTTCCAGAGAATCTTCAAGCTGTCTTAAAAATAGCGAAGGACAGTGGAACAAAATGGCATATTTGTGGCTGAATAAATCTATGTGTAAATATCGAAAATATTTTCTTTGAAATTTACTTAAAAACGCTACAATCATTTGTTCGGACCCATATACCCCAAAGGTTACCAGCATTGGCTATAGTAATAATTTTATCCGTTGAAACAAAAGCAATAGTTGATAACGTATGATTGTGCATAAAAAAGATATTGCATACAAATTAGATTTTATGCAATTGAAGAATTTTTCGGTTTTAAATGACCATGCGAGGTCGATAAGCCTACCCCCACAAAAAAAGACCAAAAACAAAAACAAAAACAAAACCAAAAAAGAAACAAAAAAAACAAAAAAAACAACCAAATCAACTCTGATGGAAAAACGAGATACAAATCCCTGTCAGGAGGCAGCTTTGTCTTTGGTGGGACGCTAGTTGATATTAATTTAGGTACCTCCAAGGGATCGCTAAAAAAAGAATAGCATAGCATGATGAAAAAGACGCCAAACTTGACGAAAAGAAAATTTTATCGTATAAATGTTTATGTTATTGTGAAGAGGAAAGACCTAAGTTTATTTCAATTATTTAAAAAAAAATTCTTTCTTTTTAGAACATTCTAAATTTTGATTAAAAAATGAAGAAAAATACCCCCTCAAACACTTTGATCTTTCCTCTTAATAATAACATAAAAATTTAGACGATAAGATTTTCTTTTCGTCAAGTTTGGCGTCTTTTTCATCATGCTATGCTGTTTTTAGGGATCTCGTGAAGGTACCTAGGTTAAAAGGTTTTTGTAATCATGTTTGGTGGCACGCTATTTGATATTAATTGCATTGTTTCCGAAAAAAAAAGGGACTTTCTATTGCCCTCAGACACATCAACTGAAGTTAACCACCCAGGCAAAATGACCTCTAAAACAGGATGTGATTTCTTATTGGCATGGCAGTTACTGCAGATTGTAATTTAGCTTTAAAGGTTTTCAAAATATCAAAATACAAGCATCTTGAAGTGGAAATTTAAAACATGTGTCACATGGAGGCATCAATAATTCTCGTTATTATTAGTGCAGTGGTTTTGTATCGAAAGGTTCTGAGAGACACTTTTAAAGGGATCTCTAGTAAAAACATCTTGGAAAAATACAAAAAGAAATGTTCCTACACGTACAACTCATACTGTACAAAGGGCTTTATCTATGCAAAATGTGTATGCGCTTGTACATTCATTTTCTTAGAGGAATATGCAGAAAAAATGTTATAACGGTATTTCTAATCTTAGGCCTTTAGTTGGGACACAGGAGAGGATGAGTATACAACAGAATGAGGGCGATCTGAGGACTTTTCAGCGATCTGAGGACTTTTCAGCGATCTGAGGACTTTTCAGCGATCCTCGTAGACGTAACTTGTATATAGTTTTTAATTCTTTCAATGAAGAATTTTCAATATTACTATTACCCAATTACGTGTTTTAAAAATATTTTTGTGTTTACTTATATCTCCGTGGGTCGTAACAATTTGTGACCAGTAAAGTCAAAATTAAAAAAGAATAAAACTCACAACATTAGAGGTGTGACTAGTTCCTTGTTTTTTATTTGAATTTTAATGAAAATAAAACTGTCATGGGAAAAATAAAGGAAGATTTCGTGGGGTAATAAAAGGGCGTTGCCTACCAGGTCTCGACCCGGGCCACTTAAAATGACGTAACGTCATAAATAATATTAGGCATGGTGGGGAGGCTTCTTGATCGGGCTGTGAACATTTCTAACACCCAAAAGCAGCGCGGCATAAAATAAAAATGGTATCTTAAATCAAATGTTACATTTTAATGATTTAATTTTTTTATACGCTTTCACAAAATGAATATCTTTTAGAGATGCCAACCATAAAAGGTACATTTTTCCCTTGGGAGTCGGTTCCACAAAGCAGCGGTTCGTGGGAAGAAGCTGATCGAGTGGAACTTACATCTCACTAAAGGAATACGAAGCGAATGAGGGTGGTTCGTTACAATGTGCTTAGCAAGTCGGATATTAACCGTGAAGGTTAGAATGGATGGAACTAAGTAATGTTGTTCGTCTGAACACTTTTCATGGAAATAGCAATAGAGCAGTGTAAGAAGTAAATTTTATTCATTTATATGGGGAAGATAATGATTAACACTAGATTTGTACAGGTTAATAATATAGTGATCGGAGAAGCATCCTATTGGGAGCTGCTTCCAAGTAACACGGCCGGTTCGTCTCAAACCTGGGTTGTTACACGCTGGTCAGTACTGACACCGGTCAACTGATGGTTATCTGCTGACCGCTTTGTTCCTTCATCTGCTCTGCCCACATATTCTTTGATCACAGTGCAGTGAATATCGAACTTTCGTCCACACTTAGGAGTTGAATTGAGTTGGTGGAACCGTGCTATGAAAAAAGACATGAATGCTTCCACCGTTATAACAAATAACAAAGAAGGCCGCTGGGCTAATTTTCAATTGGTTTATATAACCGTTGATACAACAAAATTAACCCTTCCCAGTCGACTCTCTATTGTGACACCGTATCGCTTTCTTCTAAAACATGGAGCCGGTTAAAAATTCATACGTGATGTTAGATCGGGCAACCCCAGCGGCAGGCCTCGTGTGGTTCAACAGCGAACGAGGGAGCTGTTCATTCGTCTTAGTCTACTCCAACGGCAGCTCCTACTGCTGGCTTCAACCGATCATTCGGTGTATATGCATCTCACACAATTTTCACTACCCCCCAAAGCTCATTACGTATTCAACAATTAATTTCTTCAACCCTAAATAAAGCGGTTTGGTATTTCAAAACAATAAACTTTTACACATTCCTCCCGACACCCGGCCGTTTTATCAAAACTATAATCTTTCCTGTCAGTACATTTTACAAATTATTTCCAAGGAATTTCTTTTTTACTTGTCGATTTCCAAAATTCGAGCCAATTCCAAATTCAATTTTTTATATTTCTGATTTTACTTAAATTCGGTCCTCGGCCGACAATGACCTTCAAATACCAACTTTTCAAAAACAAAATTGTTTACTTCAAATTTTTCTGCTGTTTTACATTTCGGCCTTTTTCGGAAGTCTAACAATTATGTGCGGTTCTGTTTATCAGAAAAAAAAACATACATTTTTTTTTCTCGTTTCATATTTCAATTCCTGTTTCTCACTTATCAATGCTTCAGTGTTATACGGGGTTTTCGCATTAACCCTTTTAATCCTAATTCCAAATTATCAGGGTCACGATAATGTCACCTTCTTTCAACTACCACCAGTGACCCTTTATAGTGTCACAGGAAGAAACTGTTCGAATAGAACTTACATTTCACCAATAGAATACGAAGGGAATGAGGCTGGCTCGCTACGATGTGCCGAGGATGACGAGTTTTAGCCATGAAGATTAGAACTTGTGGAACAAAGGAATGTGGTTCGTCTGAAGACTTTTCACCGAAATAGCGATAGAGAAGAGAGAGGCTTGCGACGTTTCGTCTGTGAGAAAGGGGTGGCAGGAAAGAAAATAATTAGTAAAGCGTACTGTTAATCTGTCGCTATTTCCATATCAAATACTAAGACTCGATACAGTCCTTTCTTCTGAGATCCTTGTTCTCACTTATGACATTCACAGTTATGACCCGTCATATCCTGTACACAGTGAACGAACCACCACCTTACTTCCCTTCATATTCCATTAGAAAGAAGAAAGTTCCACTTGGACAGCTTTTTCCAAGAACCGCTACTTTGTAGAACCGACTCCCGAGAAGATGATTTCCTGATTCCTACAATCTCAACTTGTTCAAGTTTAGGCTTAACCCTTATCTCTCCTACATATTCTCATAAACTGAACGTCTTACATCCTACACATATACAAGCACCTCATTCGATACCCCTCTACATTGAGTGTTTCTTGAGTCTTTTATTGGGCGAACATTACAAGAAATATCCCCAATACCACCGTACACACTCCTTGCTAATCTCTGGTCGCAATTTTGGTTAGTAAGAAATACTGTTGGCATATATGGTCTGTTGCCGCCGCTGTTCATCTCGAGGTTCTTGACAAAATCCAAGACAGATATACAACGTGATCGGTCCTGACTTGGGGTCACAACTCCAGACTCTTTCTCACAGACGTAATGTAGCTTCCTTCTTACTTTTCGATAACTTTTCACTGGTTCTCTTACTGCATGAATTTAAACATGCTACTAGGTTGGCATATCGGTTCCACTCTTTTACTGTCGAAACAGTGAAATGTAACCACCTCTTTTACTCCAACAGATTCTTCTCTCGCGCTTCCGTCAATGGAACTCCCTTCCTCTTACTTGCTAGCCCGATAACTATAATTTTCTAAAATTTAAATGTAATGTCAATCGACATTTTCCGATGCCTCGATCCTCGTTATTCTTTTTATACGTCTTCGTTCTTTTTAAAATTTCCTCAATCCCCCACCTACATACCCAATCTTGATCAACATAAATGTAACAATTCTTTGTTTTTATTTTGATATATATATATATATATATATATATATATATATAATTATTTTTATTATAAAAGATTATAATAAAAAACATATTGAAAATCGCTACAAAAAAGCTTTCATGTTTCAATACTTCGATTGACGAAATACAGTCAAGTTTTTGAAACATGAAATCTTTTTTGTAGCGATTTTCACTATGTTTTTTATTATAATCTTTTATAATAAAAATAATAATAATATATCGCTCTACTTTGTACTGAGTATTTAAAAAAATTAAAAGCAACGAGCAGTGGAATTTTACTCCATCTGTTCTTTCTCTCTCATATATATATATATATATATATATATATATATATATATATATATATATATATATATGTGTGTGTGTGTGTGTGTGTGTGTGTGTGTGTGTGTGTGTGTGTGTGTGTACAGTCTCCTCCAAAAGTATTGGATTGGTAAGGCCAATTAAATTGTTTTTGTTCTTCACTGAAGACATTTATGTTTAATATTGCCAACTGCGTTTCTGTTGTGGAGTTATTTTTGCAGTGGAGTCTTGTATTTGTAGTAAATCGGTCCTAAAATAGATTCGACGTACAAAACGTTAGGAACTTGACATAATTGGTATTACGCAGAGTAATCATGTTGTGGTCACTGACTACTTCCGTATTCGACTAACTCTTACTACTCCTACTTATATTAGGTGGGACCAGGAACAGGTGTGTTTCACCAAAACAGTTTCGACATTAAAAGCATGTATCTTTGTCAGGGAGATAGCTTTATTTATTTATTTTTTGACAGTTGGAAGAGAGAAAACTTTAACAAGAAATTCCGATCGATCATTGATTTTATTTCCAATGATTAATTATTTTTATATTTTGATCATTTTTGAACCAGACTCATGGATTGCACACATGTTTAGTTCCATTGATACAACAGCTACCCGTGCATTGATCGCAATAATCTTTTCTGAAAATAAAAATAAGAAGCATATTGAGTAATAAATGCTAGAAAGAATATATTATTTTAGTCCGACATATTTTGAAATCGAAGGAAATATTGAGAATATGATATTATGTTAGTCCAAGAATCGGAGGTTGGCTAGCTTGAAAAATTATAATTCAAAACTATTCCTTTCTTCCTGGGATCGAACCGCGTCCTCCGGCACCGATAGAAAATATGTAAATACTGGCATGGAATCTATTTCTATGTTTCTATCCATTTATATCTCTCTATCAGATTGCGTATTAGGTTGGTGCAAAAATAATGACGTAATAATGTCGTTTTTTGACGTATTTTTTAACGTCAAAAAACGACATTAGTACGTCATTATTTTTGCACCAACCTAGTAGATATCTATCTTTTTTTAAAAAAATTATTTCATCTCCAGCAAGGCGATAATGTCACTAAGGCACAATGAGCTACAAAGAGTGAAAGAGAATTAGAAGTCTTCAGAAGGAACCGGAAACACAATTCGACAAAAAAAAAAGAGATAAACCTATACACCTGTTCAAAAGACCAGAGAGATGTTTGAACTGTACCCTAGGCAAACCTATCAATATACATATATATCTAAATCTCTTCATATGTGTCTGTCTATCTATCCATTTGCCAATCCAAAACTCTTTAGATCATCGTTTGTTCATATCTATATAAAAAATGATGCAAATCTTTAAGCAAATTTGTAATTACTTTCATTTTATTATCTATGTGATTATTCTAGAGTTATTATTAGTATTGATATCCGTAAGAAATAATTCTGCATTTAAAATATATTAAAAAAAATAAACTTATAATGAATTTCCTCATTTTGTAAACGTAAAACACCCTAGCCGGTCGTGTAAGATTTCCAATACCGCGGCTTCAATCAAGAGTTAACCATATCCCACGTTATGATTTAAGTTTGCTCATAAGGCGGCCAAGATCGAATCGTCACAGGTATCTTTGTGTCGGGCGGGTCCAAACAGGTTGAAGACGTACAGGAAAGAAACATAACACTCGAATAAATTGAACAAAAGTAAATACTGTTTCTTTTTTTTTATATCACTACTCCATACAATAATTGTTTTGTATCAGAGATCGCATGCAATTAATTATCAGCCCGACCCGCATCTAAATCGGAAGTGATATTATCGTTCTTGACCTGGCAAAATCTAGTTTGCTGTTGTTGGTAAAGTTTGGAACAAGACTGAAGTCGGATGTTTTCGTCGACAAATAATCAAGTAGTCCTCTCTCCTGTCTCTGGCCTCGTTTCCGTCTCTTCTGTTTCTCGTCTCTCTTCTACTGACTACGCTTCGCGCATTCATATTTAACTGGTGAAGTAAGAGAATTCGATAATTCTGGGTTATTCTCTTCTTCTACTCTTTCATATTATTTTCTCTCACTATATCTCCTTAGTGAGCGTGGGTGGTATATCCACGTCGTCCTGGTATTTCAACTCAACTTTCGACCAGGAGAATTAACTTCAAATTCGTTGTTTACGAAAAATGAAATTTTCGCTTTACAGCTTGCATTTGCAGCTGTATGTCAATCAGCATTACTCCCCTAAGTCCGGGTCACTTTTCCATTGTTCAAATTGCTCGACACACAATTCAAGTCGTTTATGTGTGAATTAAATCTTCAATTCTTCCCACGGGTTTTTGGTATTAACCATTCTCACTTCAATGTCTTTCACTACATAACACTTCCTTATGTTTTGACAAAACTTTCTTCCGTTGTATCGCGACATCGACAAATAGTATCACAGTTCCTCACATGCATTGTCCATGACATTCTCGGCATTCTTTTATAGAACAAATTTTCTGTTCTAGTGAATCCTCGACAATTTTCTCATAGATGAAGAGAAGATATGAGGCAATGCAAATCTTTATTTATAAACACTATTTCCGATGTGACGATGAATAAACTTGAGCAAACAAAAAGGCACTACTGAAGGATGCTGAGAATACAATGTACCGAACATGTGAGCAACGATGAAGTTTTAGATAAGACGGAAAAAAAGACACTTATACTTAACGAAAGAGAAAGCTGAAATTTCTAAGGGATATAATAAGGAAAGAAGGCTTGGAAAATTTAATACTCACAAGACAAGTTGAAGGTAAGAGGCACAGAAGAAAACAACAGAGTTTAGGATAGATAAAAAAATTGATGAAATTTATAAAGATATAAAAAGGACGGAAAATTGTGAGAGCCATGATCACCAACGCCCTGAAAGGAAACGACACATAGAAGTAGATGTAATTGTTCTAGAATTGTTATCAATATTGTTATCTCTAAGAAAGTATTCTGATCTTAAAAGATATTAATAAATGAATGTTTAATGATTTTCTTCGTTGGTTACGTGCGCTGTTCATAGCATTTTCAGCATTTTTCTCTGGGACAACATCTCCTTTACAGATTATGCTGGACAATTTTATCATAGTTCAAGTGGAGACTTGAGGCAATAGATAGTGTTGCATACCCCATTCGTTCTGGGGTTCTCTAGTGCAACGGTCTTGATTCACTCATATGTTGCTTTCTTCTTTCTGTCATCTTCCGGTCGGGTGATCGCTAGTTGTTCTTTTAGTTCAGAGATAAAAGTAGACACCAACAAAGTGAATTTAAACTTATCTCTTTTATTAATCACGTCAAGGTGTCCATTTTTAAGAAGCCAGTGGTGTCGCTCTATCAGCCCCACTGGGGAGCAAGTTCTTCGAGACACGAAATAACCATGCCTGATCTTTTCTACGTGTAAAACTTAACTCCCTGAAAACGCTTTCTATCTCTAACATTCCCGGGTTTGGCTCAGCCAATCAAAAATAACTTCTTTTATTTTGTTTTCCAGCTGACCCCAAGCTCATCTTCAGAAGGTCTGAGCTAAATACACTGCCACTAAAAATAATTGTATGAAATTATTATTTAACATTCCTTACCTAATTATAAAAAGAATCATTTATGAATTTTATTTCAACTATTTTATCTAAAATATCCTCTATAATTTCATGCAGGGCGTGCTCCTTACAATTTCTTTAATTCGGCCTTGGTCTCATGACCACCCCAGCATGCAGATATACAAGTCCTGAAAAAGAATTAACGTAAACAAAGGTACATTATTTACATTTTTCGGACTATTGTCCTTATCTTTGTCGCCATATTTATCACAATTTTTCCGCCGTTGTACGCTCCGGCCTTCTTTAGGTGGTTGGAATGTCGAACTGAACCCTTTATTTCGCTCACTGTGGTAGACTGTTCTAGTTCCACGTGCCATGTTTGATGGATGTCAGCTATCTTCTGTTAATTTTCCCTCTGAAAGTTCTCCACTGCCTTAACTGGGTATTGAACTCACACTCTTTGGGTCCTGTCACTGGATCTAACCAACGCCTTTATCCACTGTGCCATGTGTCCTCGAGGACAAACACAGGTATTCTGGTTAGTTTTTCATGCTTCACAAACATTTTTTTTTAAATCAAAAAGAGAATACCGGACAATCCTTTGTCCATTCTTGGTCACTAGCTTCCGTGACCTAAGGTCAATGCCTCAGACGCCAGTTTGGATAAAAGTTACTCCAACAGTGAACTCTGACCTCTCCAATATCTCTCCACCCAAGTCAGCAGATGCTACCTCCGCAATCCAATATTCCTGGAGAGAATAAAATTCCTTGCGTATTCACTTGAGAATTCAAAATATGTACATATAATTCATTGAAAAACAAATACTGGTTGAAAAAAACACAAAAATACATGCCAAAAGTCTCACCCTACAGTTTCAATCAGTTTCATAACTGAGCCACGTCCTTGCCACCTAATTTTTACACATTAAATATGCTATCATCTACACTCCTCTCCTATTCACAATGACACAGCACAAGTTGTTCATTATCACCCTATTTATTCAACAACCAATTAATTACGTTTTTCTTACATTATACCAGATCCACTTGAACGGATCTTCACAATATTTTATACCACCATTAATTTCCTATAGTTAATATTATTGCTCATCTGCCTTTGTGTCTCAAAACTCAGGTCACGGCATATACATCCCCAGACCCTGGCTGTCACCATGGGAAAAAACAACCACACCCGCTCAGCATCTCCTAACTGATCCATTACTGGCTCTACCGTAGTTACAATGAATTCTTCCTTAGTCGCTACAGCAAATTGGCATCCCATAAGTCCCCTGACCAATTTCACTAGATCATCGGGGCTCCAGAACTTGACCCCGGGGGTATTTTAGGGTGTATTTATTTCATATAAATACTTCATGGAAGCAGAGGCCCACTTTCTACTTCCCATAAATCATCGGATCCCTAACTACATAGCTAGGTGTGACTATTTCCACCCCCAGATGACAGACCCAAACATATTCGATAACCCGAAACCATGCACGCTGAATCTACTTATTTCAATAACAATTAGCTTACTTTTCCCACAAAAAATTAATTATCAAAATTCACCAGTTAATAACTTAACCAATGAAAGCAAAAGGACACACTCAGCACTTAAAATTAAAAAAAAAATTAAAAAATTCCTCGTCTGTTACAAAAATGAAAAAAACCCAAAAAACAATCATTCGTCAGTTAATTACAATGAACAAAAATATTCTAGAATTAAAACATTTGAATGCACGCAAAACCATAGTCACAAAAACTTACAGCTCATTAGGGGGATGAGGGGCCAGCAGCTTCAGAAGGCGTGAGCCAAATAGACTTTCAGTAAAAAATAATTGTTTGGAACTATTATTTAACAATAGAAGAATGTTAAGAATTCTATGGACGGAGTCATGTGAGCAACGTGAATGTTTTAAGGAAAAATGAAAGCAAAAAGGACGCTAACATCTTAAGTGCTACAAAGGAGAGCAAGTTGTGAAGAGCAAGGTTCGCCTACACCCTGAAGGGATACGGCACATAGAAGTTAAGATAGGTCAAACCTACTCAGTATCTAAATGGTTGACCGCTTGGAAATACCAGATGCTGTAAGTTTGGATGTAGGATTTATATAAGGGGTTAAGCCCACATCAGGATCACTGAAGTTAAGCTACGTTAATCCTGGTCAGTAACTTGATGAGTGACCGCCTGGGAATACCAGCTGCTATAAGCTTGGATAACGAGTGATATAAGGGGCTTACAACCATATCACGTGGAAACGCTACTTGCCATAAGATCACCAAAGTTCAGCAACGTCAAGCCTGGTCAGTAATTTGATGGGTGTCCGCCTAGGGATACCAAGTGCTGTAAGTCTGGATAGCGAGTGATATAAAGCGCTTACGGCAATATCATGTAGAAACATTAATTGCCATAAGATCACCAAAGTTAAGCAACCTCAAGCCTGGTCAGTTTACTTGATGAGTGACCGCCAGGGAATACCAAGTACTGTAAGTTTGGATGTGCTGCTTGTGTAACGGATAAAGTTTCGGAGTTGGAAACCAGACAGTCGAGTTTGAATTCCAAAACTTACGCACAAATACTCTTGGGAAAGGTGAATCGACTGTATAGGATATATTAGGTTGGTGCAAAAATAATATCGTTTTTGACGTTAAAAAGTATGTCAAAAACGATATTATTTTTGCACCAACCTAATATCTTTGTACATGTAAAGAACAGTACATATGAGATCCGTTCAAAATTATCGCGGCTGTTGCTATGGAAACGGTGATAAAGCACGCAGAGTGAAAACGTTTGGCATACAATGGCCTGAAAAAAACGGCAATTAAGAGGTGGTTCCACGCTATTCAAAACCCTCAAATCTTCCGATCAGAGACTTTGCTGCCGGGTGTAGTTTATCGTTATACCCAGGACTAGAAGACGTTCAAAAGAAATGGATTCAACACGTAAGGGAATTTTGCACATATATTTCCATAACACCAGAGCTCACAAACGAAGTGAAGAAATATTTTTACGTTTATAAGAATTATAAGTGTTATAAAATGTGTGTTATGTCTGCGTTGTTCGTTTGAAATAATGTTAGCTGGGCGTTTAGTAAGTCCTCTGGGGGCGAAAAGTGCCTCGTTATTCCTACTACCTCTTGGGCAAAATAGATGAAGAGGGTTTTGTTATCTCTTCATTTCATGATCCTGACCAGTGCCACCTAGCCGGTGTCTTGGCACATAAAATAACGGGCTATGCCTCACAAAATAAAAGCAACATAAACTGACAACAATTTGAGAATTAATGACGCTTTTCAAAATTGTAGAAGCGGCTTGATACTTACACGCACTTAAGATCCGGACAATCAAATGGAAGATTGCTGCAGAAAACCTTTCTGCAGTCTACGTTTCCTGCATGAAAAAACGAAATTAAATAAAATGTCAGAAATTAGAGATATATTTATATTAAGATTCACATTGTACAACGCCCGAGCGCTACTCAAGCTAGAGGGTTACGTTAAGGGCTAGTTTATATGGAGAGAAGAGGAAGATAACGGTTAGCTACAGACTTGGACAGGTTAAGATTCTAGTGAGGGGGGAAACATCCTCTTGGGAGTCTGTTCCACAGAGCAGTGGTTCGCTGGAAAAAGCTGTTTGAGTGAAATACGTATGAATGTAAGTCATTTGCTACGATGTAAATGGTATGGCGGGTCCTAGTCGGGAAGATTAAACCTGGCGGAAGGATTGTAGTTCGTCCGAGCACTTCCATGGAAGTGAAGATACAACAGTGAGAGGCTCGCCACATCCCGCCTGTGTGTGTGTGTGTGTGTGTGAGAGAGAGAGAGAGAGAGAGAGAGAGAGAGAGAGTGAGGTGGAAAACTATTCTTCTCCTACAACGATTCGGAGACGCTTTTGAACTCTATGAAAACTGGAATGTGAAGACTGGGCAGCTCCCGCCGAAATATGGTAACATTACTCCATTTTTAGCCTGATCTGGCTCATAAAGGTAGAGGATAACATGATGAGTCAGGTACTTACTGAAGCGGTTCAGGGAGTCGATCAATTTTTACCTGTATCTTTAGTGATGGATCATATATAGGAATTGTACTTGAGGTCGGGTGTAATTTTGAGGCCGAATATCTTCGCAAGAGACGGTACCTCCTCGAGAGGACATCCGTTCATCGTGACTAGCGGTAGTTCGGGGTCTGATTTGCGGTGATGGAAGATACAAGAATGAAGGAGACAGGATAATGGAAAGATAAATAAAGAGTTTAGAAAAAGAATAAAGAAATAAAAAGTAGAAAAACCAGAATGGGAGATCAGTTGAATGGAGGAAACAGAAATAGAAAAGGTAACTTACAAATGGGGAAAGTCATGGAGATAGAAAATTATATTTATATGTATACAAATAGCTGATAAAAAAAGTAACATATTATGTTATATTATAAATGTGTGTTATGTCCACGTGGTTTGTTTCAAATGAAGTTAGTTGGACGGCTATGAAGTCTCTCCGGTGGCAAAGAGTCACTCGTTGCTGCTACTATCTCAGGAGCAAAATAAAGGAAGAATATTTTTTTTTATCTCTTCATTTTATAGTGCTGAACGGTGCCGCCTAGCCGGTGTGATGGTAGACAAAGTAATGTGTAATTATATCTCATAAAATAAAAGTAACCTAAACTGACAATAATTTGTGAATTAATGTCACCAGAAGCGGTCTGATATTTACATGCAGGTAGCTTTTGGATAAGCACGATATATATATATATATATATATATATATATATATATATATATATATATATATATATATATATATATATATATATATATATATAAATCTGATCATTTATAGCTCAGTCTGTACATATCTCTGTCCATATCTCTCTATGTATGTATGTATGTATGTATGTATGTATGTATGTATGTATCTATCTATCTATCTATCTAAATCTGGTCATTTATAGCTTATAGCTTAGTCTGTACATATCCCTGTCCATATCTATCTATCTATCTATCTATCTATCTATCTATCTATCTATCTATCTGTCTGTCTGTCTAAGAGTTCTGTCCGGAATATTATCCAAACGTTTTGAATAGCTTCACAATTGATTAAGCGACCTCGAAGTAAATTGTCATCCTACCTCATGGTGCCTTACAGCGCACTCGGGAGCAGGCACTCTCTCGTGCAGTTACTCAGTCGGTTGTATGCCTGTATACTGCGTAACCATCACATTCATGATGGCCGAATGAGCAGATTCTTTACGTCGGAATTTTAAGCAAAACATTGCTTCGCTCGTAGGTCTTCTCCCCAAATACAGTACAGGTTCTTACTGGAGCGGTACAGGGAGCAGGTCATTTTTGCCTGCATCTTCAGCGTATATATTAATCCCACTTGAGGTGACTGGCGGCAGTTCGGGGTCTGATTTGCGGTGATGGAAGACAAAAGAATGAAGGAAACAGGATAACGGAAAGAGAGAAATAAAGAGTTTAGAAAAAGAATAAAAAAAGTACAAAAAGCAGAATTTGTTATCTCTCCTAAATCTTGTTTCGTCATCATTTAGTCAAGTTCTCCAGATAGGTTATGCATTGTTATCCTCTGCCCCTTCAATCTGACTTGCGAGTATTTAGCTTTCTAAGCCCTCTTTTCTCATTATGTGCTCCAAAAATTTCAACTGTCTCTTCTTGATGTTAAGTATACGTGCACCTTTTCCTATTTTGTATAAACCATCGATGTTACTCACATGTTCTGTTCATGGTATTCTCAGCATCCTTCTGTAGATCCATATTTCTGTTGTATCAAGTCTCTTCTCTATCTGTGAGGAGATTGTCGGGCAATCACTACCATATAGGAGGACTGATAATATGTCACAGTGTTATATTCAGTGTTATTTACTCACGAATTTTTCCTATTACTTCATACATTGTCCTATTCCTTAATAGTATTTTTTCTCATATCCTCTAAAACCCATTAACCTCTTGCATCCCAGTAGCTTTATTGCCTTGTTTGGGGTAAAATAATAAAAAAATCTCTCTCTTTTAAATTAGTACAACAATTTAAATATTAAATTTAAATATGGGAAGTGTTTTAATAGAGTGAGAAAAGTGCGACACTTATTTCCGAAGGAATATTTGTATGTCTTCCAAAAGCTAAGTCCTTTGTCTAGAGAGAGGACAATAAAAGAATAAGTATTAAGAAGATAACGATTAACATTGCATTTAAATTTTTGACTGGGAAGAAAGAAGCCGACAAGAGCAGAAGTGCGAGAGAAGAAACTGTTAGCCTAGAACTTACGGTTACATCTAGGCATTTTAACTGTAAAATGATGGGACCTTTCCGACAATCTAGTACTGCGCTTAAATTCATACAGTCTAGAAAACAAACAGTGGGAAAGGGACTGAAGCCGAAATGCCAGGTCAGAACCAATAATATTGCAGATTCTTTGGATTTTATCAAGAATTTCTAAATATAGAGCAAGAGTGGCAGCAATATTCAAAGCAAGGACGAATGGTAGACTTTGTCGAGAAAAACTGAAAAATTGTCCAGTGCAATAGAGTGAAGTTACCGTTACCATTAAAACAAGATAGATAGATAGATATGGGTAGAATGAGACAGTCAGATCGATTTATTTATTCATTTTTTCCGGCTTATAAGCCTAACAGTCAGATAGATACGCTGATGCGGATTGAATAAAATAGAATAGAAAGATAGATTAGTTAGATAAAAATATACATACTAACAAATAATATACAGATATGGTTAAAATGAAATCGATATAGAATGAGAAATAGATATGTATAGAAAAAAAAATATATATATGTGGGTGTAACAGCAAAATTTTCCAAATCGTGTACAATTGTTAGATTAATCTTCGAACAGTTGTATCTTAGAAATGGTTAAAGATATCTTAATGGAATTCTCCAAGGTTTTTATAACATTATTGGACTATACTTTGAGCAAAAATAATATATAATTACTTACGAAGCTTAATAGAAGAATTGTGATGAAATCGATCATGAACGAAAATGACATGCTCATCATTAATTAATTATGGCTAAGGATCGGAAGCTCATGAAGGATTGAAATAAACTTCAAACACACACACACATATACATATATATATATATATATATATATATATATATATATATAATATTCCAGGTTCATTTTCTAACTTATTCAAGATGATCCCCGCACTCTAACCTTCTAACTTTCTGTCCTGGAGTAACAAGGTACCTTACAAGTTTCACGTACGATTTCGTTTTCAAGTCTTTTTTCACTGTTCTTTGAACTGTCATAGGTGAAACTCCTCTCTGACCGACCAAACGTCTTATGAATTGAGTCGGATCTTTTCTATTTGATCTCTTTATCAGTTGAAATGATGATCCCTCTTCCTTTTGTAACCACCTGATCCAGTTTTAATCACAACTGTTCGCTCTTTTTTGAACTTATTCACCGTTCACTTGATGGTTCTTGAATCGACTTTCAAGATGGAAGCCAGCCTATGAATGTTGGTAACATTAATGAAGGACTGGATGATATTTTTCTCTGAAGACAGTGGGTCTGACATAAAACAATTTTAACCAGTTCTCTTTCTAGCTGAATAATTCAAATGATTTTTCAGTCATTCTTACAAAAAATGGTATCGAAATAGCTAAACGTTTTATCTGAAAACCTGGGGAAAAGAAAATTAGTTAGTTTAGTAGTTTTGTTTAGATATTAAACATTTTGTGGGCTGGAAATTTAGTAGGCGGTAACACGATTTGGACAATTTTGCTGTTACACTTGGTATATATATATATAGATAGATAGATATATAGATAGATAGATAGATATAGATAGATAGATAGATAGATAGATAATATTAGTGGATAATATACACATACATTTGCAATCATATATATAAAATATATAAATATATATACATACATATATATTTGTATAAAAAATAAATCCAAGAGGATAGAATCCAGTTAGAGCTCAATGTCCGGGACAGAGTAAGAATATAATAAAAAGGCTTAAACACTAATATTCCATGGTCATAATTTATTCCATTGGAATCGTAAATACGATCCAATTTATCAGACCTACAAATTCAAAAACTTTAAATTTGTAGGTCTGATGAATTGGATCGTATTTACGATTCCAATGGAATAAATTATGACCACGGAATATTCGTGTTTAAGCATTTTTATTATATATATATATATATATATATATATATATATATATATATATATATATATATATATATATAAGTGGTCATTGAAGTCAACACTGAGAGGCAAAAGGCTGTTTCATGCTAGACGCAATCGTCAGGCCACATCTGATATATATATATATATATATATATATATATATATATATGTGTGTGTGTGTGTGTGTGTGAGAGAGGTAGCAATATATATTTTTATATATCAAGAACAGTAATGAGGAAATTGTAAGACAAAATGGTAAAAGTTTATTAGGACTCCAGCACTGCATCGGACAGCGCCAGTCCAAAATGTTCAAAAAAGGATGATCTTATTTCCAAGACACCCAGGCGTTACTCGCTCAAACCTTTTCCACCATTGATCATAGGATATAACAGACAATTTAGATATTTCGAAAAGGGTTTGGTGCCATGCATGACACCCACGTGAATCTTTAAACCAGCGTTTCTCAACCTTTTTACCCCTGTTCCACTCTTGAAATAGTTAACATATCTCAAGGAACTTCTGCATAAAAATTATCATATACATTTTTTAATATCTCTTTTATATTTTGATAGTTCAAGTGGTAAACATAATATATGGACATCGTACAAGTGTCCTCTACTCAAGCGAGTCACTCAATGATACATGAATCTATCAAGTCAGATACAGGTCCTATCTGCGGACCCTGTGAAGGCGGTTTCACAATGACGCCATATGCACATCGTTTATTACAATTCCAAATTAAAAAAGGATGGAGCCTTTATTATAATAACCAAGGATTTCCTAATAATATGCCGTAGGTGTATAATATTAGGTTGGTGCAAAAATAATGACGTAATAATGTCGTTTTGGGACGTATTTTTTAACGTCAAAAAACGACATTATTACGTCATTATTTTTGAAGCAACCTAATAAATTACGAATATAAAATACAACAAACATTACTTAAAAATGTATTAATATTTATCAGTGTATCTCATGGAACCCCGAGCGGAACTCTGGTTGAGAAGCATTTCTTTATCAATGTGTAATTTTGTACATTTTTGAGCACAAAAGTGGATCAGAGAGCCTGCTCGGCTTAGTAGATATTTTCAGGAAATATCACCTCCTAATTGGTCAATGCCAACCAATGAGATCGTCTGCAAGTAAAGAATAATTCTTCCCGCGATCTTGATCCTATTACGTGATTACATTATCTATAAACAGCAAACACAAGCCTGTTGCTTTCTCTTCTCTCTCTTCTCTTTTTCTCTTCTTACTGCAACATGTAGTCCCAAAGAATTCTCGTCTCGACCATGGGCGGTCAGACGTTAAATAATTATTCACGCATGCACGAACGTACGAATTTTTCCAACCTTCAAACTCTCACCACCATTCACATGCTGAACATTCCTTATACACTCACATATTGTTTTGTTACACTGCAAAATATTCTGAGAACAGTCATTATAAACATTCTTCCAGTGAACTCTGAAATACAAAAATAACGGTTAAAGAGAGACAACTCTTGTTTTATTCAAACTTTTCTTACTTGAATGCATGCTTTCTTTCACATCGTTGTTCGATACTGTACATTTTGTTAAATACATATTTTAAGTGTAACGATATCTTTTGCTTATCCTTTTCCACGTCAGTCTTGTTTCCTAATCTAAAGTTAAATTAATGTGGTTATGTCCGCCACACTGGTCTAAACTATAATTAAAACCTATAATGTTTGTAAAATTTTTCAAGTTTTTATATGAAATCAAGAAATACGAATTTTAAGAAAATTGGTCACAATTTAGCGGAAACAATTAGTCGGTATAAAATGAAACCAGCAAGGCTTAATTTCTAACAACAATTTAAATTGGAAGTTAACCAATTCACTAAAATATCGTGTTCAACTTACCAGGCAGTGGTGGATGGAATGCGATGATGACCGTGATCAGTGGTAGTAGACATGCAAAGAAAACCTTCATGTTGTCTTGGCGGGCGTCGTCTTTCAGTCTCTGCGAATTTTGTTCACTTTCGTCTGGAGTTGCTCTTCACTTGTGTTTACTGGTTCAGGCGTCAACGGCTTTTTATCTCTGAAGCATCAAATAACCGGAAGTAAAACAAGTGAAAGTGGTAGGGGAAGGCACACTGAAAGAGAGGGAGGGGGACGAATAAGTCTACTTATTGGCACAGAGACAGATTTTCTTTCACTCTCACTCCCACTCATTCTCTCTCACATATGCACATGCATATCATCATATAGTCAAACATTCAAACACACACAATTTATATATATATATATATATATATATATATATATGTATGTTTATATACATATAATTCAAAATAACGTTTAAACTAAAAAATTATATATATATATATTGAATATTGAATGTTTCTCACAACAGTGGTTTTAAATTTTCCTTCTATGTTTTGATCGACAATGTTCATTTAAATATTTCCTATAAGTTTCGTTGAAATTGATCTGTAATTTTTTGAGATATGTAAGAAAAACCAATGTGTTAAATACTTTTGCTACCCACTGTATATATATGTAGAGAGACAGAGAGAAAGTAAGTAGATTTGTTATATCTACATCTATATTTATATATCTTCAGTTTAAACAGTCTAATTGATCTAAACACATACACACACACATACACACATATATATGTAGAGAGAAAGAGAGAGAAAGAGAGGTTATAATTTTATATATCTATATATTGTATCGATATATATATGGTTTAGATTTGTATATAGGACATGAACAATATTAATTTACACACACACACACATACACACACACATACACACACACACACACACACACATATATATATATATATATATATATATATATATATTTCCTGTCTGATCAAGTCACTCCAAGCAAGGAAACAATACCACTAAGACACAAGGAGGCTGCTGAGAAAATTGAGAATACCGATCCCAAAGAGAGAACAATGGATAAATCTATCATCCTCTCTCTCGCTCTCTTTCTGTATGTCTCTTTGTCTCTCCTCTCTGTTTGTCTTTCTGTCTGTCTGTCGCTCTCTCTCTCTCTCTCTCTATATATATATATATATGTTTGTGTGTGTGTGTGTGTGTGTGTATGTGTTTGTCTGTGTGTATATATATATATATATATATATATATATATATATATATATATATATATATATATATATATATAGATAAAAATCCGTTGTTATAATCCAAGTGAACTGCTTCGCATACAAAGCTCAATGCTTTATTCAAACAGACCATATAAATCACATACAATAGAAATTAACATTATATAAACATTATGATTATGTCACACCACAAATTAAAGTTTATCTGGGCGATTTTCAAACCCATCATGTTGTGACGTCATCCTGGTAGCGGCGCCAAATGTGGCGTTCTAACGTCTGGTTATCGAAGTAACTGCTTTGCTTTCTAGTCTAACTTACCCACGTTGTGATTTGATCTTAGGTAGACGAAATTAATCAGTCGCCGCGCCGTAGTGCAAGCCGAATTCGAGCAAAGGTGACACTGCACAAGTATATGTAAAAGAAAATAAAGTAACAACTCGAAAGATTCAAATGTGTTAAAAAAAGAATAACAAATATTTTTATAACTGGGTGCTGAATACAGGACTGCGTCTTTCTCCCAAACCGCTTCTATGGATACGTGACACTTTACGTTTGTTAGGCGAGTCTTAATATCTTAAGTTGTTTTTCAAGAAACTGGTTTTTGGTATCTTCAGGTGATATTCGTAAAGCTTGTTTGGGTGGTGTCAGTTTAAGTCGTTCTACAAAAAAAATGGTTTTTGGTTAGAATTCTAAGTCGGAATGCGTGGATATTTTCAGTCAGCTGCGAGGCTGGTCTCCGAGATCACAGCTCAACTCTGTCTGCTCTGTCACTCTGTCTACGTCTGCCCAGCTGCCGCTGCGACTGCCCTGTAACTCACTCTGCTCTGTGGACGATCGTTTATATAGACGCCGACCAAAACCGGTTAGGGCCTGTCGTGGATCGGCAGTGCGGGTGTGGCTAGACTGTCCCCAGTTTACAATTATCGCTCAAAGAAAAAAAATTATCTTCCTTTTTCTTTTCTTTATTTTCCCTGGCTAGAACCCCCACGACCGTAGTGTGGTCATTAAGTCTCTATCTTAACTGAATGTCATCTGGAATTCATCAACGAGATTTTCGTCAAGTAATTAGCGGGGTGCTCAAGTGAATTTCTTTGTATCCTCAACGCCTTCGTACTTCTGTCGTCAACAGTCTGTCCAGGTAACAAACTTTTATCAGGGCAAGGTCTGTACATAAAACAGGTTGTCCGTTTCCAAAACCAAATGATATCTCCGAAAGATAGTTAATGGTTTATTCTTTTCCTTTTTCTCTTCCTCCTCACTTTTTCTTTGGGGTTGTCTCAGCTGATCCCTTTCTCGGTCGATGCTCGACCTAATTCTGATTATCTTCTAGCATTTCCCTTTGCAAACCACTTGACCAATTTGAAATTTTCATCATTGCCATGGGCAGATTGCTATCTTTTATTCGCCGCGTCATAGCATAAATTAATTCTGACAGATCCGAGGTCTTACGAATTTCCTATCTTCTGCGAAAAAAATACCTTTCTTCGCAAATGAAAATAAAATCTTTACCACTTTTCTTTGTTAAAAAAATAACAACGCTCAGTATGTCTTTCGTGATAGCTTCTTCTCGTCTTAAGTATTTCTCGCTTTTAATTTTCACGCTTAATTAGTTAGCCAAACGCTAAATAATGTCACAATCCTCCCCTAACCTATTTTGTCATTTACTCGTAAATGACACCTAAACCCAAATACAATATTTAGCATGCATCATGTATCTGTCCCATGCAATTCTATTCTTTTTTTTTCACGGTTTTACATGCAAGGTGATGTTCTTTTCATTTTCTTCTGTACTACATGCAAATATAATTTTTTCATCTTCTTCTGTTCTACATGCAAATGTAGTGTTCTTTCATCTTTTCCTGTTCTACATGCAAATGTAATGTTCTTTTTCATTTTCTTCTGTTCTACATGCAAATGTAATGTTCTTTTCCTCTTCTTCTGTTTCTCGTGCAATTGAAAGTGTGCGTGTGCCTGTAGGTGCATGTGTGTGATTATTATGGCTTGTTTTTCTTGGTCAATGTTTTTCTCTCTGCTGCAGGAGGATTTTCCGCCGCACGTGTCGGTTCCAGGTCAGTCTCTTCCGCCGGTCTTTCTGCAATTTCTTCGCTGATTCTGTATGGGTAAAGAACACTGCTCGGCATCTCCCTCTCGAGTTGCTGCATGCTCATTTGATTGCCACTAGTTAATTTCCTCTTACTTCTAATCTTCCATATTGCCATACCTCCTATGGCTATAATTATGAATGTACCCTTATCGCGATTTTGCTCATCATCTTCCCAAGCCATATCTTTCTTTCCCAACGCACTTAACTTCAATTGATCCATATCGATCTTTTCTATCGGCTTCATTAGTACTAGCATTTTATTCAAGGTAACATTGGGGAATCCCCTCACTATTGGCTCCCACAACTCTGACAATTGACTAAGCTTCTGCCAATCAATTCTATGATTGAATTTTTCTCTTCATATCTTTCTTCTTCCTGGTAATAGTGGGGTAAGGAAATAGATATCCCAAATGCCGAACATCCCAGGGCTAACTTTAACAGGGATAATGGTGGCTTTACTCTTAATGTCCTTCTGGACTCTCCCCCACATACCGTAGACAAGCTGATGGGTTTCTGTGTGGCCACTGCCCACACCCCGTCTGAAACAATGATAGCTTGTGTTAATGCCGTGTTTGCTAATACCTCTACTTGACAAGTTCTCTTAATTCCCTCTTTCTTCCCTTCAAACAATTCTAGTATGAACATTTTGTGGTTACCAGCTATATAGATAGGGCTTAACGATGTACAATTCCCTAGAGCATCATTTCTACACTTTCTAGCTTCTTTAGCTGTTAGCAACATGAATTTTGTTCTACCCGAATTTAAAGCTATGTATTCTGTTTCCATCTTGTACCTTGCTACCATTCCCAAACCTTGATCTCTTCTGGGGTAGGGAATAGGTAAATTTATAACCTGGTATATCTCGAATATACTCTCTCTATCTAACAACGGAACAGACATCATAAACAATAGTCGTCTATTTTCCAACAAGGTCACACATCCCAGTGGATTATAATATTTCCACAATTCTTTGGTGGGATCCACTGGTAGTCTTAAATGATGGGGTAACTCGGTCTGTATTCCGAGTAGCACTTCCCTTAAGTGACCTGGGTTTACTACGCTTGGGGAGAGGTGTCCCAATGACAACATATCTAATTGCGCTCTCACATGTTCCAGCAAGGTCGTCAACGACTGACTAGTTTGTCGTACCTTATTCGTAATTGTCATTAGTTGGAAATATCTTTGCATGAATCCACTCATTTCCTGTAATTCTATCATTACAATTTCTGTATCATTAATTACCTCTTGTCTCAACCCTGCCAGGTTATTTATTAACCAATTAATTCTGGCTCTATTCTTGGCCACTTCCAACCTTGTCACATTTAGTATTGTGACACTCTCCCTTGCCACTTGAGCCAGCGTCCTCTGGTTTATTTCCACTTCTCCCAGTTTTCTTCTTATGAATTTAACATCATCTTCAGTCACTGTTCCAGACAGGACATTTAACGCTTTTCCCATAATCGGAACTACCGATCTCTTTTCCCGCGTCTGCAGTAGCTCTATTCCCTTCAGGTAATTTTGCATGTCCCTTCATTGAGCCTCTATCATAGTGGCCTCCGATTCTAGGGAGTGTAATAATCTGAGATATCCTTTCTCCTTGGAATAATCTTGCCCTACTTTCAATCGGGCTGCATCCAACTACGTTATCTCATTTCTTAGTTTATTTAGTAGAGACTCGTGTGGTTTTAAATTTATCACGAATGTGATCAAACATTTCCGCCTGGTTATTATTACTTCACTCGTCTTTTAAAAAAATGGTATTTCGGCTGTGCTTCCAAGCTTCTGCCATCGTCACCATCAGTGTGGTTACCACCATCATCATTATCAACCTTTCATTTTGATCATTCCTGCAAGGCAACAAAATTCTCTTGTTTTTATTCTTCATAAAAGACCTCTCCCAGTCTCTTGTCAGTTTCTAAGAGCACAATTCCTCTTCAGGTGCCATTGTCTCCTACAAACCCAGCACCTTCTTGTTGGACAGTTAACTGCAAAGTGGCCCACCTGACCATATACCCAACATTTTTACGCTTCCTCTCTTATTCCTGGGGGGACCTGCCCTCTACCTAATTGGCTCTCCTGACCACATGTCCAACATTTTACTTTCCTTCTTTTTAACTGGGCCACCCTCCCTCTTAATTCCGGGTTGGCCTGCTGGTTTTTCCCTGGTTCTGTCTTTTAGGCTCGGCTTTCTTTAACAATATCTGTGGGGCAACTTTTCTTAATTCGCACCACTTGGCTAGGTGTCCCTTCTTTCCACACCTAGTACATTTATCTTGCTCAAAGTCTGGGGACAAACCCAGCTTCGTCGGACAGTCCGCTGCTCTCTGGTCCTCATGTCCTCATGTCCAGCAGACCAACCCGTATCAACCCGGCGTGGGCTTATAGAACCCATGCCCTGTCTACCAAGCCTTTCTTTTGGGATCCTCCTCCCACATCTCAGGCTCCTCCACCTCTAGCTTGACCCTTCGATTCCGCGCGGGGGCTCTCCCTGCTTCCCCATTTCTTCCAACCTCTCGACTTAGCTCTTGTACCTTCCCACCTCTTTTCACCTTCTCCCAAACTCCCTGGCTCTCTTTGGCCAGCGCCACTGCTGCCGATAATCTTAGCGGTCCTTCTTTCAAAACATCGTGACGAACAAGCTCGTCACTGTGCGCTTCAAGATACAGATCAGCCAACTGAGCCTGCATGACCGCATTATTTCTCACTACCTCTGGGAAAGCCAATGACGACAGCTTCTCCGCTCGGGCCTCCAATTCTCCAGGGGTTTCGTCCCTCAGCTGCGTCATCTTCAGGAGAGCTCTCATGGCCTCTATCGCCTCGTCAGCGAACTCCCGAGTAAATAACTCTTCCAGTCTTTCCCATGTTAAGTGGGGATCACTGGTTAAGATTCCTTTTACGAACTCTGACGCTTTCCCCCTGGTGGCATCATACGCGAAATATAGGGTCTGAGAGTCCGTGAATTACGCGGCTCTTATCCAGGACTGCCAGCCAATTCTTAAAATCCCTTTTACTACCGTCAAACGCCGGGACCCTCGGTCCACCCAACAATTATTTATGTCTACTGACAATGCCCGTTCAACACCCTCTTCCTCTATGTCTACCCTATCCGGATCGTAGTCAGATATATTTAAAACAGAAAAAGAAAAACAATCAGAGCAGCAACCATCGAAATTGGGAGATTAACCGAAAATAAAGTGTCCTACCTGACAGACGATTTCCAGCTCGTTCTTCTCAGGTTCCGGGTTGTCGTACTAGAGTGTCTGGAACCGTATGGTTATAGTTAACTAAAGTCGTTTGGTTCCAACTCTAGTCTGTTTCAGTTTGTGTACCTGAGACGCCGTGCGTTGTCCTGGTCGAAATTTTCTGCAACTCCTGTGGCAGCGTCTGATCAAAGGTCTTATCCTGGTCACGGCACCAAAATCCTTGTCTGAGGATCGCATAAACATGAAACTCAGTGTTACAATCTCATATCCATTCAACTAAATACGTTAGCTCTATCACTTATATTGATGTATGTATGATAGAGAGAGAAAGAGAAAGCGGCGGGAGATATAATTACATTTTCATATATTATATTTTATATGTAGTTTAATTCACAAACGGGTTTTTTCCCTCAACGATGTTCACTCTGTACAATGTCCGAGACCTACTCGGTATAAAGGTTTCCAGTGTAAAAGGAACAGAGTTTATGCCCATATGTCGAGAAGATAACGATGGATCCTGGATTTGTACAGGTTAAGATTTTAATGATCGGGGACTCAACCTTTTGGAAGTCGGTTCTAGATCGACCGACCAAGGTACTCGCATCGAAAGTGACTGAATGAGTTTTATTTTTTAACATAGTCTCCCCTGTGTCCCACGCACTACTTCCGTGGATGTTGCAGTGCTTGAAACCCTTTGGTGATGAAGAATTCATCCTGTTAGTGACAAAAAAATCAACAGCATATATGACGTCATAATCACTGCGATATTGTTTCTCCCCCAACTGATTTTCATTTTGGTGGATTCATTCGTTTTTACAGTTTATCGACCCGTTGCAGGTTATTTAAAAGAAGAAAATATTTTTAGATTGTAAATTTTGTTTTTGTAGATTATGGTTTACTGATGCAAGACTTACTATTTAATCCAAATCTGGGGAGGAGAGGAGAGTTTATACCTTTACCGATGGTAATTGCGCGCAAGTGAATATAAAGAACCTAACGGGAATTTGAACTCGGCTCTCCGATTAACAGTTCCAAGCCATTATGCATTACACCCTCCACACATCCTAGCTTAACAGCACCTGGTAATCCCTTCGGTCATCCGTCTAAGTATTGACCGGGATCGACTTCGGTGATCGCACAGAAAACGATGTTTCAACGTGATGTTGCTTTAATCTTTTCCTGTTGAGGAACAGATGATAGTAAGAGAGAACCAAATCAGGAGAATAGGGAGGGTGATTAACCAGTCGCGTAAAACAGACATTCAGTTTTTCTAGTCTTTTGTTACTGCCTCAGCAAGTTAGCATAGTACTCTCCATTGATGGTGCGGCCCTTTTAAAGATAGTCAATAAACAAAATGAATTTTGCATCCTAAAACACTGAAATCATCACCTACCTTGCAGATGAAACGCCCATGGTTTCCTCAAAGCAGGCGTGGAGAGAAGACCAGCTTGATCTGCCTCAAACAATGACCGATTTTCCGTGATGTGATCAGCCTGGTGCACTTTTGATCCGTTGTCAGAAGACGTGGCACCCACCGAGCAGCAAACTTCGTCATGCTGAGTCCATTATGCAGAATATTCTCAACTCTCTTACGCAGGGTTGGCCAACCTTTTGATTCCATGCGCCAATATTTTGTACGATTAATTTAAATGCGCCACACAAACATTCACTTCCTTTCAGTACGTGCTGTAATATGGACATGTTTTAAAGTTATAATAAAATCTATTTATTTGAAAAATATATACTTATGACCAGGGGCGTATCCAGGAGTTTTGAAATAGATATAAGTTGTGCAATAAATATAAAATCACTGAAATGAATGAGAAGAAGTGGCTGAGTTTCTTTTCATCAAAAGGATGCAATGCACTACTTGTAAGCATCCAATGCACCACTTATGGCGCATGCGCCACAGGTTGGCCATCATTGCTCTAACGGAACATACTCATCGCATTGGCTTTTCAACAATCGCCTGTTGTCCATCATAATGTGGTGAACAGTATCGATGTTTTCCTTAGTAGTACAAGTAGCAGGACGGACAGATCTTGGGTCATCTTCAAAATTCTTTCTTTTACTTTAAATTCAGCTGCTTAATTTGCGCTGTTGATTAAGCTGGAGCGTCGTCCCCTAATGTACCGACCATGTCAGCATTAATGTCATAGAAGGCTAAAAGATTTCCTGCTCTGATTGTAAAGTAAAAAAATGGAATAAAGCTAAGACATTATTTAATTAGAAAAGCTTTTTATTGCTTTTATGAAAAAGATATATTATGGACGCCATTGTCTTAGGAAAAAATTGTCGATGAACAGTGAATGTTTTACATGAATTGTTTTCATTAAAAAAAATATTAGACTAATTTATAAAGTTTTAAAACTTTTGTACCACTTATATAGTATTGTTATTAAGCAAAAACTATATTTACTAATCATAAACGGAAAAGCTTACTTCAATTCATCAACCCCCCAGAATTATAAAAAGATTTTGATTTTTTGTTTGTCTGTATAAACGTATCGATTTTTGTAATTAAGGATGTCCATTCATGACATTATCACAATATAAAAGCGGAAACTACAGTACATTTACAGCCGAAGTAACTAAAATTCATTAAAACATTAGATTATTTAGAATATATTCGAAAATTTTTGACATTACTGGGTAGTTAAAATATATAAAAAAGGAGCTCACGTAATATTCATCAGATAATTTTTAGGGATATATTCCCCGTAGAACAATAAAAAATATATTCTGATCAATTTAAATTCGTTATGAAATACAACAAATTATTTTCGTTATTCGAAATATGAAATTTAATGTATTAAATTGAAATTAAAACTAGAATAAAATATTCCAGAAAGATTTTTTTACTTAGATAATTTAAAACTTACGTATCGCTTTTTTTGGAGGTGCCTATCAATTTTTTTCTTATCTATCTATCTATCTATCTATCTATCTATCTATCTATCTATCTATCTATATTCAGTCTATTCGTATCTATTTGATGCGTATCCAAATGTAAACAAATGACGTCACATATTATGAAATGGACAAAGTCCGACAATCATTTTAAGACATTTTTTTATGTTTATACGTTCTTTTTATACATACAAATATTTAAGTAAATGCTCTGTTTATAATAAACAGTATTAACGACATTTACCGGGCTGAATGTATGGCAGAAAATCATGGAGAATTGTAGTTTAAAAACAGTAAAAATCGACCTTGCTAACCGGATCACTCCTCTGTCTCTAAATCGGTTAAAGCACGTCAGGCTATATGACGGTTCCGTATAGGATACAGGTTCAATTCCTGTCGGAGGACTCATATTTTATTTGAAAATTACTCGGACATTCAGGCCGGTAAATGTCGTTAATACTGTTTATTATAAATAGAGCATTTACTTAAATAGTGTATCTATAAAAAGAACGTATAAGCATAGAAAATGTCTTAAAATAATTGTCCGACTTTCCCCATTTTATAATGTGTGAAGTCTTATTTATATAAACACACACACATATACATCTAAGATATATTGTTTAAAATTTGGTTTATTTATAGGCAATACTGGTCATTATCGAAGATAGGGCATTTGTAGATATAGACAGTGTGGACATAGATATGAACACTACATATCGAGTATCAGTTATATCTGAACATCGTAATTCAACACGAAACTGACAGTCATCATTCAGTCTTGATTCCTATGTCCACAACTTATCTATTTATAAGATGATATTAAGAGAAAAAAATATACAAGAAAACTTCTCTATCGTATTTAATCAAACTTGTATCATTGGAAGTGTGCTCTCTCTCTCTCTCTCCATATATATATATATATATATATATATATATATATATATATATATAAATACTTATAAATTTATTTATATATATATATATATATATATATATATATATATATATATATATATATATATATATATATATATAAACTGTTCATTTAAATTTATGTTGAAACTACTTAAAAATTTAACTCAAGATTTTTTTTTTTGACGTCTAAATTAGTCGATTAAAACTTAACAACATTCTTTCAAATCAAATTCAAGTAATTGATGTTTATGTGATTTTTATAATATCTTCAGACAAACTGCATGCAACAAAAACAGAAGTTTACCCAAATAGAATGTAAACACTGCACCCAATATAGCTCGGCGAAACATCGCGAGATTTTAAAAAAGTTTATACGAACTTAAAAATGAATAATGATTAGCCTATTTTAATTTATTCCTGTTCTTAACTAAATTTGCATTAAAACAATTTTGGATACATGAAACTTATATAATTACTTAAATAAACCTAAAACAATAAATACATAATTGGATTCCGATAAAGAAGCAATTAAAGTTAATTTCAATTGTCCAGATACTAAAAGTGAATCGTGATTCATCATGCTAATGTTCATGTGTAATAAAACTTTTATATGTATCAGGTAATATTGAAAAAATTCCACTTTGACATGTTTCACGGACGAACAGGCGGTATCAGGAAAAATACATATTCAAAACTTTGATGCTTCCTTTTTACTTGCCAAAATAAAAAGAAATTCAAAATTGCTGAATACAAATATATATAACATATTTATATTAAAGTATTGTATTAAACTGTTCTTTTTTAAAATGAATTTAACATTGAGCCCTCTGATATAAAAATGAGTATATATATATATATATATATATATATATATATATATATATATATATATACCAATTCTATATATATATATATATATATATATATATATATATATATATATATGTATATATATAGAATTGGTGTATACGGAATAAATTCCAATAACCAACAAATATTCTTAGAAGAGTGCTCAAGACAGAGTAGACCAAATATAATCATTTATTCGAAAATTATAACATAATAATTTTATAAAATAACTACAAAAATAGTAATTTTGTTTCAACACTTCCGGTTTCTTCTCAAGTGATGGTGTTGAATGTAGAAACTACAAGTGATGCTGTTGAATGTACACCATCACTTGAAACGACACCAGAAGTGTTGAAACAAAATGGCTATTTTTGTAGTGATTTTATAACATTTTTATGTTATAATTTTCGAATGATTATATATATATATACTAATGTGTATACAAATAATATATATTTCAATTAAAAGTGCAATCATAACTTATAAATTAATGAATCATTCATACAAAAAACAAATATAGAGGTTAATGATTTAAATGGCGAGAATACATCGTCGCAAACACATAAATAAGATACTCCAACCCCGAACCTGTATATGAATGATATGATCCCTGTTTATAAATTCCAGTTGCATAAAGTACTTTTAATTTTTTACACAAGCTTTCGTCTGTTCCTACAGACATCATCAGGTATGGAAGTTTATTTTGTTCTTTTTCTTTACTTCTCGGTAATAAGAGGACAACGAAAATACTTCCATCCCTGATGATGTCTGTAGGAACAGACGAAAGCTTGTGTAAAAAATTAAAAATACCTTATGCAACTGGAATTTATAAAGAAGGATCATATCATTCATATACAGGTTCGGGGTTGGTGTATCTTATTTATGTTTTTGCGACGATGTATTCTCGCCATTTAAATCATTAACCTCTATATTTGTTTTTTGTATGAATGATTCATGAATTTATAATATATATATATGCAGAGCTATCTCGGTTCTCGAAAGTCTCCCATATCGAACAAATCGGTTTTCGAACAGAATATTCGAAATGAAAATGCCCTGGTTATCAAGGAAAATTTCGGTTCTCGAACAACGTTGCTGAACCAAGCCGAACCGAGTTAACCGGAAGGGAATCGTTTCTGAGTCGACCGCCATGTTGAATACATTCGTGTGCTGTGCTTTTCGTTTCGAATGTTATTGTGATTTTTTGTCCATTATAAATTGGATGCTATGTGTTATATTATTAATGAATGTTTGAAATGTCCTTAGTTTATCAAGATTTTCATTCCAAAGAATGAAACAGTCATCTAGATATATTTTCCAGTTTTCTTTTATGTAGTAGCTGATGTAATTGCCATAGATTTCTGAGGTTGTTTAATAGATTTTAGTTCATGGTATCCCATGACTTGGTGCATACTTTGTCCACATAGCTGTTCCTGATTTTTGTCGGTAGGGTGTTTCGTTGAACATGAAGTAATTGTTTTTTTAAGATGAATTCAAGGCTTTCCATAATTTAATTTTCATTGATACTGTCTCGTAGTTTATGTGAGAATGTTTCTAGCCAGCTTTTAACGACCTCTCTTCTGTAGTCGTGTGGGATGAGGCTATAAAGTTTCATAACAGCCAATGAGACTTTGTAAGTGTTCTAGTTTGCTTAATTTGGTAGATGGTTGAGAAAATCTAGATGATCTCTTATGAAGTTCTAAACACCTTTGATGTAAGGCTTCAATAGAATTTCTAGGATATTTCTTAGGCGGTGTGTCTCGAAAATTGGGCCTGCTATTATAGGTCTTAGTTATATATCGCTTGGTGCAGGTATAGTCGCAAAACATGCATGTTTCGTTGAGAAGTTTATTTTTGTGTGCTTTATGTAGTCCATAGAGATTGCTTGTTTTACTTCTAAAGTTAGTGAAGTTTTTTTTTTTTTTTGGTGAAAGTTAGGGAGACTCGGTATGGATGTATTAAAATCAGTAATTTGCTTTATCACTTTATGAAGTTGGTATTGTCTGGCTTCTTCATAATAAGTATAGTCTTGTATATTCTGTATAATGCTTGTGTATTGTTTTATATCCATAACAACTTGGCCTCTTTCATCTGCTTCTCTTACAACAATATCTATGCCCAATTTAAGATCGATTAGTTGGTTCCAAAGTTGTCTGGCGAAGTTGGACTTTAGAACATTTCCAATGTGAAATATGAAGTTTAAGATGTAATCCGAGAATTAATCAAGAGCTGCATATCTGCCTTTTGGGGGGTTGATATACTGTTTTGTGTTTAACAAGGGATTTATCTTTGCCTTCTTCTTAAAACGTTGTTCTGCTAGCCTTAGTCTTCTGCCGAATTCTGAAGGTTCGTCTTTAATTTCTACTACATTTTTTTAATCGATATCACTTCAAGCAAGACAATGCAGCCACTAACACGCAAGGGGTTACAGAGTGTGGAGGACTTAGGAACAGACACATGAGGAGAAACAGTAAAGAGCAGCATAAATCCTCTTCTTCTCCACACACCACGCTATGCGTAAATAGCAGGATAGACCAGGCTCTATAGCCTTGGATGGAAACTGGTCTAATGCAGAAAGACATGGCAACCTACTGTAGTAAATAAATCTTCCTTGTCAGTCATGTATCGAAAGATACATGATCGCCAGAGCGAATTTATTTGTTCTTCTGACTCGTGTTTATATATAATTATTTTTTTCGTTTTCGTTACTACGTCGCCTGCTGGACCGTGCTAATACTCTTGGGAAAGGTATGGATCCCCTTCTTCTCCCCCCAGCTATGGGTAAATAGCAAGATAGACTGGGTTCTATAGCCTTGGATGACAACTGGTCTAACGCAGAAAGAAATGGCAACCTACTACAGGAAAAATAAAACTTCCTCGTCAGTCATGTATCGAAAGATACATGATCGCCTAAGCGTGTATCACGTATGGCACATCTCTGATTGAGATTTTTTTGTTCTTCATACTCGTGTTTATATATAATTATTTATAAAGTTTGAATTTCTGACCGCATTTTCGTTACTACGTTGCCTGCTGGACCGTGCTAATACCCTTGGGAAAGGTATGAATCCTTTTCTTCTCCCCACCCCCAGCTATGGGCAAATTGCAGGATAGACCGGATTTTTAGCCTTGGATAGAAACTGGTTTACTACAGAAAGAAATGGCAACCTACTGTATGAAAAAATATCTGCCCCGCCAGTTATGTATCGAAAGATACATGATCGCCTAAGCGTGTATCAGAGATGGTACATAACTGACTAATATACCCAAAACTTGTCACCGGAGAGATGTAAAGTAAGTCAACTTGATAAGCATGTAGGAGGGTATGTTCGATGTAATTATTCTTCATGAATTTGCTTCCTCACGAAGTCTAATAATAATGGTCCTCTGTATAAGGATAGGAATGTTTTTTTTTGTTTTGTTTTTTTAAATTTCCGTACACGGTCAGCACGTTGAAGCCGTGTTCATAATTGATATTATCTAGAATTCGCTTCTTTGTTATTACTAATATTTCCATTATATTTCACCATTTTTTTTATGTGGGGGAGTCTATTATGCTTGTATTTTCCACATGTATGTTGCGGTTGAGGTTGGCGGGTCTCCCTGTGTATTTCAATGTTTTGCGATACCAACGAATACTCATTGCCACTTTCGTAATGCTCGTTTTAGTAGAGACATTTTAATGGCCGATGCAACTATAGTAACGCCGTTGAACAATACTGGTGTCAGACGCCTTCGAATAGCACTCGCACTAATAGTACTTGCTCGATAATACTCGCTCGAACAGTAGTCCGTATAGAGAAATAGTATAGTGAATAGAGTATAGAATAGCGCTTCATAGAGGATAGAATAGAAATAACGATCCGTATAGTGATAGGGGAGAAATAGTGATCAGCTAGACGTCAGCTACTTCCTACATCTACGTTTCCTCTATGGTCATGTGATCTACTTAATTCAATAATGGAATCGCCTGTGTTTGCTCACTGGCGATCTATGTTCAAACACAAGTGTCGGCATCGACACTTTATTTCTATATAACACAATGGAGTTTTGATCTTCTTGATATGAATGTTGTTTTATCGCTGATGTAATTATTGTCTGTGAATTTGTTTACGCCAGGAACGCAGTTCCTTAATGGTCATATAAATTCATAAATAATATTGGTTCCCTGTAATTTGAATCTTGCAGGTGATTTGTAATTTTTGGCGTTGAGGTTGGCTTTTTTTTCCCAAGTAGGCATCGATGCGGACGACACTACAATTTACTCCTCCCTCAAAAACAAATCTAGTGTCGCTGACAAAACTAACATGGCCGTTCATCTCGAAAAGGACCTCCAATCGGTTGTGAACTGGGGCAGGAATTGGCTGGTTAACTTTAACGCCTCAAAAACAAAACTGCTCTCTATTAATCACCACAGAGAGCCATCCCTGACCTCCCACCTCAATTAGAATGTCTGACGTTCAACTTCTCGAGAGCTCCTCTTTGCGACTGCTCGGTCTCACATTGACTGCTGACCTGAGATGGAACAAATACATTGAGTCAATAGCTTCGTCCACCGCAAGGAAAGTTGGCTCCCTGTGCCGCGCTAGGTAATTTTCCTCCCCGGAATCGATCCTTCAAATCTACAAATCAACCATTCACCCTTGCATGGAGTATTGCTGCCATATATGGTCTGGAGCCCCTTCTGTTTGTCTCAAGGTTCTTGATAAAATCCAGAGACGGATATGCAATATAATTGGCTCTGTTCTGGCATCTCGTCTACAGTCGCTCTCTCACAGACGTGCAGTCGCCTCCCTCGGTCATTTTACAAATACTTTCATAGTAACTGCTCCAATGAGCTGCTTTCGCTGGTTCCCAGATTTCATTAATTTAAGCGTTCTACTAGGCTGGCATCTCGTCCACACCTTTTCACTGTCGAAACTGTTAAGTGTAGTCGTCTCTTCTACTCCAATAGCTTCATGTCTCGCACTTCTCGCCTGTGGAACTCCCTTCCCTATTCCTGTTTCCCTGATAACTATAATCTCCAACTATTCAAATGTAATGTCAATCGACGTCTCCAGATGCCCTGATCTATCTCCTATCCCTCTCTTCATCCTTTCCTCTATCATTCCTATTTACTCTCGCTCCAACTATCTGTAACCAGTTGCGTGCTAGTGGCTTCCCGCCTTGCTTGGGGTAAAATGCATAAAAAAATAATGTTTTATAATAGGTAATTAACTTTATCTCTTTGTTCTGGTCGACTGGGATTGTGTATTTCTTAATAAGGTTTAAAAGGCAATTTCATCTTGCTTATAATTAATGTGCATTTTTTTAATAGAAAATGTTGATTCAGTCTTGTTGCTGCTTACTTTAGAGATAAACAATCTAATTTGATTATTTATAAATTGTTACGGGGAGTCGTTATCGACCAGAGTCTGTTTCATTAACTTTAAAGAATAACGGACGATAAAATGAATTTGCTTGCACACTCGTGAGGAAATATTTGATGACACCTATTTTGTATCTAAGAATGTCATTTTTTTTTTACTTAGTTCTTAGCTAAATTTAAGGACATAGTTTTTATCGTATCTAGTTTGGAGATTTTGGATTTCATTCATATCTTCAGCTAAAATAAAATATCATTTACATAGCAGACATATGTTGTAGGTTTTGTAACTTTCACATATACTTTATTTTCGACGAGAGAAACACTGTACGAGTGAATTTCTCATGCTAACACCGTTAGTTTCAGTATAAATATTACCATTGTGGTTGGAGTTGTCCAGGCATGCAGTAATTTCCTGGAAATATTAGGTTTGATGGATGGAGGTGGAATCGAATAATATTTATAAACACAGTTACAGATTATATCGATCGTTTCGTCAACAGGGATGTTTGTGGATATTTTTTTTTACATCAAATGAGGCTTGTGCTTTGTTTGGTCGTTGGTAAATTTCCTTTTTAACGCCTGCGCTAAATATCTAATATTTTCCCAAATCGTCATAATTCCGTGTAAATGTACATGCTGAACTCGAAAGAACAATTAAATTATGAAGAAGCCTACCGTTTTTTGGAAGTATCGAAAAAAAACGGACTTCTTGTTGGTGATTTGTCCCCCATTACTGCCATAATGTTCAGTAATACAGTGCGGGGCACTTGATACTATATTCGGCAGGCAGATATGGGGTAATAATATCATTACGTAATATGGATAAGTAGTAAATAGTTATTAGGATCTGTGAAATGATGGGACGTAATGGATATCCAGATTTACCTATTTTAACGTTTCTGTTTAGGTCCGCTGGTTGGCAATCTCCGATGATTTTTTCTTTTTGATTTATAGGGATTTTGTTTTATAGGGATTTTGTAGACTTATAGGGATCATACATCATTTTTTATTTTTAAAAGTTTCTTGGCGGATTTTTTGTCTTTTACGACTACTAAGATCTTAACCTCTTCAACAGTCCTGGTTATGACGATAAACTACATCCGGCAGCGAGGCTCTCATCGGGAGATTGGAAGTTTTGAGGGGTGTATACTTAACCTTCTTTGCACTTCAATCTTAACTTCTGTAGATTTTTATCGCTATACATGGGCCACCATTTTTCTTCAGGACGTGGGAGATCATGGCTCTCCATGACTTCCTATCTCTTGTAGTTCTTATCAATGTTTGTCCCTTTACTATCCTTCTCTGTCCCTGTCCTGACATACATTTACACAAGGTAGGTTACCCGCTGTTTTCTTATGCTCCTCTTTCTATCAATATATCCTGTGAGGATCTAGTTCTCGAACGTGTTTCCATAGCTTCAAAACCCTCTGTCTAAATCTTTCCATTTTCCTTAAAACTTTCTTGTTGCTCTCATGTTCCGGTATTCTTAACAACTTTCTGTAGAGACCAAACATCTGCTGATCGTAAAATAAACAGCACAGACAGGAAATATACATGGTACCCTGTAAAAAAAAAGCGGTAAATTCAGAAAGAGGTGAGACAACAATTGAAAACTGGTGACGACTGATACGACTGGAAAATCCAGGAAGAATCACTGCGCATTTTGTTAATCCCCATGACGGATGTCCTTTGAAAAGCACAATAGCATTATGCCTAAAATCAGTGAGTTGTTTCGCCATACGTGAAAGTCAGAATGATAAAACGAAAGCTGCCTGCAAATAACGTTTAAAAGTCGAGTCACAAGATCGAGCAGCAATTAATCAATCATAAAAAGAACAATCTGAGTTAAGTAATTACGCGAGAGTTGAATGATTTTTCAAGGTCATGAATATTTAAGGAATTTATTCAAGGTCAATAATTCCTGAAATATAAAATAATGATAATAAATTTGAAGGATATTTTTTATTTTTTTTACATCAAATGAGGCTTGTGCTTTAGTTTGGTCGTGTTTTTTTAACGGATTTAGAGAAATCGATGAGTAGAAATGGGTAAACTTGCTTTATAACGCCCGCGCTAAATATCTCTTAAAATTTACCCAAATCGTCATAATTTCGTGTAAATGTTCATGCTGAACTCGAATTAACAATTAAATTATGAAAACATCTAACGTTTTGGAGTTATCGACAAGAAAAAATCGGACTTCTTGTTGGTCATTCGTCCCCCATTACTGCCATAATGTTTAGTAATACAGTGCGGGGTACTTCCGTCGGCTAATTTTGGCCTATTTACTTCTTTTACGGCTATATCTCTTTTTGAAATCACTACGCATTATCGTGAAAATCATAAAAGAACCAATCTGAGTTAAGTAATTACGCGAGAGTTGAATGATTTTTCAAGGTCATGAATATTTAAGGAATTTATTCAAGGTCAATAATTCCTGAAATATAAAATAATGGTAATAAATTTGCCGCTTTTTTATTTTTACTGGGCAACCTGTAGAATAAACATCTGGTGCGATTTGAACACATACACCTTATTTTAGGACGCGTGCCCGTCTGAATAACAACCGGTGAGTTAAAATTAAATGAAATTAGAATAAAACTAATTAATATTGGCCGTGTTTCATCTAATAAAATCAGGTGCTGTAAGAATTAATAAGACTAGCAGGCTGAAAAGCAACCAACAAGAGAAATTAAATTCTAGTGTAAAATTAGAAATTCTTATTGATTTAGTGATGAAAATCGGGTATCTTATCACAGGTGCAAAGTGGATTGTATTTATTGGTGTGTTTGCCGCTAGAGATGACTTTACGTTATTGTAAAGACCAATATTTGGAATCATATAATTAGCTACTAATTAATTTTATTGACTTTTAACTATTAAGTGATACAATAAAAGGGCCGTGCATTAGTAATCCTTGGTGTAGACTAATGTCACTAATTTTTAATTGATAGCTTTCTGAACAAATTTTGAGCAGTAAGGTCAGAAAATGTATCCTACCAAAATATTGTACCACCTAATTTCTTCATAAATGTATTCATATATGACTAAATTTACTAGAGAAAATAATTCCTTTCGACAATTCGTTTTCATCTGAAGTATTTAATATTAGAAAAATGAATGAGTGTGAAAGTGCAACTAAGTGCAACTAAGTGCAACTAAGTACCAAACGGATAATAAAAACGAGAAAATTCAATCGTTTTTTTCATGCTTATTTGCGTTTTAATTATTTACTAAACGATCGCTCACACGGGAGACACGATTTACACCGATTGGGCTGGAGCTAGGAGAGAACAAATCGAGGGCTTCCTGCCAGGGTGAGGCGTGCTCGAGGGAAAAAAAAAACAGTATGGCGATATCTGGTAGGGAAAGCTTCTTAACATATATTGGTTGCAATCGAAACTGTTACTCCTGTGTGGGTCTGCACAGCCATAGTAGATGACGTGCCGCCATCAGAAGCCGAGACATACATTTTTGGACGTGTTAGATACGTGGTCTCTTGAAACCGACAGATGTCACACATACACAAAAACTGCAAAACTGTAAGAATGATATTATTAAATGGACAAAGTCCGACAATTATTTAAAGACATTTTTATGTTTATACATTCTTTTTATAGATACAAATATTAAAGTAAATGCTCTGTTTATAATAAACAGTATTAACAACATTTACCGGCCTGAATGTCCGATACATTTTCATAAAAAAATATTCGTCCTCCGACAGGAATCTAACTTGCATCCTATACGGAATCGTGCCTTTCACCGATTGGGCCACAGAGGAGAGTTCGGTTAGCCAGGTAGATTTTACTGTCTTTAAACTTTAATCTTCCATGGATCTCTCACGTACATTCATATCTGCTCATGGCATATCCAAATATAAACAAATGACGTCACACATTATGAAATGAACAAAGTCGGACAATTATTTTGAGATATTTTTTATGCTTATACGTTCTTGTTATAGATGCAACTATCTAAGTAAATGATCTGTTTATAATAAACAGTATTAACGGCATTTACCGGCCTGAATGTCCGAGAAATTTCCATAGAAAATATACGTTCTCCGACAGGAATCGAACCTGTATCTTATACGGAACCGTCATATTTCCCTGACGTGCTTTACCGATTTAGCCACAGAGGAGCGTTTCCGTTAGCAAGGTCGATTTTACTGTTTTTAAGCATTAAAATATGTCTTAAAATAATTGTCGGACTTTGTCCATTTCATAATGTGTGACGTCATTTATTTACATTTGGATACGCATCGAGCAAATATGAATGTACGAGATAAAGTAATGGAGAATTGTAGTTTAAAATCTGTAAAATCGACCTTGCTAACCGAAACTCTCCAAATGTGGTTCTTCAAGAGGATGCTGGGAATGTCATAAATTGAACTTATGAGAAATGGCGAAGTTGTGGAAATAAAATGAAAAAAAAAAAAAGGAGACATACATAATATCAAGACATTCTAAGGTACATTATGAAGAAAGAAAGACTTAGAAAAGACTCATGGCATATTGAAGTTAAGAGGGACACAGAAGAGCAGCAATAACCTACCTAACGAGCTTATGTAAATGGTTGGTAGGACAGAGATTAGGAGAGATAGAAAAAAAATACAAAATTTACTAAGAGCTACGAGTGACTGGAAGTTGTGGAGATCCATGATTGATCATATCCTGAGGGGACACGTCACTTAGAAGAAGAAGGTCAGTTGACAGGATTATTGAAATAATATGAATGGACCTCAGTAATACATTGCAGTCAGATAGCAAATGAAGAAAGTAAGAAAAGAATTACTTCATCAAATAGAACTTTACTGATACGTCTCTTTGAATGAAATGGAAATAGACATCAGTATTAGTAGCAAATTCCCCCCCCCCCCCAAAAAAAAAAAAAAATTATTCATTTCTTAAGCAAGACCATTACCATGTGCGCGTAGCGGTGTGATTACCAACGCGAAATGTTTTATTGGCGTGTGGATTTTAAATTCTAGTCGAAACCATTGCCATCACGGGATTAACAACAAAGTAGACTGTGATCTTTCTCACACTCTCTTTCTCTATCCTTCTAGCCTTGGTTGGCAACCGGTTTAAGAGAAGGTCAAATAGTTGCAGTTAGTCTGAAGCTACTTGCTACTGAAACGACAGCAGATACCCGTACAGTGATGAGGGTATGACTCTATACTCAATAGAGAAATCTACAGGAAATACATACTAATTGTAAATGCTTTGTGCAATGCTGTGGCACATATTGCAACCTCTTACAAGATTAACAATTTAACCCCATAAATAATGACACAACGGATAAAATTTTGGTTTCTCAATTTGGTAGTATATCTGTCTATATCTCTGAGATGAGGTATTATGATCACTTGCATTATTTACATTATTCGGATTGTTATCTCCATCTTCATTGCCATATTCACAACGTTTCGGTCTCTATATCTCTGAGATAAGGTATTATGATTACTTGCTTTATTTACATTTCTCGGACTGTTATCCTCATGTTGCCATGTTCACACCGTTTTGTACGTTGTACTCAGGTGATTGGAATTTCGAACCGAATCTTTCATTTCGTCCACCAGGGTAGATTGTTCTAGTTCCACAGGCCGTGCCTCTTATGAATGTCTTTCCTTTTAACTCAAATCTCCAAGTTTTGGTTCACCACTGCTGTGGCCTAGTACTGAACTCCCAACTCTTTGGATCTAGTCAATGGATGTAATCAACGCTTTGGGGAGATCTGTGTTTGAATTTTGGGGACTTATAAACCTAATGTCTCGGCACTCATTTTTTTACCAGTGCTCAAATTACAATTTTTGTTCTGTTGTTATTATTTACATTTTTTTAGCAGACCTTATATTGCAATTTTTGTTGTTGTTCATTGCTTTTCTGTTCCTATATTGTATTCATGTCTATCCTTGGTCGGCTCAGGAGAGTTTGTCGATTCGCATTTGTGCTGATTCCTTAAGTGTTCGTATTTTCCAGCAATGTTCTCTGTCTATTATTTCAAACTCATTCCACAGGGTGCGGTGATCTCCCTTTTCCCTCCATATGTGGCCAGCTACGCCTGATTTTTCTATATCCCCTCGTGTAGTCTTAACTTAAAAATTCCACTCACTTGGAGAAGGCTGGAGCGTATAACTACCGAAATGTTGTGAACATGGCAATGAAGAATAGGATAACGGTCCGAGTAATGTAAATAATTGGTGGCATATATTTAACTGCACTATTACCAACGGAAATTTTCACAATGAATTAGGAGCTAGGCACACGTATCAAAGCTAAAATGTTATTTTCAGCGTAAGAAATCGTTTTTCATGCCAACCTGAGACTCAAAGGTTTCAGTTCAAAACGAGGCAAACAGTGGCGTCATCAAGTGGTGGAAACAAGACGCTAAGCAGGTAATAATCTATCTATCTATCTATCTATCTATCTATCTATCTATCTATCTATCTATCTATCTATTACTAAGAAATATTTTACCAACTATAAACAAACCTCAAAACGATATATTATTAAGTTCATTCTTAGACAGTGTTTACGTTAAAACCGTCCTCAGATCAACGTGCGAAAAAACACCAAACATAATGTTTACTAGGCACACACACACACACGAACATACAGGCATAAAGTCATAGAAAGAGAGAGAAAGAGACAGAGACACAGAAAGAGAAAGAGAGCGAGAGAAACAGAGAGAGAGAGAGAGGGAGAGAGAGAGAGAAACAGAGAGAAAGGGAGAGTTACGAATATATATTATTATCTGAATCGAACAAATACACTTATATAAAGAAAGCAATATTTACGGTTTTTCAGTTAGGCTTGAAATCCGTTAATTTCTTGGAGCTTCGAAAAGACGTGTCGTCTCTCTTTGAATTCGAAACGCCATAAATTATATGTATTGATTAACAAGTCAAATGTTGATTAACCAGTCAAAATTGAAACAGCACAAACATAAAATTACCTTAATTTCTTTCTTCTTTTTCTCCATATCACATTCTCTGATGAAAATTAAATAAAAGCGAGACATGTTACATTTATAAACGTTTCATTTTTTATCCCATCATTCTATCGGATTCCGATTCATAATTGCACTATATTTGATCCCAACCTATCTATCTATCTATCTATTAATACATATTCATTTTCTTTCTATCTATCTATCTATCTATTAATACATATTCATTTTCTTTCTATCTATCTATCTATCTATTAATACATATTCATTTTCTTTCTATCTATCTATCTATCTATCTATCTATCTATTAATACATATTCATTTTCTTTCTATCTATCTATCTATCTATCTATTAATACATATTCATTTTCTTTCTATCTATCTATCTATCTATCTATTAATACATATTCATTTTCTTTCTATCTATCTATCTATCTATCTATTAATACATATTCATTTTCTATCTATCTATCTATTAATACATATTCATTTTCTATCTATCTATCTATTAATACATATTCATTTTCTATCTATCTATCTATCTATCTATCTATTAATACATATTCATTTTCTATCTATCTATCTATCTATCTATCTATCTATTAATACATATTCATTTTCTATCTATCTATCTATCTATCTATCTATCTATCTATCTATCTATCTATTAATACATATTCATTTTCTATCTATCTATCTATCTATCTATCTATCTATCTATCTATTAATACATATTCATTTTCTATCTATCTATCTATCTATCTATCTATCTATCTATTAATACATATTCATTTTCTATCTATCTATCTATCTATCTATCTATCTATCTATCTATCTATCTATCTATTCGTTTTTCTTTCCTACTCCATTTATATTTGTCCTGCCATTCATATTCTTACAGCTAAACTTCATATTCATGTACATTTTGGTAATTATGTCTTTTTTGAAGTGGGTATTATATATATATATATATATATATATATATATATATATATATATGTGTGTGTGTGTGTGTGTGTCTCGTAATCTTATGTAATTTTTGAATATGCAAAACCAATTGATTTTTTTTCTTTGCCTTCATTCATTTTCTTTATAGATTCTTTAGCTTTTCATTTTTTTTTGTTTTTGTTTTCTGTTCTGTTGTCGTTTGCTTAAATTCAAATACAGACAAAATTTGTTCTGGCTTCAACTTGATAAGCTGAAGTATCCTTTTGGTGAGATAATTCGAATAAATCTTCCCAGAAAAAACAAAAGCAAAAACTATTTTCTTTATTTCAGATAAAAAATCGAAATAAATTTCAAATAATAAAAAATGTTAAAGAAGAGTATCACAATTTACAACAGTTCATAGCCAAAAGATATTCATTAACATCCCCTTTTTGAAAATTGCGCCTGGTATTCATTGTGTCCTCGCCTCATTTTTGTCACACATATATCAACGAAGAGAAAAGAAAAAGAAAAAGAAAAGAAAACGTTAGTGTTTTAAAAATTTCCTTTCCTTTGTTGACCGTATGAAAATTCTGTTACTGGAATTATGCAATGTTTCGTTTTATTTTTTAAGTTGACGTCACTTAGAAATGATACAATATATTGGATAACAAAAAATAACCCTGTAGCGTCCTATGAGGAACGATCTCAGAGAAAAAATGTTTGCAAGATTATATAATTTGAATGCCGTAGAATATGACACCGAAAAGAGAATTTTTTTTCTTTCGAATGCAATCAACGCGGTTTAAGTTATTTGGGGGACATTAACTTCTCGCTTAACATTTTTACTTTTCAACCGTACTCGATTAAGATGTTTAAAAAATATTTTTATTTTTGCAACCAATGTTAGATGAATTTCTTTTTAATCGAATTCTCCTCATGCAAGGCACTAAAGCCACTAAGACACAAGAGTGGTTACTGGGCGTGAAAGAATTAGAAAACAGAATCATTATTAATGAATAAGGAAAATAAAAGTGTAATCAGTAAAACAGTAGATGACAGTTGATATTGGGTTTAAATTCATGAAAATCAAAATTGGCTGGAATACATAGAGTCAGAAGAATATCCCCCAAGCGAAAAATGCGAGAAAAGAAACTGCTAGCATAGAACTTACGGTTACATCTAGTCAATTCAGCTGTAAATTGATGAGAACTTGCCGCCAACCTAGTACTGTATATAAATTCATAAAAAAATAGGGACATAGTGAAGAGGTCGTCCGAACAATTGCTATGAAAGTATTTATAGACAAAACATAGAAAATGAAAATTACAGCAGAGAGAAGCCAAAAAGCTAATTCTTTTTTACGTACGCCGAAACGTTAATTCTTCTTTATATTAGCCGAGACGCTAAAATTCTTTATATTATCCGAAAGGTTAATTTATCATTATATTAAACGAGACGCTAATTCTTCTTGGCTGTTTTCAGGTAAAGTTTTTTTTTTTTTTTTTTAGTAATTTGCGATGTTGGGCGTAAATTTACCTGTGTTTTGAATGCTTTTAACCTCAATCGTAGCGGTACATATCTAAGTCTGTTTACATTTTAGTAGATGTTAAAATACATCGAATGATGTGGTTTCTATTATTTGGTACATGTTTGAAGATGGGGAATCATTTTTAACTGGGTTCCTTCGAACGAAATCATCTTTAATCATTGATCTGGGGACACAGCCGTATACATTCTAGATGTACCTGAAAGAGTTTGGCAACGTGTATGTTCTTTCGTATGAATGTCACGAGCTGACAAGTGTAGTTAAGAACATAACCTAACTTCTTAAGTTTTCCCTTTTATTCCCTTTAGTGAGAAACCAAGTTGACATTCAGTTTTGTTTCATTCATTATTCTTACTCGATTTGTAAGAATATTTTTATAGAAATATTATTTTTTATGTTTTAGTTTCCTAAACCAATGACAGAATTTGATGGAAGTTATTGCTTCGTGAGCACTACTGGCTTGCTTTGGTTTACTTTGTTTTACAGCATATCAACCTCAATGGGTTATTTAATGCCGACAAGAATTTTATTGCTGCTAATATCTATCTATCTATCTATCTATCTATCTATCTATCTATCTATCTATCTATCTATCTCAGTATATTTTGGTTTGTTTTGTTTTGCGGCATATCAACCTCAATAGGTTATTTAATACCGAGAAGAAAGTTATTGCTGGTATTATTTTTTTCCAAAATATTAGGCTGGTGCAAAAATAATGGCGTTTTTGACGTATTTTTTAACGTCAAAAACGCCATTATTTTTGCACCAACCTAATATATTGTTGGTAATATTTGTTCAAAATAGATTGCTGGTAATATGTTGTTTTTTTTCAAAATGTATTGCTGGTAATAATTTTATCCTTCAAAAATTTATTGCTGGTAATAATTTTTTACAAAAATGTATTGCTGGTATTAAAACCTCTTTTTACACTTTCATAGCGTTTTGACCCCAGTTTGGGGGTTATCTATTTGCGTATAGCTGCGACCCTGAACAGGTGTTACCTCCTCGGGTCAGGTTGGACCTGGGAAACACCAGCATTTAAAAGGTGTTGTCATGCTCCTCAAAACCTCCTGACGTCAGACGTATTTTACCGTTTTACCCCGGACGCCTCATTTGGAGGTGGGGAGGTCTTACCCCTCTGCAGAAGTGCAGTCGGCCTATTCTGAAACCCCAGCTGACAGGGCGCGTGAGCGTTACTGGGGATCCTTATTTCCACAAAGAGGAAGGGAAGACAGGGATAGCGATAATGCTGACATTCGTTTAACAGCTGCTTCAGTAAAATGAAAAATATTCTTAGAGCTCTGAAGGTCAGGCACCTGGTGGCACTATCGAATGCAACTGGTCCGACCATCTGCTATAGTAATAGCGAGAGAGTAGTGAGAGGCTACGTTTCGTCTGAAGGATAACGATGGCAGGGTGGCAAGTAATTCATCACTCACGACCCTATAAACACATTTGAACTTAAGGCTGGTCAGTGAGGACTTGGTAACATCAACCCAGATATGACAGCAATACACCAATCTTGGTCTAATCTGACCTTTGGAAAGATGGAGCATGGCAGCAAGCGTTAGTCAGTTTCTGGGGCAATACAAGGAACCGGCCGTTCTTCCGGTATCGTTAGCAATGGCACGAGTGTCATTTGTGGTCAGCAGTGAGCTTCAAGCCTAAGCCTTTTTTTCTATCTATCTATCTATCTATCTATCTATCTATCTATCTATCTATCTATCTATCTTTTGACCATTAATATGCAAAATACTATGCGTTATATGTGTAAAATTGTATGTATAGGATGGTTTATAATACCTACACACGTGCATACAACCAAGTACACATACACATACACACATATGTATGGATTTGTGTATATCTTTGTGTTAATGTAAAGCATATACATAATTCTATAAAGCTTTACAGAATATCAGACTAATATTAGGTTGGTGCAAAAATAATGAGGTAACAATGTCGTTTTTTGAGTTTAAAATACGTCAAGAACGACATTATTACGTCATTATTTTTGCACCAACCTAATATATATATATATATATATATATATATATATATTAGTTCTGATACACTTCTCTCTCTTTCTCTCTCTCTCTCTCTCTCTATATATATATATATATATATATGTTTGTGTATATGTTCATAGTAGTGACATAAAGACTTCGTTATGCAGATAAAATTATAAATACATTTAAAAATTCCGTAGATTTACAAAGACGCATGTTTTATATGCATCCACGTACAGACACACACAGACACAGGCACAGAGACACACAAAGACACACAGAAACACAAACACACACACACACACACACACATATATATATATATATATATATATATATATATATATATATATATATATATATACATACGTACGTGTATGTGTGTGTCTCTGCATGTATACAAGTAAGTAGTCAATTTGAGCCAATTTGATTTATTCAGCGCTGTGCCTTATATTAAAATCTTTTTCCCTGGGCTGAAACCTTTTAATTGAATTAGGTCACATTCTCACAACGCTGTCCTGCGGGAATCTTTCTTCTTTTACATTTTCAAGAACACACCAGACGCAGAATGTTCATCTTTCCTCTTTTTATTACTATTTCTTTTGTTAAAATATTTTCTTTTCGCAATTTTTTTTCCTATAAAAATGCTATTTCCTTACCAACTTGAGTGATTTCAACCTGAAGGACAATAGAAGGTTCTGATTGGTTGTGACAACAATGGCGCGTAAGGCAAACGAAGGCCAAAGTATCTTTCACTTTTCCGACTTTCGCCCGTTTCCCTTACTCGTCTGCTTTTCACCCTCACCATATTTCTTCTTATTGGTCATGTTCCTAATTTTTTTGTTCTTTTTTTTTTTTGCTCTTTGTCTTGATTTGTCTTCTTCTTCTTCTTCTTCTTCTTCTTCTTCTTTTTCCTCTTCTTCTTCTTCTTCTGCTTTAAGTTGTTCTTTTCGTTGTTCTCCTTTTTCTTCTCGTCCTTCTCTCTTTTGTGCTTCGTGTTGTTTTTTTCTTCTCATTCTTCTGGTTCTTGTTCTTTTTTTTTGTTATTTTTCTTCTCTTTCGTTTTTGTTCTTTTTGTTCTTATTTCTCGTTCATGGTATTTTTTCTGATCTTCTTTTGCTTCTTCTCTCGTTCTTGTCCCTTTTGTTGATCTCTTTTCTTCTTCTTTTGTCATCCTTTTCTTTCTTTTTTGTCTTTCTCTGCTTCTTCTCTCGTTTTTGTCCTTTTTGTTCTTCTTCTTCTTTTTTCTTCTTTTCTCGTTCATGTTTTTTTCTTTTTTTTCTCGTTCTTGTAGTTTTTCTTGTTTTCTTCTTTTTTCTTAATTCTTTTCTTGTTCTTCTGGTTCTTCTTGTTGTTTTTGCTTTTCTTGCTGTTGTTGTTGATCTTTCATAAACTTCCATTTTTGTTTTCATTTTCTCCTCCCTACATTTTAATCTGAATTTGTCTGCTTACCTTCTGTCCTATTCTCAATAGACTTCCTTCTTTCTCCTCTACTCTTCCTTTATTCTCTATCTTCTTCGCTTTCTGTTTCTGTTTTATCCAATTCCCCTCTCTCTTTCATTCAATGCTTATTTTTTTTCTTTCTCATTCTTGTTCTTCCTCCACCTATTCTCTTTCGCTGTTATCTCCTCCTCCTCCTCCTCCTTTATACTTCTCCACTTCCGCTTCCGTTTTTAAATTCTTTCCCGTTGTCCACTCCTCCTCATCCTACTTCTCACCATTAGTCACTTCTTTTTATTCTTTTTTTTTTCATTCTTTCTTTTTCTACATTCTCTTATATTCCTTCTTCTTTTCCTTCCCCTCCTCCCACCGTTACTCCTTCTTTTTTCTTTTTCTTCCCTTCTTACCATTCTTCTTTTTCTTCTGTTCATTATTCCCTCGCTTCTTCTGATCAACACATTATTCAAGACTTGTTATTAAGAAATATAAGAGTAAAGTAAAAAAAAAAAAAAAAAAAAAAAGAAACGTATAAACCCAAAACTGAAGATAGAAAATCTTTGGCAAAAAGCATATTTTGGAATCAGTCCATTTTGTTAGCGGTTAGCAGACATTAAAAGTATACTTTTTGCCGCATGCATTAGATAAGTGCCATTAATCCTTAGGTGTGCTTGTGTCCTATATCTTGCGTCTCTTATTAGCGGACGATTGGAAAACTTCATATGAATCCTCATTTTATCCACTTTTGAATTAAATCTGACATTAGAATATTGCATTCTTGGATTCCTGCGCAGTTAACAGTGGTTGAGCATCTAGATATATTCAAGAATTAAACTTCAGTTTATATCAGCTTAATTATATATGGAGGACTTTACGTATGGGGGTCAAGCAGCTAAGTTCCAAGACGGCAAGACATCAGTAAATATGATTTCATTATAGTGGTGAAGGCTTTGTGAAGAAGCAACCAACTTTTTGAAAGGGCGAAAAAGAGGCCTGAGGCACTACGTGCCACAAGGGCCCCCAAAAGATATTCCGCAGGTTTTGAATTCAGAGTTGTCCTTTTCCTAGACCAGATGCAGTCCGAGGCTATAGAACTCAGTCCTGATATTTACCCATAGCTGAAGGGAGAAGAGGAGTATTAATATTTTCCGCAATATATATATATATATATATATATATATATATATATATATATATATAAGTGAACATTGAAGTCAACATTCAAAGGCAACAAGAGGTTTCCTGCTAGACGCAATCTAAACCTATATATATATATATATATATATATATATATATATATATATATATATATATATATATATATATATATGTATGTATATATATATATATGTATATATATACATGGTACCGTAAGTTAGAAGATTTCTCCAGGGAACTCATGAAGGACACCATGCAATTCTGCCAGGAAAGCATAACAGCAACAACAGCAGAAATTAACCTGCTCGATGAGAAAATAAAAAAAACAAACGGACACGGAAGAATATACCAACATAAAGAATGTCATAAAAGCTCACACAGACCAAACAGTGAGGGAACTACAAAAAACAAAAACTGAAAAACAAAGAAAATTAAAATGTAATATTTCCTCCAGACAGAGGAACAAAAAAGAAAAGAAGCCAAACTTTGAAAAAAGTGAACGACCATACTCCAAAAGAAAACAACAAAACACTGCAAATACACTGACCACCACACAACCAATGCAAACACAAAACAGACCAAATAAGTACACCAACAGACAACCAGCAGTACCACAACCAACAATAACAACACCGCTTCCATCAACGATAGCTAGAATCTCAAAACAAACGCACACACAAAACAAACCACTAACTTACGCGGACATCCTTAGGGTGCCGTACAAACATACACAAACCAAATCACAGCAGCCCTTCTACAGAACGCATAACCCCATTAGACATCCCAGACCACCTAGATTAGCCCCTAATAGACAATCAACAATAAACACACTCAACCTTAAAAAAAAACGGAATAAGCCCCCAACCAGGACACCTGGATGGGGGTATAGCATCCCTAATAGGAGATATGATGCAAGCTTTCGAGCTTTTACAAAAGAACTTCGCCATGCTTGCAAATTCAAACTTGACCCATACGGGCGAGTTATAAATTTGAGTAACAATAAATTTTTACTCAATACATTCAGGGTATTAAATAAAGGACTAAGCTTTTGCCCTAGTCCCCCAAGGTTTGATAAAGACACCTTGGCAAAGGACCTGAAATCCTTCTTCAGAAGAATACGGTTAAAAGCCCACTACGGGGAAAATGATCATACACCTTCCATACTTGAGACATTAAAAGAGAAGGACACTACCCAAAAACACAGACATGACTATACAGACATTTGAACTAGCCGTAGCAAATGACATAAAGAAAACAACAGCACGTAAGCTGCCACGTGACAATATTACTGAAGGGGAACGTATAGCCCTCGATACGCTGACACATAGAGATGACCTAATCATAACACAGGCTGACAAAGGGGGTGCGACAGTGATCTGGGGAATCGAAGAATACATTAAAGAGGCCAACAAACAGCTAGCCGACAAAGAAACCTATAAAAGCATACCTACAGATCCCCTTCCAGAATACCAAAAAGAATTAACTAGCTCACTAAACATAATGCTTCGCAACAATCTAATCGACAAGGAAACACGCAGAGCACTTACACCCACAAACATTACACCTGCTCGTTTCTATCTCCTTTCTAAAATACACAAAAGCAACAACCCAGGAAGGCCGGTTATTTCATCGTTCAACTGCCACACGACAAAAATTTTCAAATACATAGACCATTACATACAACCGCTAGCTAAGGAAGTAAAATCAAGCATCAGAGACACAACAGATCTACTGAACAAAATTAATCACATACAAACAGTACCAGAGAAAGCTACTCTAGTGACTATGGACGTTAGGTCACTCTATTCAAACATTAAAAACATCGAAGGGCTAACCGCCCTTCAGGAAGCACTTACTAAAAGAAGAAAACAAGATCCCCCCCACAGAAGTCATCATAAAACTCATGGAGCATGTCCTTACATTGAATACTTTCAACTTCAATGGAGCACACTACTTTCAAATAAGAGGTTGTGCCATGGGCACCATAGCAGCTCCATCATATGCTACAATATTCATGGGAAAATTTGAGGAGACCCATATCTATCCAATCATTGGTAGCGACTGCGTATTCTAAGATATATTGATGATATATTCTTTGTATACACGGGTAGTGATGACAAACTTACCCAATTCCTTATGACCCTAAACACAGTGCACGACTCAATTAAGTTTGACTATGAAAAATCCACAACATCAGTAACATTTTTAGACACCCACATTTACATAGATGAAAACAGGAAACTACAAACGACACTACACACTAAAATCACCGACACCCACAACTATCTACATTTTAAGTCTTCCCACCCTAATCACCTCAAAGAGAACCTTCCCTATTCACAAGCACTTAGACTCAGAAGGATATGTTCCAACAATGAAGAATTAAATAAACACATTGAAAATCTGGAACATCAATTCACAACACGTGGCTATAAACAACACCTAATCAGGGAACAAATAAATAAAGCAATTTCCACACCTAGAGAAGACACCCTAATGTACAAGATTAAAAATAAATCTAGCCGCATCCCTCTAGTAACCACTTCCAACCCCACTCTGCCTACACTATCCCAAATAATCAAACGTCGCTGAGAAATACTACATCTCAAACCAGACCTAAAAATCTGTTTAAGGAACCTGGCCTTCTTGCATATCGTAGACCTAAGAACCTAAAAGAAATCATAGGTAGTAACCACATTTCAGGGGACAAAGTAATCTGTAATAAACTAAGAACAAAAACAACAGGATTTTCCAAACCATGCAACAACAAAAGAAGTTTATGTTGCAACCATATTGAAAACCCGAATTCATTCACTAGCTCAGTCACTAAATCTACTTTCAAAATCTACCACGATTCTAACTGTAGAAGTCATAACATAATTTACCTCCTAGAATGCACACTATGCCAGAAACAATATGTAGGAAAATCTGAATGGCCCTTTCACTACAGAATTAACAATTATCGTAAACGAATTAAGTCGACTCCCCATGAAAAATTATTACCTGTAGAACAACATTTCCGCCCGGAAAAACCCGATTTCAAAACCCATGCCAAATTCAATATAATTGAGAGAATAGAAAGGATCAAAGCAGATAACATTAGAAAGATTTTAGAGTCGCATGAAAATAAGTGGATACAACGTCTAAAAACAAAATATCCAGCCGGGCTAAATCACAAATTTAACAATATATAGATAGTAGTATGAATATATAACTCAACAAATCAAAACCTACCCACATTTCTCACCCACACAAGACAGACAGGCTTACGGAGGTGTGGAGACCTCTCACTTATACACTCACCCACACGAATATACACACTTACACACATCATACGCACTCACTCCCTAATGAGCCAAATGATAACACACACCCACAGCAATACACACGCTTACACATATCATACTTACTCACTCCCTAAGAACCAAATAACACACACGCAAACACTAAACAGACACAACCCTCACCAAGTCCAATAAAACTGTTAAACTGACCAGAGAATTCATAGCAGCATGTATCTACCCAGCTCTTATCTCAAATAACAACTTAAAAGAGACTGTTTGACCAACACAAGGAATGTTAAAAGATTCATGTTAAAAAGATAAAAAAACAAAAAAAACAAAACAAATGAAAACCACAGACAAAAGTTCATTTTCTCCATCAAGACATTCATTTCTGTAGTTTAGTGCTAGCAGCAAGCAGAAATATTTCTCCTCCCGATGATGGCCATTTTGGTCGAAACTAGTCGAGGAATCTAAATGGAATAATAATAAAAAAACGAAAGAATATTAATCTACCACCCAGTGTGTCTGAAGATTTTAATTTTTTTTATTTTTTTATTGTTCAAAATATATATATATATATATATATATATATATATATATATATATATATATATATATTAGGTTGGTGCAAAAATAATGACGTTTTCTCACATATTAAGATATGTCATTATTTTTGCACCAACATAATATATATATATATGTACATATAAATATGTATATATATATATATATATATGTATATATATATATATATATATATATGTATATATATATATATATATATATATATATATATGTATATATATATATATATATATGTATATATATATATGTATATATATATATATATGTATATATATATGTATATATATATGTATATATATATATATGTACATATATATATATATGTATATATATATATGTATATATATATATGTATATATATATATATATGTATATATATGTATATATATGTATATATATATATGTATATATATATGTATATATATATGTATATATATATATATATGTATATATATATGTATATATATATGTCTGAATACGTATATGTATATATATATATATGTATATATATGTATATGTATATATATATATATGTATATATATGTATATGTACATATATATATGTATATATATATGTATATGTACATATATATATGTATATATATATGTATATATATATGTATATATATATATGTATATATATGTATATATATATATATGTATATATATATGTATATATATATATATATGCGATGGCTGATAAGATTAATCAAAGTGAGTCACGTGTCCGCAAGATAATCAAAAAGTGACATCAAACTTGAACATATAATAGATGTAGCAGAACTGGCCGACTGCTAAAAATTGCCGACAGGGAAGATAGAAACTTTGTTCCGTCGATTCAAAAAAGATCGATTCGCAACAGAACAAGATGTTTCGAAAGCGGTTAGTTTAGTGGTTTCTTCAAGAACTGTCAGACGGAGGCTAAAAGAAAAAAGCATTGTTTCCAAATACACAAAAAAAGGAAACCTTTCGTACCTGGAAAAAATCGACGGGCAGGGTTGGGTTAGTGCAAAGCTCATTTACACTGGACTAAATCTGATTGGGAAGATGTTATGTAGAGTGACGGGAGCCCCTTTACTCTTAGATATGAATGACGTATACGTGTTTGGTATACGCGCGATGAAACGTATAATCCAATGACTACCAATGGCACTGTTATACATGAAGAATAAATGATCTTTTAGGGTGCATTCTCAACAGCAGGAATTGGTAATTTGTACAAAATCAAGGGAATTAGGGACCAGCATGAATACAACATTACTTGTTAATCAAATATTGCTTTCTGCTAAGAAAAAGAATTGTCCAATGTCAACACTTCACGTTCCAACACGATAACGATCCTAAGCAAAGTGCCTTAAAGAATAAACGTTATCTAGAGAGGAAGCGTGGCATGGGTAAATTGCAACACTTCCTGTGGCCTAGTCACAGATCTGACCTTAACCCAATTGAAAACCTTTTGGGCGATAATGGACAAGCGTGCCTGTAATAGGAAAGTTAACACAGAAGATGAGCTTTACCGTGAATTAAATTAATTCTGAAAAAAAAAATTGGCGAAGTAAGTTGACTTAATAAAGAATTCAGTCTACAACATGCCACTAAGAATTAAGGCCGTTATTAATGCAACAGGTTACCCAAGAAAATATTCATCATTTTCTGACGTATAATATGCACATGAACACCTGAGTTAATACCCTCTATTAATAAACAAATTCTATTACTCACTTGTCTTGGTAAAAATAAGTTGTAACGTAGAAAAGGTTACTGAATGAGTAATAACTAAAACGGAGGTTGGAAATGAAATGGTAATTGTTGTGGATTCCCAGATGAAATTCAGTCTGCAATGAATGACAAACGCAGGAATTAAAGATAAGAAATTAAATGTATTTACACAATAATACAATTGGTAATTCTGTTAGTAAATCCAGGAATGCGGTTAGTTGTAAGAATATATATATATATATATATATATATATATATATATATATATATATATATATATATATATAGTCCCGAAGTAGGACTTCCTTAAAGTCTACTTGCTTGTAACTGTGACTTCTATAAGCGGTTACTTCACACTATTACTCTACCTCCAACACAATCACAATCTCTGCTCTCTCTCTCTCTATCTGCTCACTCTCTCTATATATATTCTGACTGACTCTGGGTATTTAACGGCAGCGATCCAAGTAACACTCTGGTCGAGTCCACTTATATGAAAAAGGGGACGACCCCATAACATTAATCTTTATAACACCAATAAAATACAATAGTCGCCAGTGGCGTGAAGTGGGTCAACCACTGCTAGTGGTTGACTACTTATACAGCATATTACGATATTTACCTGCCTCCCCACGAGGTAGGATGCGGTACAGGGCCAAATTTAATGTGGGGAAATCCGAGCTCGTGGGCTCGGGCAGAAATTGCCCGTAGACCTCGCATACGCGTGATCGGGTATCTGTCTACCTGCCTGGACGAGACTCTGCCCTTCGGCATAGCCTCGTCAGGATTCCTTTCCGCCCTAAGGCAGAGAGTTCGACACCCAAACTGACAGCTCACGCTGTCAGATTAGGCAGCTTATTGCCCCCACTTACAATAGTGTGCAACGTAATAATGAGTATTGGGACATACCAACTAATGTTCATTGTTACGCTATATAACAAAATACAAAAATCGACTTTCTATAGCTGAGGTCATTTTTTTTTTGCCTGGTACTGTATATAGTGGTAACAGAAACCAAACTTTCCGGTCAATAACCACACACCATTTCTCCCACAGGCACCTTACTCTTCCAATTTGGCACAGTGTGACTTCTGGCTTTTCCCCAATTTGAAAGCCACGAAGTTCACTGACACTCTCCGCATACACACAAACCCTCCGTTAAAATGGAATGCTTTCAGCCTGTGCTTATTCACATTTCGTGAACAATTTCCTGGATTGTGAGACGACGGTCTTCCATGCCTATTTGCGGAACCTTCTCAATCGGCTCCTCATTTTGGCGTAAACATTTTCACGCATACCCAGGAAGGGTGATGGACCTCCCGCCCCGAATGATTTTGCCCACGCGGCATTAGTCTTGACGGGAAAAAAGTAGCATAAACACAACACATATTATATCTTTATAAATAATATTTCATTAAGTTACTGTATTATTATATCTTTTTGAAATATATTTCTTGCAGTTTAATATAAATCTATCTGTTGGTAGTATTCCTCATATTTACTATTGTAAAGATGAAACATATATGTAATGCAATTCTGAGGTAAATCATCACTAGATATGTAGGTAATTAATACAATAAACTATTTTAGGTGTAGTTTGAATACTTAGTCTCTACTATACATAAATTCATACGCACATGAATACGCACATAGATACATTTCAAAATTTTCTATATTTATATGGGTATTTAATAATGGTATTCTCGATATAGACAATGTGGATAGAGAGATTAAAATTGCATGAGGACACACCTTCAAACCTCAAGTGATGTCCGCACCAACTAATTCAGATGTTGCTAATTATTTATAGAAACGAAGGAACATACACGAAAGAAAACATAATAATTATCGTTGTGTATTTATTTATTTATATCTTTCGTGTCACCCTTTAAAGGGGTTGATTAGCAGCAAAGATTTATCACTCGACAATCAGTATTCGTCTGTAGAAACACATCTCCGTTGCTTCCAGGTTCTTCATCTGCTATGATAATGTCCAGCATTTGCTCATTGATAGAAGGATATGTATCGCGTAGGAGATCAAAACTCTTTTCTTTGTGCTTAACTAATTTTCCTACACCTTAATACTTTGCTTGGTTTCGGGAAGGCACTTTCGCGATGTAAATGTGCCTTCAGTATTTCCCGCTGTCTTTTTCTGATTGCTAGCGTTAGTTTGCTTGTAGTTCTTACTCGTAAAACTTCTTCTTTGCTCACATGTTTAATCCATAGTTTTCTCAGTATCCGTCGGTAGACGTATATCCCCTTTAATTCACTTTTCCATCTGTGAGAAAATTGTCCGGCCTTCCTGGAGATAGCTTTTCTGCGCTCGTTGTTTCTTTATCATTAAAGATGGGACACGACAAACTTTAGAAGTAATTGTGAGCGTTATTTGTCCCAAGTTCAATCATATTGGAACTGGTGATCGTTAAGGATACGAAACTCAACGATTCGACACAATTTTCGAAGAGGAGACGTTTACTTGACAGCAATCTAAGTAATATATATATATATATATATATATATATATATATATACATATATATATATATATATATATATATATATATATATATATATATATATACATATATATATATAATTATTTATTTAAAAATATGATTCCAACTCATTAGATAAGAGGTCTCATGTTTCAAAACAAGAGCCGAAAACTTCGAAATAATATTTTAATTAACTTGAGTTAAAGTGGGCTCTGTTCCATCTTCAAGCAAAATTTTTTTTGGGAATATAAAAATTTCGCTTGAAGATGGAACAGAGTCTACTTTAACTCAAGTTAATTCAAATATTATTTCGAAGTTTTCGGCTCTTGTTTTGAAACATGAGACCTCTTATCTAACGAGTTGGAATCATATTTTTAAATAAATAATTATATTTATGCTCTACTTTCGTATCGAGCACTATTTTTTAAAAATAATAACAAAAATACTAAGGAACTTTGGATTATTTACCAAACCAGTTTCTTTCCTATTTTCTACAATATTTTCACACACACACACACACACACACACACACACACACACACACACACACACACACACACACACACACACATATATATATATATATATATATATATATATATATATACATGAAAAGATATAGTTTTAAGGTGAGCTATATTTATGGGATAAAGTGCTCAATATCAGAGATAGAGCGTATGTAAATATAAATGTAAAAGTGAACATTGAAGTCAACACTCAGAGGCGACAGGCTGTTTCATGCTAGACGCAATCGTCAGGCTACGAATGTTGGATTTTTCCTCGTCGTGGCAAAATCCAACATTCGCGGTCTGACTATTGCGTCTAGCATGAAAAAGCCTGTCACCTCTGAGTGTTGACTTCAATGTTCACTTATATATATATATATATATATATATATATGCTCAGTACATAGTGGAAAGTGCTGGATAGTACTTTGTAACTACGAGTTTCACGCATTTGCAATCGTCAGACAAACTGGTCTATTTTTTTCAAAAATGGTTATATTTATGCTTATTTGTGCTTGATTACTCGTGTGCGGTAGAGGGGGAAATTTTCTTCTGTGATTGTTTGGGATGACACTCTTACATACATAGACACACATTCATAAACATACATACGCATCCATGCGTTTGAGCATACATATATACGCAATTGTCATTCGATTTCGGTGTCAATACTGTAGTTTTATATATGTAGTAATCTTCCCTTAACAAGTAACAGGTGGGGTGGTCTTGACGTTTTTCAGATCGGCCATCCGCGCCGTCAGACAAACTCACATTCAGTCACACATACACACATATATGTAGATACTTACCCACACTCATTGATATGGATCCACTACTTCCCCGCTGGTTAAGTTGGGTTCCGTCAGTGGACATGATTATGATGATGATGCTTGCATGTTTAGCAACGATAACTGCTGGTGTGTTAACGACGATAGTGATTATGTTAATGGTAATAATAACTGTGATATTATTATTATTGATATATTAATAATAATTGATGTGTTATTGGTTATGATAAACGATTAGCCTTAATGATGATGGAAACAATAATAATGACAATAAAAGCAATATAAAAAAATGACAATGGTAATTATGATAATAGTGTTGGTAACCATAATAATGATGATGGTAATAATAATAATAATAATAATAATAATAATAATAATAATAATAATAATACACACTGAGAGAACAATCAAAGCCAACCGCCCAGATATTGTTATTAAAGACCACAAACAAAAACGGTGCCTCCTTATTAATATGGCAGTCCCTGCAGACTGCAATGTATCTTTGAAGATATTCAAAAAACTGTCAAAATACAAGGACCTTGAAATAGAAATCTCGAAAATGTGGCATATGGGAACAGCAACAATCCCTGTTGTAGTTGGAGCCCTAGGACTGGTTGGAAAAGATTGCAGTAGACTAATTGAAGGGGTTCCTGGAAGTCCATGCCTCAAGGAGATATAAAAAATTGTTCTGACAAGTACAGCCCACACTTTACGAAGTGCTTTATCTATGTAATTTCTTTCTTTTTTTTTTGTCAGTGGAAAGTGTCATGCTGCCATTTCTAACCTTACGTCCCTTGGCGGGACCCGGAAAGAAATGTGTAAACGCCAGAAATCAAAGGAAATAATAATAATAATAATAATAATAATAATAATAATAATAATAATAATAAAAAGCAGTATTTATGGTGGTAGAGATGGTTATGAAGTAATCGTTCTTAAAGTGGCAACAACAGTACTAGTTTTAAGAGTAATACTAGCAGTTATTTTCGGTAGGTTTATAAAGTGACAAAAGCAACGAACGTAATAGAAGTCATGAAATAATTTTGAAGTTTTAATAGTTTTATCTCACGTACTAATTGTTACTGTGCTGGTTGTGTTTGTGAGGGTGGTGGTAGTCTAGGTAACAGTACTGATAGTGTTATTGAATTCTATTGGTGGTTATCAACCATTTTTCGTTACTTTCATTCCTGGGTGTGTTCATTTATGTTGTAGGTATTTTCCGTTTGCTACGAACTGTGATTTATCCATTTCGAGATTCTTGACAAATTCCCCAAAGAATCTGTAATGTAAACGATCCTGACCAAACATCGCGACTTTTATCGTCTGGTGCCCCGAATACATGAATTTAAGCGTGCTACTAAATTGGCATCTAGTTTCCACCCACTTTTATTCGCAAAGGACACATGGCCCAGTGGAGTTACAACACCTCATCTCAGAAATATGAACAGTTATTCACTGACGAAGTTTAAAATTTCTCTGCTATCAAAAGGTTTCCAAAATGAATGTTAAACTTTGAGTCAGGATGATGCCCACTAACACCTGTCAGCTGAGCTGCTTGTCAATAGTCCTGATCTTTTTAACCACTAGTTGAACTTACGTTTGTTGATATTGTAATATCATGAGAATCATGAGAATATTTTTTCTTTGAAGGCTGGAAAAAATATTTTTGCCACGTTAGATTAAAATTTTGATTGATAGTTAATGTCCCACATGACACATATATTACGCATAGTGTCATAAATCAGTTACTATTGACGTTAACTAATAGTTAAATTTGTCATATTCTAAAATCCTTATAACGTGATAACATCTAATCTGAAATTGTCCGATTATTTACTTGATAATTTTAGCGTTAGTTCCGTGAATATATATATATATATATATATATATATATATATATATATATATATATATATATATATGCATGTTTCATTGAATATGACAGACAAGGTGGTTTAATTTAGTTTTTTATACAATTTTTCATGTGATCTTATAAGTTATTTTTTCTTTTCGGATGATAAATTATATAAAAACTGCAATGATAACATCAAAATTGCAATATGAGCACTGGTAAAAATGGTTGTTGAAGACAGGTTTATAATACCCAGAAATTCATACCCAGATGTCCTGACAGTGGATAAAGGCGTTGGTTAGATCCAGTGACAGGACCCAAAGAGTGTGAGTTCAATACCCGGTTAAGGCATTGGAGAACTTTCAGAGGGAAATTAACAGGAGATAACTGATAACTGACATCCATCAATGGAACTAGTCTACCCCAGCGAGCGAAATAAAGGGTTCAGTCCGACATTCCTACCACCTGAAGAAGGCCGGAAATATTGTGATGAATATGGCGACAAAGATGAGGACAATAGTCCGAATAGTGTAAATAATACCTCATCTCAGAAATATAGACATATGCGTGTGTGTGCGTGATAAAAATATAGTTCTTGTTTTATTTCCTTATATCTATCTATCTATCTATCTATCTATCTATCTATCTATATATATATATATATATATATATATATAAATAGAGAGATAGATATAATGAAATAAAAAAAGAAATTGTTTTTTTACCTTATAACTACCTATCTATCTATCAGGTTGGTGCAAAAATAATATCGTTTTTGACGTATTTTTAACGTCAAAAAACGATATTATTTTTGCACCAACCTAATATATATATATATATATATATATATATATATATATATATATATATATATATATATATATATATAAATATACACACACACAGATACATAGATAGATAGATATAAGGAAATAAAACAAGAACTTTTTTTCTTATATCTATCTATCTATCTATCTATCTATCTATCTATCTATCTCTCTCTCTCTCTCTCTCTATATATATATATATATATATATATATATATATATATATATATATATATATATATATAGATAGATAGATAGATAGATATAAGGAAGTAAAACAAAGAATAAAAAGTCAATAGATAATAAAAACTAGAATGAAAATAAATAAAATGAATGAATTCAGGGAGAAGCTATGGATGGCTAATCCAAAAGCATTAAAATATTATGTTGATGGAGATTTCAATGCTTCATGAATATTTCACTAAATAATGGTGTCGCAATTATTGCTAATTACCAGAATAAATATCTCTTCACCACCTTGAGATAAAACTGCTTTACTTACACACTCACACACAACGACACATACATGTATCCCCACACACAAACACACACTCACACACGCACGCAAAATTTGATTTCTTGTCTTGTAGATATTAATATCGCCGTTTAAAAACTGAAAATAGCTACTCAAATACTTAAACCAACTATTTAACGTTTATGATGTTCAGAAGGAACGTGAGTATAAAAAATACGTAAATTTTTATCTATTTTTATATATGTACAGGGTGCTTCGAAAGGCTTGTCGCCCCTACATAATATAATTTCCTATTTTAATTGGCGGGCACGAGTTCCTACAGTTTGGAAGAGAGGTTGTTTGCAATTATATGGACACATGATGGACACATGATCGTGTACATTCTGGCAAGAGCATGTAGGATATGCGTCATGACCTCATTAATATTGCTATTGTTTTCATTACTTTTGTAGTGGGTGACAAGACTTTCAGACCACACTGTATATAGATAAGAATAGTATGGCCAAATGAAACACCTGTCTATGGTTATAGCCAGCTTAACAACTAAAACGATTATCTATCTATCTATATTTTATTTTAGAATATTACATCGAAAACATGTCAAAATCGCTACACAATTACAGTCGTGTTTCGATGCATATGAAATTCATCTCATCATTACTGACGAGTAAAAGACTTACAACCTCTTTTACGAAAAAAAAGTGGGGGTATAAGGTTTCAAGGCTTTACTCAGATAAACCAATATGTATGTAGCCCTCTTTTAAATTAAATGATACGAACGTTGGAACTGTACTCTATTTGTTCTCATCATTCCTGTATATATATATATATATATATATATATATATATATATATAAGAAATGAAAGTGTGTAGCTTAATATTACATGACATTTTTAAAAGAGAAACAACCTGTTTTGCTTTCGCTCTTTAGGCCTCTACGAGAGATTTAACTTAGATTAAAACAACAGGAAAATGTGTAATGAAGAGGAGAAAAAATGAACACAAAGAGCTAGAGACAAATAACAGCGAGTCCCAGCAAACATTCACGCTGTTTACACAGGGAAGGTTTGAGGGACCCGATATAAAGTACCTCCAGCACATATATGATTTTACATACAGCCGCGCGTGTGGTAATGGACGCGAGGCTGCACGGCTGTATCAGATTACGTTTCCAGACCGAAGGCAGCCAAGTCATCCAACCTTTGCTGCTGTTTATCTTCGCGTTGATAGGACAGGACCAGTGGCACCACAAACTATGTTAATAAGTATTCTGGGGTTGTATCTTGGGTTGTACATTTAACAGCGTCTACCGTAAACTTTAAAGTTTCAGTAACTCACCAAAGAAAGATCTGCAGGCATATGTTTGTATGGATTTTTGTCCTTGTTTAGTGCGAGGAACCCGATCCAAAGTTTGTAAAAGGAGTTTTTGTAAATGTACATATATGAATAAAAAGAGGAAAAACTATTCTTAGTCGACGCGTTTATGAAAGTAAATGTAGGATTTATTTTTTTACACGTGTTTGTATACAAGGGCAAGGATGTCAAGATTTATTGTATATAAAATACAATTATGGCACAAGGCCGAAAATAGGGGTGGTAATAGGCTGATATTGGTCATCATTGATTATCTTATACCCAGCTAATCAGATTCACGACCCATTCACTCATTACAATTTGCACATCCACCAAAAGAACTTATCTATCACCATTCAGTCCTCCATATACCACAATAACGCGTACTCTCAGGTGATTTACAAAAACACCCCCATGACAAAAGTTAACGATTATAGAATTATATATATAAAAATCTGTCGATGATACGAAATAAGATGTCAGGGTGGGGATGAACCGTAAAACAAACTAAGATATCAAAATAAATACACAAAATAAAAGGAAAGGATAACTGATCTTAGCCCTCAAAAGAATTAAAAGAAACCGCTGCATTCTCTCTTTAGACAAAATTCAGTAGCATTCTCGCTAAGGGAGATGGAAGGATAAAATAAATATGACCATAGGGAAAGGAAAAATCTGACCCAGTCGAGATGATAAAAAAAGTCGTGGGCAAAAAAAAACAAAAAATACAAAAAAACATGGTGAGATTGGGAATTTCGGCTTGGATCATAACCATAGAAGCAGACAAGAACAGACCTGGAACGACATTTACTTACATTAACTAGGTACACAAAAAGGGTCTAACCTAACCAGGGGAGGACTCCACTTGAAAACACCCCGATATGACTTAGGGAGACTAAAAAAAGAAAATCAAGGCTAGCCCCGTTCAAGCGAACCATGATGGATTTAATCCTTTTCTTCTGATTTTTCAACATATTGTTGGGTATGTTGGCTTGGGAAAATAGTTATTCTTTGTTTCTTCCATATGTTTTGACTGATCTGCATGGATCGTGTATGCATTGTGAATTTTATATGTTTTTACGGTAACAGTGAAAATGGAGGAAAATAAGACATTTTTATCATTCGACGCTGTACAAACAGCAATATATCTATGCACTCTTTGTAGTGACGATGCAGTAATAATGTTTGTAAGCCGTACATTTGATTCAGAAGTAGAAATTTTGATCTGGAAGATAGAAAAAGTTCCGGCTGGCTTTCATTGGAAACACGGATTTAAAATAATCCAGTTCAGACGATACGGGATATCGTAGTGATAGTCTACGTATCTCATATTAGCGTTGTAAGTTATTTGTAAACGCTTGGCTATTTAAATCGTTGCACGATTTAATTGACAAAAGTTAAATGGCAAAATTTAACGGACAAAATTTAATGGGTAAAATTTAACGGATATAACTTGATGGACAAAATTTAATGGGCAAAATTTAACGGATATAATTTGATGGACAACATTTGATGGGCAAAATTTAATTTACGATATTCTGTTCACAGACAACGCAAAAACTTATTTTTTTAAAAGAGCGACCGTATGCGATGAAAAATGAATTGTTTATGTTATATTCCGTGCTAAGGGAATAAATACTTAACACCAGGTGGATAATAGAAAGGTTTATTGTAAACAACCAGTACAATATGAAATACGGTACAGTTATACACACAGGTCAATCTATTAGTGAGTGTCACTAATTGGAAGGTCTGGCGTGCTTGAGTCGTTGCGCTGTCACGTCTCTCACACGTCTGTACCATCTCTCGTAGACAGTCGACTTTATAGCTACTTACTACCTATAGTGTAATCATTCATGGGAGTGCTGGGTTATTCCATCACATCAGTTTAAAACAATGAAGAACGAGAAAGTTACTGGAAAAACAAAAAAGGCTTCGCAACCCTCGCCAATACTTCCTTATAGTTATATAGGATTGATCCTTAAGGCCTCAGGAATGAAGTGAGGAGTTATGAGATATCCTTTGTTACACCCAGGACCATCAGAGTTGCCGGAAAGTTTGTGCGCATGTCCGTTGGGGCGTTCTTAGGTTTTCTCCACGACCATTTGTCATTCCTTCGTTTTAAATTTTCTTCGTGAGCAAAGTTTTCTCATCAGAAAAAAAACCCCGAAAGCATTGCAGGCTTTTGATGGATCAACTTAATAAACAAGCGCTTTACGCGGAACAGGCAGCCATCTACTGTTTTTGCAGACATAGCTTGGCTTCTCTGCATCATATATGTCTGGTATTCCGATAGAGTGCCTGGAAACCTTGAGCTCCTTAGCTTCTTTAATTGATCTTCTGGAGTTCTTATCGATATATTCTTGCATCTTTCGTACAAATTTGAGTATTCTGGTTGTATTAAGACCTTTAGCAGGCATTTTACATTTGTAGAATTCCAGCTTCTCTTTGCAAAATATAATAACAAAAGACTGTGCAACTTTCAGGAAACAAGCCGTTTCTAAATAATCATGTCATGCTTTTTAAGCCATATATTACTGCATGCTTATTTATTAAGCCATTAATTATAGCGTGCTTTTTTTAATTAAGCCATATATTACTGCGTGCCTTTTTGTTAAGCCATATATGACAGTGTGCCTTTTTATTTGATGAGTTAGCTTGCTGTTTATCTAAAAAAAATTAGCTGAATTTATCTAAAAAAAAATTATAATCAGAGTTAGAAAACAACTATTAAAAATGTTTCCTCAAATGACTGTCCAGCCATATATATATATATATATATATATATATATATATATATATATGGTTGGATTGATGTGAGTTTGTGACTGTGGCTTTCACGCTTTTGCGATCGTCAATGAATTAGTCTTCAGTATATCTTCGACCAAGCTGTAAATAATACTGATTTACTAAATTTAAATTTCGTCT
>OZ010602.1:19044987-19059987 GCA_963932145.1 Acanthosepion lycidas
ACCATAGAAAATTGCTATACGGCGATAACGGTCGCGAAATAGCAGAGGCAGATCGTAATTTCAAGATGCGGTTCTATGACGTCATATCATGTGATAGACCGAAGTATTACAACAGTACCAATGTCTTGATCCAATGTAATGTGTAATGTATGTTTGAAATGTAAATTTGTTGAATGTGGGTTACTTTGTTTTAATGTAGATGGTCTCTGTATGTTTTTTTTTTACTGTGTATGTGTAAGTATTTTTGTGTTATCAGCTAATACATATCTAATATTATGTACAGGGCTATGTTTTTCTAAGAAATGTTGTTTAATTGAACTAAGATCAGAAAGGTCTCAGGTATATATATATATATATATATATATATATATATATATATATATATATATATATATATATATATACACACAAATAAAGGGAAAAAACAGATTAATAATCCACACTTCTTTAGCATTTACTTTTTTTTTTTTTAAAAACGTTTGATACAACATATAGTATAATACTTTTTAATATAATAATATATTTTAATAATATTTTTATTTAAAAATATTTTTCATCGCGACATGAAAATTTCTATGTTTCGGAATTTAAAGTTGTACCGTCATCAGGTCATGTTAGGTAGGTTACTTAACATTGCCTGATGACGATGTAAAATATTTTTAAATAAATACACAAACACACACACACACATATATATATATATATATATATGCATATACCTGGTGCACTAGGTGCCACAAGGTACCTAAGTATATATACGTGGTACACTACGTGCCACAAGGTACCTAAATAACATTAAACAGGTTTTGAATTCAGAGGTCTTTCTCCTAGACCAGTTGTCATCCAAGACTATAGAACCCAGTCTGTCCTGCTATTTATCCATAGCTGGAGGGAGAAGAAGAGGGGTAATCCCTTTCTCAAGGGTATTAGCACTTAAGTGAATGTAATGGATTCGACTGGAATTCGAACTCGGCTCACCGATTCCCAAATCTGAGCCGCTGTCCACCACTCCACCGTGACTGTGCTAGGCCCTTGAAAAAGTGTGGTTGGTTCTCCTCAAAGGGTTCACCCCTAATCATATGTGCTGGTGTCTGGGCCGTCGTTTCCTAGGAACTGAGTTGCTTGATCCTCATACGTCGAATACAACGGGAGAGTCCAACATATATATATATATATATATATATATATATATATATATATATATATATATATATATATATATATATATATATATATATATATATATATATATATATATATATATATATATATATTGTCATCCACAGACAGACTATTTTGCTGTATCACACAGCTCATCAGTGTGGCTAGACGTCCGGTTGCCTCTAGCTGGGATCGAAACCCGAATGAATCGGCGTCAGTCGGGGATTCTATCCCTAAGCCGCAGGGCAGGGATGAAGGTGAATTTAAGCGTATTTATTTTTTTATAAACACATAGTGACTGAGATAAATTCGATTTACGGAAGAGTCTAGCATTATTAGCCGTAATAGATAGCTGCATTGAAGCTCTAATTTGAAAATCTAGATAGAGCTGAAAGAAAAGTAAATGACTGTCTTCTTATAGTTATGGCTTTTATAACTTTCAGAGCCTCACACACACGATGACACACGTAGGCATGCGTACACACAATAGTGTATGATTGCACTTTACATGCCTTCCTATCGTCAATGTCATCATCTCTTTTATTCCCCACCTACGTACCTTAACACTGGAGAGTATACCCTTGGGCTCTTGCTTGTTCACACGCAAATGACTCTTATTGCAACGAAGTTGCTTGAAGATTCAAAGGTGAAGAAAGAAATATGCCAAAAGCGCAAACAATTGCACAGAAGAAAGGGAAAAGAAAAAGAAGCGGACAAAAGCTTTTATTTCTCGAAACTCAAATATACCTAAGCCAAGACACTTAGAATCTTTCTTTCTTAGGACGCTTGTCTTTGAGTCGGACTAAGTAAGTTCTTCATACAAGCTATTGTTTGTGCTCTTTACATCGATCCACTGTTTATCTCTCAATTTGAGCTCCGGGAAAGAAAGGTTTTTCACTTTTTCAGAATATTTCCTTATAAGGAAACGGCTAATATTACCATTAGTCTGTGATCGTATACAAGATATGCCTTTTCGTAATAACAGGTAAAAAATCGCTTTGTTCTTATGGACAAAGTCGTGATAGTTAATTTTTTACTCTTAGCTTACGGTCACATAACGTTGAAACAACGCTTACTTTACGATCACCGAAATTAAGCAGCATTGAGTCTAGTGAGTACCAAGCTGTGTTACCGCTTGGGAATATCAGGTGCTGTAAGCTTGGATGTGCGGGTGGTGTAATGGATAATGGTTCAGAATTGTTAATCGGAGAACCGTGTTCGAATTCCAGTTGGGTTTTTTATATTCACTTATGCTCAAATACACTTAGGAAAGGTATGAATCCAACACTTTTCTGTCACCCGCTATGGGTTAATTAGTTGTATCGCTAAATCATCATTATCTAAAAAAAATTCTTACAATCTAAAAAAATATTTCTTGGCTTTAGATAACCTAGAAACGGTTCATAAGCCGTAGAAAACCAATGAATAATAAATAATTTTGAAACTTGTGCTCAAGGTTATTTTTTAATTCAAGGCTATAGAGCCACTACGACGTATGTATTTAAATGATAAATTGGTGAATTTGTTGGAGTATTGTCCCAAAATATACATCGCGCAAAATGTACTACCACAGGAATTTGGATTACTCTTTCCCACACTGCCGCCGTGAGTAAGACGATAAACTACATGCGCGTTTTTGGTATGACAATAAACTACATTCGCGTCCTGGGTAAGACGATAAACTACGTCTAACAGCAAGGCCTCTGATCAGGAGGTTTTGTGGAACGTGGAACCACTGTTTAATTGCTGGTGTTCCCAGGTCCATCCTGACTCGAGGTGGCAGCACCTGTAAGGCTCCCAGCTATGGGCAAATAGTTAACCCACAAACTCGGGTCAAAACACTATGAAAGTGTAAAAATAGGTTTTAATACCAGAATTACTTTGTAAAAAGTTTATTACCAACAAATATTACATAATAATAATATAAAATTTTTTTGAAAAAATATTAGCAGCGAAGGAAAATTCTTACCAGAAAGAGATTTTTGGAAAAAACAATATTACCAACAATGAAAATGTTGTCGGCATTAAATAACCCATTGAGGTTGCCATAAAGCAAAATAAACCAAACCAATCTAAACCAAAGAATACATACTCTATTTATATGAATCTATCCTAAAAATGTTGTCGGCATTAAATAACCCACTGAGGTTGATATGCCGTAAAACAAAATAAACCAAACTAATCTAAACCAAAGAATACATATTGTATTTATATGAATCTATCCTAAAAATGTTGTCGCCATTAAATAACCCACTGAGGTTGATATGCCGTAAAACAAAATAAACCAAACTAATCTAAACCAAAGAAAACATATTGTATTCATATGAATCTATCCTAAAAATGTTGTCGGAATTAAATAACCCATTGAGGTTGATATGCTGTAAAACAAAATAAACCAAACCCATAATCTGTTACTGTCAATGGTCAGTCATTAACACAATACAAACTGATGCAGTGATCTCGGTACATGTATATACATGAACTATATATACACGTCATGACGCCAACTATGCCTTTTGTTATAAAAGTTTCACGAGATTTATTGAGATGTTCTTATTATCGTGGATGACTTTTACTTAACTGCAGAAATCATACTACTGATAATAAATGTCTAAAATATAAAACTAATTCCTCATACTTTTGTGCAGTCTGTTCCGAAGCAAATTCAACAGAGACACACCCTCCTACAGGACAAGAAAATTTGCAATTAAATGGCTAACTTGAATCGATAGACAAAAAAATGGCAAAAATATATTTTTATTCACATCTCGACAGTATAAAAATGTCTGTAGTCAATATAGGTTTTTATTTAGCAGACATCCTATTTTAAATCTTAGAATATTTACCTAAAGAAGAAAAAACATTTTGAAACTACTTATAAATATCTCCAATATCCAAGAGCTGCAAAAGAGAGGAAGTTGCAGAGAGCCATGAACAGGAACATCATCAAGGGACATGGCACATAGAGGAAGACGAACTAGATCCAAGTTTTTGTATATATAATGCATCTACAATGTATATATGAGGTTGGTGCAAAAATAATGACGTAATAATGTCGTTTTTGACGTTTAAAAATACGTCAAAAAACGACATTATTACGTCATTATTTTTGCACCAACCTAATACAACAGAAAATATGCCAGACAGAATATTCTCACCAGAATCTATCTTGCCCATTTGTAAATATACCCTTCAAACGTGCATTGAATGTTGCAGGTTTTAAAACAAAACTGCTTTCATTTAATCATCATAGAAAATCTTTTCTGCCTAGCATCAGCATGACTGACGCTACACTCCAAGAGAACAACACACTACACCTTCTTGGCGTTACATTTTTCCACTGTAATGAAATGGAGTGACTACATGTAATCAATAGCTGTATCTACTGCTAGGAAATTTGCGACACTGTGTCGTGCCACACAATATTTATCGTCAGAATCCAAATGCACACTGCCCTGGGTATGACGATAAACTACATCTGTGCCCTGGGTATGACGATAAACTAGATTCGACAGCTAAGCCTCTGATCAGGAGGTTTTGAGGATCGTAGAGCCACCTCTTAATTGCTGTTTTTTCCAGGTCCTGACCCGGGAGTGGTAGCACCTGCTAGTGTCCCAGCTACGGGGAAATAGTTAACCTTCAAACTGGGTCAAAACGAGTAAAAATAGGTTTTATTACCAACAAAACATATTTGTGAAAAAATATTACCAGCAATATATATTTGAAGAAAAATTTATTATCAGCAATACATTATTAGCAGCAATAAGTTTTTGCAAAAATATTACCGGCAATACATTTTTTAAAAAATTAACAGCAATAGATTTTGGAAAAGAGAAATATTACCAGAAATACTTTTTGGAAAAAAATATTACCAGCAATAAAAATTTTGTCGGTATTAAATAACCCATTGAGGTTGATATGCCGTAAAACAAAACAAACCAAACTATACATTTTTTTAAAAAAATATTACCAACAATAAAAATCTTGCCGGCATTAAATAACCCACTGAGCTTGATATGCGTAAAACAAACCAAACTATACATTTTAGAAAAAAAATATTAACATCAATAAAAATCTTGCCGGCATTAAAATAACCCATTGAAGTTGATATGCCGTAAAACAAAACAAACGAAACTATACATTTTTGAAAAAAAATATTACCAGGAATAAAAAATTTGTCGGCATTAAAATAACCCATTGAAGTTGATATGCCGTAAAACAAACCAAACTATACATTTTTTAATAAAAAAAGTAATAGCAGCAATAAAAATCTTGTCAGTATTAAATAACCCATTGATGTTGATATACCATAAAACAAACCAAACTATACATTTTTGAACAAAAAAAAAAAAAAAAAAATGGTAGCAATACAAATCTTGTCGGCATTAAATAACCCATTGAGGTTGATGTACTGTAAAACAAATCAAACCAAACCAAACCAAACCAAACCAAATGCCCATTTACAAATGTACCATTCGTTCGTACATTGAATACTGTTGCCATATCTGGTCTAGTGCTCTTACTACATATCTCGAAATTCTCGACAAAATCGAAAAAAAAAATGGTCTTTAATATTATCGGTCCTGACCTGGTGTCATAACTTCAATCACTTTCACACCGCCATGACGCCGCTTTCCTCTGTTTTTTCTATAAATATTTTCATGGTAATTATTCTGATGAGATTTCCTTCAAGATATCCTGAATCGCATAAAGCGTACGACTAGACCGGTAAATAGGTTTAATCGCTTTGCTGATGAAATAGCTAGAAATGTAATCGTAAATTCTATTCTAATCGTTTCTTTTCTCACATTTCTCGCCTGTGGAATTCTTTTTCTGGTTTCTTCTTTCCCTGTCATCTACAATCTTCAAAAATCGTCAATTGCAATCGTCCCCCCCCCCAAAAAAAAACGCCATCATTTGTCTCTATTTCTGAGATGAGTTATTGTATTAGGTTGGTGCAAAATAATCTCGGTTTTTGACGTATTTTTAACATCAAAAACCGACATTATTTTTGCACCAACCTAATAGTTATTTACACTATTTATATTGTTCGGAATGTTGTCCTCATCCATATTGCCATATTCACGTTTCGGCCGTTGTATCGTTGGGCCTTCTTCAGGTGATATACTTTGAAATTTCAAATTTTCGAACTTTTTAATTTCTTCCACCAGGGTAGATTTTTCTAGTTCCACGTACCACGCCTTTTCTGTATATCTCAGTTTTAGTTATTTCCCTTTAGTAAGTCTCCACGTTTTTGTTCATCTCTGCTGTGGCCAGGTATTGAACTCATAACTCTTTGTGTCAAATCACAATCCTTGGAGTATAACAATAAAGATGAGGACAACAGTTCGAACAATGTAAATAGGGAAAATAGTCAATCGCTATCTTTTCTCTTCTTGAATCTTTTTTTTTTTAATGTCAGTTCTCCTCACAAAGGTTTTCTCATTCTCTTTCATTGCAAGTAACTCCCTTGCATCTTAGTGGCATTATCGCCTTGCTTGAAGGGATATGATTAAAAAAAAGTAGATTTTGGCAGTATTTTCTAAAAATGTGCCCAATAAGAAAATAAATGTAGAAGAACACGCGATTGTTTGTTACACTGTTGTAAAACTCGTGTTGTTACCGTGAGGCGTGTTCCTTTGCACACAGACCGACAATGATGCAGACCTCATGAAAAAGAAAAAAAAGAAAAAAGGAATGAAGAAAAAAAGTTAAAAAAAGGCATGCCTACGCTTGTTCTAAGATAACTTACTTAACATCCTTCAGATGAAGAGCAAGAATTTAAAACGTTCGCATTTCTGCGAGACCGACCAGCAGACAGAAGCGAAGTGTAAAAATTTTGGTACGTTTCCTCTTAGCAATTTTTTATCCTGAGAATTTGATGTGATGTCGTTTGGAGTTGAAACTGGAATGAGAAACAGAGTCAAAGATTTACTACATCACTGATTCCAGAAGTCGGTTGACCAGACGTAAGAATCAGTGTCATTTAATGGCATAGGAGTTGCATGTTAAATGAAAAACTCCAAAAGAATCTTCGCTACACAACACCGTTAACATATATGTGTGTACATAAGTATTCCTCAGTTAACACACCCACACACATGCATTTATATATATATATATATATATATATATATATATATATATATATATATATATATATGTATGTATGTATGTATGTATGTATGTATGTATGTATATACGCACAGATGTATTATATGTGTCGGGGGAATTTCGACGTGTTGTAATGGTTAGCAAGCTTGGCTCGCTAGAAATATTACGACTACGTAGTCAGTTCGATCCGACAGGGTGCCCCATACTTTCAGCCTTGTGCCACATCTAAACATTGATTATAAAACCACCAGAAAATATGTGTGGGGAGCGTTGCATAAGTAGATGCACAACCACATAAAGACACGCACACACACGCACAAACACACACACACACACATATATATATATATATATATATATATATATATATATATATATATATAGATAGATAGATAGATAGATAGATAGATATGAAAAAAGCAAAAGGAAAATTTATCATAGCCTCCGCGTCTCGTTCTCTGACGGACTTTGTCTTGATAAAGTCCCACCGTAAAGGAAACGCGTCGGATAAGTTAAGTCTTCCTTTTGCCTTTTTTCCTATTGTCCTTTTACACACACACACACACACACACACACACACATATATATATATATATATATATATATATATATATATATATTAAGAAACTTTTTTGTTTATACATTCTTTTTATAGATGGTATTTATCAATCCACCCACGGGGATCGAATGTGGCACAAGGCCTTTTTAATGTGGGTATCTCTGAGCCCGTAGGCTCAGCCAAAAATGAATAACCATCCAAACCCGCCGAGGCGGGCCAGTTCCGTCAACCTCCCCCAATGCAACGATACCCTTCGGCTGAGCTTCGTCAGGGTTCCTCCCTACAAGCAGAGAGTTCGACAGACACCCGACCGGCAGCTCACAAAGCACAGATACTACACTTTGATCCTACCCACCGGACCGAGCGGGTAATATTTATCAACCCCCCCACGTGGGTTAAATGTGGCACAAGGCCGGTTTAATGTGGGTATCTCCAAGCCCGTAGGCTCGGCCAAAAATATGACCTTTGAACCCGCCTAGACGGGTTCAGGTCCTGTCTACCTCCCCGAAGGAAACCCTGCCCTTCGGCAAAGCTTCCTCCGAGTTCCTCTCTGCAGTAGAGAGTTCGACAGACACCCGACCCGGCAGCTCACAAAGCGCAGATACTACACTTTGATCCTAGCCACCGGACCGAGCGGGTATGAATTTTTTTCGATACAAATATTTAAGTAAATGCTCTGTTTATAATAAACAGTATTAAACAACATTTACCGGCCTGAATGTCCGAGACATTTTCATAGAAAATATTAGTTCTCCGTCAAAATTTCTCAGACATTCAGGCCAGTAAATGTCCTTTAGTTGCCTTAATCTATCCACTATCCTTTTCCCCATCATTTCCTCTATCACTCCTATCTGATCTTGCTCCAAATCTTCTGTAACCCCTTGCGTCCTAGTGGCTTCGCGACTTGCTTGGGGTGAAACGCTTAAGAAAAAAACAAAAAAAAAAAACAAAAAAAAATATTTGTATCTAGAAAAAAAAAATGTATAAACATCAACATGTCTTGAAATAATTGTCGGACTTTGTCCATTTCATAATATATATATATATATATATATATATATATATATATATATATATATATATATATATATATGCACACACACACACACAGACATATATATATATATATATACATATGTGTGTGTGTGTAAAACACCGATGGTTTGATGGTAGAAAATCCGAGCGATATCAGTCGGTTTTCGACCCTGGCTTGAAGCATTCGTTTGTCTAGTCGCACTGATGAACTGTGATACAGCGAAACAGGCCTGTATGCGAATGACATGTTATATATATATATATATGAATGTGAGAGAATATGAGAAAAAACACTATTAAGGAGAGAGAACAATAAAAGAACAGAATTTAAGAAAACAGAAAATAATGATTAAAATAGCATTGGGATTTTTTGGGAGATCAAAGTTTGTTGGAAAGCAAGAAACCGGAAGAGACATCCACATGAAAGAAGTATGAAAGAAGAAACTGTTAGGAGAGAACCTACGGTAACATCTATCCATTTCAACTGTAAAATGATGAGACCTCGCCGCCAATCTTGTACTACAGTTAAATTCATAAGATCTTGTTACCAGAGACGAGAGGTAATCAGAACAATTACCACGAAAATATTTATAGAAAAGACGCACAGAACCTACGTTACGGTGGTGGGAAAGCGCAGATGCCAGATCAGGACCAATAACATTGCAGATTCCTCTTTCAAGAATATCTAAATACCTACCATGTACATATTATTTGAATCTACAAAGATTTATTCCTCATCATTATTCCAATCTAAAATCTTCATTCTCCCTGTGCGCGCATTAACTCAGACATATTCCTTTGCTAGAGATTAGGATACATCTTCAAATATTAGCATATCCGCACACAGACATAAAATGATGATAAATACACTCATCTCACAGGCAGTTGTTTCTTAATTTCTATCCATACTGTATATATAAGAACATACACACACATATATATTTTATGCGTGAGTGTTTTAAGAAAGAGATATATGTGAATACATATAGATAAATATAAACAAATTATATGAAAACAATATATATATATATATATATATATATATATATATATATATATATATATATATATATATATATATATATATATGTAAAACAATTCGTATGTTAAAAATATTTATATTAACAATTGTACAAAAAATATATATGTCTGAATGTTGTGGTAAACCCTTCTACAGTAGAATGTACTCTTCCTCCTCAGATCTTACTTGTTAAAAAACGCAGATTGTGTGTGTGTGTCTGTTCGTTTATATATTGGATCGGATTTCCTACATTTTTCAACCGATCTCAACAAAACTTTACAAGACTACGTAAAATTACCTTTCGGTTGTTCTGACAGCGCCAAAAATTGGAAAAACAGAATTGTTTTTGCACGAAATCAATTTGAAAACACGATAAAACACGATTCAGTCGCCAGAATGAAAGGGGGACTCATATCGAGTTATACTTATTATAAAACCCAGGTTGTTTGTTTGTGTGTGTATGTGTGTTCGTTTATATATGGGATCGGATTTCCGACATTTTTCAACCGATTTCAACAAAACTTCACTTTTTTTTTGGCAGGTAGTGTTTCTTATTGTCTTGCACACTTTTTTCTTTATTTTTACATTCAGAATGCTTTAAAAATTCCATTTACAAGACAATTGTTTATAATAAAATTCTATTCAATCTGTAGACTCATAACGATTGAAAACAATGTTTTGTTTGAGTTTGGGTCTGACCAATTCGTAAAAAAATAAAAAAATAAAATAAAACTAATTAAGACATGCGTGTCCGTCAACCTTAAACAATAATCTTTGTCAATTTTAATTTTCAGTCTTTATGATGGTGGATACTCGATCTATCTCTTACTGTTACATCCCCGGGCAACGCCGGGTTCTCCTGCTAGAAAATACTAACTGTGAGACTTCCTAGGGGAGAGTCGTAGAGCAGTCTCTGACTGTGAACGACTTCTGTTGAACTCTCTGCTTTGGCAGAGAGGATCCCGGACGAGGCTTTACCGAAGGGCAAAGTTTCGTCTTGGGGGGTAGACAGATCCCGAACCCGCTTATGCGAGTTCAAAGGGGATATTTCTGGCCGAGCCTACTGGCTCTGAGAAACCCACGTTAAACATTCCTCGTCGGGGGACTGTTAAATATAGAGTCGTAGGTCAGCGGAGACGCAGTGTTAACCCACCGTTTGGACGTACGCCTCTATCTGCTTATTACTAACACTCTTGCTTTGTATATATCTGTTATTTCAATACACTTGTTCAACCTACCTTCGTCTTCCGTGTCTTTCTTTCTGGCCCCTAAACAGGCCACAACAGTGAATATACATTACCATCTGCAGGGTGCAATGCGTAAATTGTCGGCATTATATTTTTATTAATCTCGCGCATGCGCTTTTGTCGACTGCACAGTATAGTAGAGTCTGTTGAACGCCGTCTTTGAGAAAAAGAGCACTATGATGCAATTCACTCCGCCAGAAGGATTGCTGTACTGCTTGGCATTCGCACCGGAAGCTCCAATATAAACATTTCAGAGCGTTTGTGTGTCAATCTGAGGACAATTCAGAGAATTTGGAAATAGTTGGATGCGTGAGGCTAATGGTGGTTACGATGGTGTTTGGTGTGATCATTACTGATGGCGACGTTACGACTCCATTCATCTTCCTACAAGGCATCAAACTCAACATGGAGGCCTACATCAAGTGCCTCAAATCTCCAGACTGCAACATCTTAGATTATTATGTGTAGGGCGCAATTGAGAGACCGACAAAACTCCTTGTAACATAAGAATGATTACCGCTCCGCATGGGAATACAAGCTGTTGTAATCTTGGATGTGCGGTCGAAATCTTGGACCAGAAAATCATTATTATCTTAAAAAAAAAGAAGTTCTTACAATCCGAAAATATGTTTCGGTTTAGATAACCATAACAAGATTGATAAACTATAAAAAAAAATCAATCGATCAATCCATTTTTATTTACGATACAAGCGCATCCATATTAAAATAAAATAGAATTGGTCGCCCTTAATCGAAAAATGAACTGAAAAATATTAATGACTCAGTGGTCAGTGCACCGATGACCCTCTGATTCTGGAGATAACAATTAAAAGAAAAAAAATAGCAATTCTTACTTGAGTTTATCTGCACATAAAAATGAAACGGTATCTTTAGAATTAGAAGTAACAAACAAAAACAAAAAAAAACTTAAAAGCTGACACAGCAAGTAATTTACGCGCCTTTAATCGAAATAAGTTTGAAAGCAAAATAGAAATAAGTTTTTAAGTAAAAGGAAAAAATAAAAACAATTAAAAAAAAATCAGAAAAAAGCTAACTTAAAATAATGACAGTCTGTTTCGAATGATGAACTTCTTTTTAAGCGGTATAAAATAAATTCCTCTAAAGAGAGTTTTCCTGTTAAAAAAATCGGTTTACTGTCTGGCTTACAGCAATAAACTTGTAAATAGAAAACAATAAAAAAATAACCTTTTTGATAAATTGCACAATTTCTACGTTTGCTTATAAATTTCTCTATTGATTAAATGACAATTTCGGGGCCAGAGCATGGGGATAAAGTGATTGGGTGGAGTATTTTGCGGCGAGAAGGATCAGGATGGTGAGGCAGAATTTAGTGGTTGCCTGCGGTAGAGGTTGCGTTTCAGCCACAGCGTTGGACTCCTTAGTGAGAAAACAGAAGTATTCTCAAAATGTCGACACGGTATTAAGTACATTTTTATATTATCTGCTTAGTGACTGATGATTGGTCAATTAGCTTTGGTCGAAACGTTATCTGCAAGAATGATACTTTGCAAATAATGCGTGGGACATGAAATTTTTACAACGGTTTTTCTTGTCTACTAAATATTTACTAAATCGTAGCCCTGCCACTTACTTTTGGGTCTTGCGCACTGTTCCATGAACTTCAAAACGGGATATATTTTTCGAAGCTACTTTAATTTAGTTGTACAGTTTAAGAGCACTATTTACATTATTCGGACAATTGTCCTCATCTTTGTCGCCATATTTATTACAACGTTTCGGCCATTGTACTCCCCGGCGTTCATCAGGTGGTTGGAATTTCGAGCTGAACCCCTGATCAACACCTCATCTCAGAAATATAGCTACTAAGTCCAAGCTACTTGGACTTAGTTGACTTTTTAGAAGCTATTTTGTTTTAGTTGTAGATCTTGAGAAGCTATTTTGTTTTAGTCGTAGATCTTGAGAAGCTATTTTGTTTTACTTGTAAAGATTGAGAAGCTATTCTGTTTTCGTCGTAGAGATTGAGAAGCTATATACATTTAGTTATCCATTTTTCGAATATATTTTGATTTAGTTGTTTAGATCTAGAATTTATTTGGATCTCGTCGTATATCTGTTTAGATTTAGTGCAGTTTTAGAAGCTATTTAATTTAATTGTACAATTTTAGAACTATTTAAATTATACTTTTCTCGTGAACTCCAGGACTTGATCAACACTTTTTGAAAGACCAGGAGTATATGGAATTATTGTAATTACATAAGCAGTAACATCTATGTCAACATTACCATGAACGAGAATTTACTGGAGGAAGTATTCAGTTTTAAATACTTAGGAGCAATCTTGTCTAAAGATGGTATCTGCAACTTGGAAATCCGTACACGGATTGTTGCAGTCATGGCAGCTATGACCAAATTGACAAGAATTCGGAGGAGCAACATAAGCTTTCACACAAAGTATAGACTGTACAAATTGCTGGTAGTCTCCATTCTCCTATATGAATATGAAGCGTGGGCATTTTTGGCAGATGCAGAAAGAAGGATCAAAGCGTTTGAGAACAAATGCATGAGGAAGCTCCTTGGCATTTTCTATTGGGAACATAAAATAATGAGTTTGAGCGAAAAAGGGTTAAAAGTTTTGTGGGCCACCAGGAACCACTTATCACCATTGTTAAACAGAGACGTTGGGTCCTTTATCCACTGTGTGATGTGTCTTTGAGGACACATGGCACAGTGTATAATGGCGTTTGTTAGATCCAGTGACAGGACCCAAAGAGTGTGAGTTCAATACCTGGCTAAGGCAGTGGAGAACTTGCAGAGGGGAATTAACAGGGGATAAGTGATAACTGACACCCATTAAACATGGCATGTGGAATTAGAACAGTCTACCCCAGTGAGCGAAATAAAGGGTTCAGTTCGACATTCCAACCACCTGAAGAAGGCTAGAGCGTACATCGGCCGAAACGTTTAATAAATATGGCGACAAAGATGAGGACAATAGTCTGAATAATGTAAAAAGTGTTACCTTCATTTGCGTCAGCAGCACCATCCAGCAATTGATTTGAGACAGTTCCATATCATTGACATCTCTATCAATGACATTATTAGTCACCCTTGAGCGGGTTGTCCCTTTAGGCTACGGCCCGCCTGTGCATCACGGAATAAAATATGGAAATATCGAGTAATACTTGTGCATAGAAGTTTTTATAGTAGGTAAAAACGGTGTACCCATGTCCTCTCCATGGGCAACACCCGCAGTAATCCGAAAAGATTTCTTACATACGCGCGTATATACGTATTTACATGCGTATATACATATGTCAGTGTGTGTGTGTGTATGTGTATGTGTGTGTGTGCGCGCGCGTAAGTGCGTATGTATATATAGGCCCGCTATTTTGCATTACTTACTGGATTCACATGCGGAAATAACAATGTAAAAAGAGAAACAGAATAACAAAAGAAGTTTCTCTGATCGATTTTAACGTTTGAGCGATTACACAGAGTTCAAATTTTTTCCAGTTTAAGGAATTCTGGGTTCTTTAGCGTTAGTGGTCTTTGAGAATACAGAGAAGAGCAGAAGATAATCCTAGCAAATAACCTCATTTATCTTTACTTTAGATTAGACAGATAAATAGATAGGTATGAGCAAACAGAGAAATACATGACAAGATTGAAATAGATAGATATGAACAAACTGACATAGATAGATAGATATGAACAAATATATATATATATATATATACATATATATATATATATATGCATATGCCAAGACTGAGATAGATAAGAACAGACTGTGATAGATAAATGTGAACAACTGTCATAGATATATAGATATGAACAGAGATATATATGACAAGACTGAGATAGATACATACATACATACA
>OZ010602.1:19064987-19079987 GCA_963932145.1 Acanthosepion lycidas
CATTACATAAGAAGGTGATCAATACGACATTTATGAATGACAGATACTTACTCATTGGTTTCGCACACACACACACACACACACACACATACATACATATATATATATATATATGCAAAATGAGAACGAATAGAGTCTAATTTCAACGTTCGAAACATTTAATTTAAAAGATAAAATACAAAGTAGAGCAATATATTTTTTATTTTAGGATATTTCATCAAAATCATGTCAAAAACGCTACACAAATGCAGTCGTGTTTTGATGAGAATCAAAGCATCTCATCAGGCATTAGTGAATAACTGGTGAGTAGACAATTCATTGAGATTTTAAAACAGTGTATCTTGTTTTTAAATCTCAATAAGTTGTCTACATCCCAGTTATTTACTATCGCCTGATGAGATGCGTATCTGTAGTTCACTGCTATCAGCAAGCAGAAGTATTTCTTCTCCTGATGATGGCCATGTTGGCCGAAACTAGTCGAGTAATCTAAATGAAATAATAATAAAAAAAAACGAAAGAATATTAATCTACAACCCAGTGTGTCTGAAGATTTTAATTTTTAATATTTTTTATTTTTCAATATATATATATATATATATATATATATATATATATATATATATATATATGTGTGTGTGTGTGTGTGTGTGTGTGTGTGTGTATTGGGCACCTCGGGGTGGTGTAATGGTTAGCAAGCTTGTCTCACTAGAACAATTACGATTGAGTGAGTTCGGTCCTCAATGGGTGCCCCATACTTTCGGCCTTGTGCCTCATCTGAGTTACTCTTGGAAAATCACTATATATATATATATATATATATATATATATATATGTATATATATAATTGTGCTTGTCCATACCTTCGTCATCTCGTCCCACCGTTACACCCTGCCAATACCTAATAAATAATAAACTGTTGCGTTTTGATCGCCTGGAAACAAAAAAGGACATATCAGAGACGCTAATTTGTTTCAGTGAAAAAAGAAAGATAGAAGTGTTTAATGCCTTTTGCAGATGCCTCATAAATAATCAACTATTCCATTCTGATCGCAGGAGAAGACAAAGTATATCAAAGACTCTACTTCGTTTCAGTGAGAAATTGAGAGAAAAATGGGAGGAAATAAGTGTGTAACCTCTGCTTCAATAAAATAGAAGAAGTTGTCAATTTCAGATCTTTTGATTTGTATCTCTTTACTTTTTAAAATAACAATCACCTTTCATATTTATGATAGCGACTACAATATTCTGTTAAACATATTAAGCTCATGTATTTAATGATGCAATAGGCGAATTTCTACGGATATTTTGGTGTCGTAGAACTCGCCATGAGCTTACCCAATCATTAAGTTAAGAATGAAGATTCATCAAAAAATTCGAATAAGCCAACCGTGAAATTTTCAGGGATAATTTTAGTATGTTAGATTCTTGGTACATATCAGACACGTTACTTAGTTTCAGTAAGAAAATAAATGAAAGAAAGAAAGAAAGAAAGAAAGAAGGAAAAAAAGAAGGAAAGAAAGAAAAGAAAGTAGAAAAGTTTAACGTCTCCTGCTCATACCTCATAAATGATGAACTATTCAATTTTGATCGCATGGAAAGATGGAAAAGACATAGCAGAGGGGCTATTTGGTTTCAGTGAGAAAAAAAAGAAGAAAAAATACGGAAAGAAAGAAGGAAAGATAGAAAAGTTTAACATCTCCTGTTAATACCCCGTAAATAATGGTCTATTCCGTTTGGTCGTCAGGAAAGATTGTAGTCATATCAAATACATTACTTGGTTTCAGTGCGAAAATGAAAGAAAGAAAGAAAGAAAGAAAGAAAGAAAGAAAGAAAGAAATATCGAAAGAATGGATGATAGACGTGAAATGAAAAAAGCTGTCAGTTTAAAATCTTTTCATTTGTACCCACTTACTTCTTAAAATAGAGGACCATAATCCATATTTATAATTGATATTGCAATATTTTGTTAAAGTCTTTAAGCTCAAATATATAACGATGCGATAGGCCGAATATCTACGGATATTTCATATTCGTAGAACTCACCATTAGCTTATTCAATCATTAACTGAAGAATTAAGGTTCATCAGAAAATTCAAATAGGAAAATTGTGAATATTTCACAGGTACTTCTTGTAAATTCTGTCAATATTTAATAATAGGTCCTCTGGTTACGTTGAACCTGACGTGCGGCGTATCGTGGTTACGGTGTCATCTCCCATAATATAAAAGGTCGTCACGCGGCTTTACGCCATATTGGATTTGCTACATTCTCTATTTCTCGTCTGTGTCGTTGTTTTTAGAACTCACCATGAACTTGTTCAATCATTTAGTTAAGAATTATTATTCATCAGAAATTTCAAATAGGAAAATCGTGACATTTTCCATGGGTTTAAACTAGTTTAAACAATGTTGTACGCTCTATCTTTTATCAAGAATTTTTTTTTACCAACTACAATAGTATTACGATAAATATGCTGAACTCTCCCGTCGTTTTTCGACGTATGAGGGTCAAGTAACTCAGTTCTTAGGAACCGACAGCGAGACACCGGCCCATATGATTTGATTATAGTGCTGAAGAATTTGTGCAGATCCAACTACACATTTTAATGAGTTGAATAGAGAGACCTGATGCACCACGTGCCACAAGTGCTCCAAAACGATCCACCACAGATTTTAAGTTCAGAATTCTCCTAGACCAGTTGTCATCCCAGGCTATAGAACCCAGTCTGTTCTGCGATTTACCCATTGCAGGGGTGGAGTGGGGAAGAAAAGGACTCATACCTTTAGCACGTAAGTGAATGTAATGGATTCCACTGGAATTCGAACTTGGCTCACCGATTCCTCAATCCGAGCCACTACTAGACCGTGCCTCCTTCACCGATATATTTATATATATATATATATATATATATATATATATATATATATATATAAGCAGGGTGTCCATAAAGTTCGTGTGCACTTTAAAAAAATTATAACTTTATTTACAGTTTTCTCCAGACTGAGTTAAACACTTAGATTTTTATGAGACATTTAAATCTTAGCCGAGCTACGAAGATGATTGCTTTTTTTAGTGAAAAGAAACGTTAGCCGAACAGCTAATTATTGGGTTGGTGCAAAAATAATGTCGTTTTCTCACATATGTTACTATGTGAGAAAACGACATTATTTTTGCACCAACCTAATAGCAATGTCATTATGAAATTGCTTCAACTGTCCCATAAATCCTTCACAAACGAGTAATTAACTGCTTTTTGATGACTTTTTTCTTAAGCTTTTTGCCCCAAGCAAGCTGGTAAACCACTAGCACACTAGGGGTTACAGAGAGTTGGAGCTAGAGCAAATAGCAGTGATAGAGGAAAGAAAGAGGAGAAGAATAGAGGATAGATCAAGGCATCTGGAGACGTCGATTGACATTACATTTGAATAGTTGCAGATTATACCTATCAGGGAAACAGGAAAAGGGAAGGGAGTTCCACAGGTGAGAGGTGCGAGACATGAAGCTGTTGGAGTAGAAGGGTGAGAGCGAGATGCCAGCCTAGTTGAACGATTAAACTCATGAAGTCTGAGAACCAGCGAAAGCAGCTCCTCGGAGCAGTTACCATGAAATTATTTGTAAATAATGACAGAGGGAGGCGACGGCACGTCTCTGAGAGAGCGACTGCATCTGTCTTTTTATAATAAACTACGAATCATACACGTCCTTGTCAAAATAAAGCTGATTGTAATGTTTAATCATTTTTTTTTAAATGCGATGACAATTGTTGATGAACAGTTTTGTTTAACCAATTTCATTCAAAGCTTAGGTCAAGCCGTGGTATGATCTTTAGTTGATTCATAACAGATTAGGACTGTCTCTCAAGTCTGACGTTATCAATAAGTCAAATTCTTTGCCAAATCCAGGATAGTGAAAATTGAACCCGGGTCTCATTGTCGGAAGGCTAAAGTCCTCACTTTTCGGACAGGCGTCCATGTTAGATCTGATGTAATCTGCGTTTCATTCCATGATTTCCTCAACTTTCGTTCGTATGAATGCTTTAGAAATGAGTTAACACCCACGTAGCGGTAGTAAAAAAGACATTTCGATATCACTATCAAGCAGGAAAACATTTCCAGCGACCCTTTGAGACTAGCACTTTTGGTCAATATTGGTAATGATTCAATAAGCACTGAAACACATTAGATTAAATAGCAACCCCACCAAAAAAAAAAAAGGAACTCTTTTCTTATATTACATAGATATTAGTGATTAAAAACAACCAAAAATAACACTTCTCTTTATGGTTATACACCTATCCTCGCTTGAATGGGAGTATTAAAGTGAGTTAACACACACATAGCAGCAGTAGAGTTTAAGGCTCTGCCGGAAGCTGGAGTTCCGGAGTGGTCAGGAAACCGTCGAATCGCGGTTTGTCAACGAGAGATATGAAACACTTGATCTATTTTCGCCTCCATGACGTGGACAGACAACAAGTACTCATTTGTCCCTTTTCTCACACAAGATGTCGGAAACAGAACTTTTATCATTCTATAAGTTCTGTTTGTTTTGTTTTAAAGCATATCGACCTCAATGGGTTATTTAATGCTGACAACATTTTTAATTGCTGGTAATATTTTGTTTTGTCAAAACCGTTGCCGGTAATACTTAACTATTTGCCCATAGCTGGGACCCTTACAGGTGCTACCACCCATGATCAGGGTGGACCTGGGAACACCAGCAATTCAGAGGTGGTTCCACGCTCCTCAAAACTTCCTGATGAGAGGCCTTGCTGCTGGATGTAGTTTAACGTCTTACCCAGGACATGGATGTAGTTTAACGTCTTACCCAGGACGCTCATTCTATAAGAAGAAACATTCAATAAAAGGTATTGTTATTTGGTATATGTTTGAAATATTTTTATTTTTTTCGCAGGTTTTTTCGTAACATAAATCATTATAAAGTGGGACCTCGGTTCGTAACGAGAAATGTTCGCAAGCCAAAACTATTTTTCCAATAGGAGTCAATGTAAAATGGATTAATCCGTTCCTGGTCCCAAGGTGATTGTTTATTTAAACTTTAACAACAGTACTTTGTGTTCAAGTTTATACACAAAACTAATGAAAATCATTAAATCTAAGAAAAAATAAATGAAACCAATAATAAACAGATATAATATAGACGAACACTTTAATTTTACCGTACCTGTAAGTAGGAGAATTGATGGCGTAAGTGGAAGGGGAAGGAAAGACATGAGTGTTTCTTTATTTATAAGAATATTATAGATCCTTGATTTTGCTATATGAAAATGTGTATGAAGAAACATTATCATTATCATTGAGACAGTATCATCAACAATTGTTTTTCTCTTAACTTTTCTTTTTCCTTTATAAGTATCACTACTAGCTTTCTTTGGAGCCATGATTAGGGGCTAATAAAAAGAAAAAAATCACAGCCAGATAAGATTGTTAAAGTAAAGCACAGTACAACACACTAACGTATACAACACTGGGGTCGACTCAGAAATGATTCCGGTCTGGTTAACTTGGGTCGGCATTGTTGTTCGAGAACCGAAATTTTGTTTGATAGTCGAGGCATTTCTATCTCAAATATTCCATTCGAAAACTGATTTGTTCAACATGTGAGACGTTTGAGAACCGAGGTTGCTCTGTACTTGCAAGTTTAAAAATTAGTAATTGTGTGACTGGAATGTCTGGATAGGGTTAGGTGGATAGATGCAAAAAATAGAATTGTCTAATAGCGTTCAAATTCCGAGCTTGTCTGCTTCGTAGACTTTCGCAAAAATTAAATTGGAAAAGACATGAATTAGCACCTTCTTTCGCAATCTAGTTACGCTTTGGCTTCCGTAGGGAAATCAATTGACAACGAATCTATATAGCAAATATGGTCCTTTCTGTTAAATTTTAAAACGTTTGATTTTTTCACATTCGTTATCTGAAAGGCTTAATCTGTAGCAATATATTTTTTTAAATCATTTCTCACCAAGAAATGCAATAAAGTCATTAAGACGCAAGGGGTTAGTGAGAGTTAGAGAATATAGGGGAAAAACACTATTAAGCAGCGAGAATAATAAATGAACAATTATTAGGAAGACAGAAGATAATGATTGATATTGCATTCTCATTTGTGAAGATCAAAGTGTCAAGCAAGAAGCCGGAAGAGAGTTCCAGAAGCAAGAGGTGCTATAGAAGAAACTGTTAGAATAGAACTTACGGTTACATCTCGCCATTTCAACTATAAAATGATGAGACCTTGCAGCCAATCTAGTAGTACACGTGAATTCATAAAGTCTAGGAAGCCTAGAGAAAAGTTCATCGGAAAAATTACTATGAACGCATTTACACAAAAGGCATCGGGAAGCTACATTACGGCGCTGGGAAAGTGACTGAAACCGAGATGCCAGTTCAAAACCAATCACAATGCATATTCTTCTTTGTATGTCATTAAGAAACTCTAAATATATGGCAAGAGCACAAGACCTGATGTGAAAGGAAAGTTTGAAAAAAAAAAAAATAGTGGTTGAGTCTGTGTACAGTTCCACCAATTCCGGGCTTATCTGCCTTTTTGAATGTTGCACAACTGTCAGTGAGAAAGACATGAATTAGCCTCTTCACCTGAGTGAACAAGCGTCTTCATCTGCATAAATTAGCCCGTGTTTTTGCATAACATAGCCTCTTTGCATAAATTAGCCTCTTTTCCTGTATGAATGAGCATCTTCTTCTGCATAAATTAGCCTACTCTACTACGTGAATGAGCCTCTTCTGCATCAATTAGCCTCTTCTGTATGAAGGAGACTCTTCTTCTGCATAAATTACCCTCCTCTACTACGTGAATTAGCCTCTTCTGCATCGATTAGCCACTTCTGTATGAATAAACCTCTTCTTCTGCATAAATTAGCCACCTCTACTACGTGAATTAGCCTCTTCTGCATCAATTAGCCACTTGTGTATGAATGAGCATCTTCTTCTGCATAAATTAGCCTACTCTACTACGTGAATTAGCCTCTTCTGCATCAATTAGCCACTTCTGTATGAAGGAGCCTCTTCTGTATAAATTAGCCTCCTCTACTACGTGAATTAGCCTCTTTTTCTGCATCAATTAGCCACTTCTGTATGAATGAGACTTCTTCTGCATAAATTAGCCTTCTTTACTACATGAATTAGCCACTTCTTTTCATAAATAAGTCTCTTCTCATGTATGAATTAGCCTCTTCTGCATCAATTAGCCACTTCTGTATGAATGAGCCTCTTCTTCTGTATAAATTAGCCTCCTCTACTACGTGAATTAGACTCTTCTTCTGCATCAATTAGCCACTTCTGTATGAATGAGACTCTTCTTCTTCATGAATTAGCCTCTACTACGTGAATTAGCCTCTTCCGCATCAATTAGCCACTTTTGTATGAATGAGCATCTTCTTCTGCATAAATTAGCCTCCTCTACTACGTGAATTAGCCTCTTCTGCATCAATTAGCCACTTCTGCATGAATGAGCATCTTCTTCTGCATAAATTAGCCTACTCTACTACGTGAAAGAGCCTCTTCTGCATCAATTAGCCACTTCTGTATGAATGAGCCTCTTCTTCTGCATCAATTAGCCTCCTCTACTACGTGAATTAGCCTCTTCTTCTGCATCAATTAGCCACTTCTGTATGAATGAGACTCTTCTTCTTCATGAATTAGCCTCTACTACGTGAATTAGCCTCTTTTGCATCAGTTAGCCACTTCTGAATGAATGAGCCTCTTCTGTATAAATTAGCCTCCTCTACTACGTGAATTAGCCTCTTCTTCTGCATCAATTAGCCACTTCTGTATGAATGAGCCTCCTCTTCTTCATAAATTAGCATCTTCTCCTGTATGAATTAGTTTCTGCATCAATTAGCCACTTCTGCATGAATCCGCCTCTTCTGCATAAATTAGCATCTTCTCTCTGTATGAATCAGCCACTTCTCTTGTATTAAAAAGCCTCTTCTTTTGTTGAATTTAAAATAGACTGAAGGATAGTCACCACCATTCCATTCGCTACTTCTACATTATATTTGATGAATTTCTTTCGCGAGGACAAAATTCAGTAACAAGATAAATTCCCGGAAATTGCCAAAACAGACCAGAACATTTATTTTAAAGGGTTTAAAGAAAAGTACATTTGATTAAATTTCTCTGTTTTATTGTTTTCATTTTCTCACGTCATCGTATCTGATATTTCCTTAAAGTTTAATCGAATTGGCCTTTCCGATTTAACAATTTATTTTCAACTTTTTTCAAGCAGGTATGGTTGGCCTTATTCATAACGGAACAGCCGGGTCGAAAACATATGAAAAACAACATCAAAAGAGATTCTGGGCTTACGCAGAACGGGATTTATAGTTATAGATTTTATTACCAAATTATTTTTTAATAATTAATTATGGTGATAAAAAAAATAAATATTTAGAAAACGATAAATAGATGAAACTGATGAAAGAATGGTTTATCTTGAAATACAGCGACGATATTATTGAGGACCGCCATAATTAAAATTCAAGGGACTTAACTCACGTAAAACACATGGCGTTTTAGAAAATAGTGTATCATCTGATCAGCACTTCCAAGGCACGCATTTTTTTTTTACAGCAAGATGTAAGCTTAATTGAATCGGCCGTTTCCATATAGTAATGTCTTTCTGACTTTATTCAGACCTGTGTGATTGGCTGCATTACTAATAGAATTGTCCAGTAGAAAAAATGTGAAAAACACATCAAGACTATTGTTGAGCCTGTACACAGCTGGAGTGATATTCATAAAGTTTATTAGCAGCTTATTCTTAAAAAAAAACTTTGAATTTTGAAATAAAATTTTGTACCTAAATAATTATGGTTATGGAAATTTAATAAAGATATTTTAGAAAATATTTAGAAAATAATAAAAGTATAGAACAAGAAAGTTACATATTCTGATGTTGTTGAGAGACGACTAAGTAAGGGAGCTAATCATATATACATATATATATATATATATATATATATATATATATATATATATATATATATATATATGCCTGCGTACTCAATTCCGGAAAATCCTTATTGACAACACAACTATACTTAAACACGAAAACAATAAACAAAAATTAAAAATTCTTTAAGCTTTATACATAAAACAGTTGAAACCTAACCTGAACAAAATAAACTGTGAAATCTCCACAAATATCCTTAAATGCTTATAATTTATAACAGAAGCCATTGGTTTATACCAACGGCTTCTCATTACTTAATATTTCTCCAATTCACTCACGCGTGGTCATGTGTGACGTCACGAGCTGCGACGCGATTTTCGCTTCCGTGTCTCGTATATAAGAGTTTTAGTTGGAAATTTTCCATGCAACAAGGGCGGACTATCATTGTTATTTCTTCCGTGTGTTGTTTGATTTATTGAAATTGTCATCTTTGATAATGGCTTGTGTAAGCCGAAAGCTTAGATTGGATTTAAACATGTATCAATATGGTGTTTTCCTTTCGTCTTTCAACGCTAATGTGTTTAAGCTTATCAGACAATATGAAAGGAACTTACTTAAAATAAATAGAGAAAACTTGTCTATATTATTTAATGAAACATGCATCAATGAAAAATTGCTGTTTATATATATATATATATATATATATATATATATATATATATATATATACTTTCAATATATATATATATATATATATATATATATATATATACTTTCAATATATATATATATATATATATATATGTATGTATGTATGTATGTATGCATGTATTTCTGTGTTAACGTTTAGTTAGGATGATACAGTCCGTATTAAAATTGATCCCTCGAAAACGTAATGTTAAAATATACTATTATAATTATTATTAGAAATATTCATCCGTTTATCTTGAGATAATGGTAGTTCCTGGTATAGATAAAATTCAATTCTTTTCTGAGCAGCTTCTGGAGTGGCTTAACAGTGAGATCTTTACATGATAGACTCTTCTGCAGGTGTGGCAGACAACGCTTCAATGTGGACTGAAGGTCTGAGATTGCTCCCTCTGCTTCCTGCATTATCTCTGTTATGGTCCAAGGTTAGGCCCATGGAAGAACAACACAACAGTAGAAATAACAAATAATATATTACGCGAAAAATAATACGAGAAGTGGAAGGTGTTAGTAAGACTGTCAGACTGGTTTGGAGTGATCTACTGTCAGCTCGACTCGATTCAATACCATCTCAATACCATCCGTCTCTCGAGAGAGGCGTGGTATATATAGCGTTAGGAAGAGTTCATTCTGTCGTTCTAGGTAGGGACCATGACAGTCTCCAGATATCCGGCAGGTGATTTCACTTCTCTTTGTCCATCATTGACTCCAATTGAATGTTCAGCTTTGTCTCCTGAACTCAAGCTGGTGGTTTCGCCTTTTCTTGTGTCCCACGCCTGTATGAATTCCAGCTTTTTTTCCTAACCTGCAGCTGTTGGTTTCGGTTTTCTTTACCTTCCAAGACCTCCAACTTTGTCTTCTGACCTCCAGCTGTTGGTTTCGGTTTTCTTTACCTTCCAAGACGTCGAAATTTGTCTTCTGACCTCCAGCTGGTGGTTTCGATTTTCTTTACCTTCCAAGACCTCCAACTTTGTCTTCTGACCTCTAGCTGGTGGTTTCGGTTTTCCTTACCTTCCAAGACCCCCAACTTTGTCTTCTGACCTCCAGCTGATGGTTTCGGTTTTCTTTATCTTCCAAGACCTCCAACTTTGTCTTCTGACTTCTAGCTAGTGTTTTCGTTTTTCCTTGTCCCCTGTGAATCCACGACATCCAGGTTTGTCTCCTAACCCCCAGCTGGTGGTTTCGGTTTTCCTTATCTCCCATGACCTCCAGCTTTGTCTCTTAACCCCAGCTGATGGTTTTGCTTTTATTTGCCCTATAAGAATGCCTGAATTGCTTTTGAAATATTATATACTATGTTACTATATAGTAACTATATCATTATATTCTATACTATTAATTTTCATTATATAGTTATTCACATTATTGACATTATTCGGTCTGTTATCCTCATCTTCATTGCCATATTCGCAACGTTTCGGCTGTTGTACGCTACGGCTTTCTTCAGGTGATTGAAATTTCGAACCGACCTCTTTATTTCATCCACCGGGGTAGACTGTTCTAGTTCCCCATGCCACGACTTTTCCGGATGTCTCATGTATTTCACTTTAATTTAACTCTCCAAGTTTTTGACTCACCACTGCTATGGCTTGGTATTGAACTTACAACTCTTTGGGTCCAATTACTGGATCTAACCAAAAGGCTATCGCATCTACTCCTCTCTAGCTATTGTGATGATGGTCAAACCGAGAGTCCTCCATAGGAGATACCTTAAACGCTGCCCGATATGGTGGCTTTTGAGCTATTTATAATAAAACGTGCACTGAAATTTTGGATACAAAAGGAAAATAAGAGTTATTAACCTTGAACCATGAAAGCAAAGGTAACGTTTGTATTATATATTAATATATATTTTAACCTCGCATAATCTGGCAAACATGAATCTGAACTGAAATCGTTCTCTGCGCTCAACATTTCTAGGGCTTTTGAATAAGCTATGAATCATTGCCTTCAGACCAGTGGCAGCGGAGAAGTTGCCTGGACACACACACACGTACAAACACACGCACATACACTGTACTTTATACAAAAGATTATTTTATATTTACTATAGTTAGTACGCCACAGAAAACGCGATATCTAAGGTTTAAAATTAATTTTTAAAAATGAAAATTATTTCTTGAAGCTTTAATTTAATTTTAATTTCAATCTGTATTTCAATGCTGTATTTCAAAAAACTAATTTAAACTGACTGGAAAAAGATTTTTTTTTTGCTGAAATAGCTGATTAGCTCCCGTCTCTCATCGCAATGTAACTGAAATAAATATTATTTATTTAAGTTTAAAATATCGCAGAAATGCATTTTTTTAACATGGTGGTAGCTATTTATTTATGTTGACAGCTTGATGACAACATTATCCGTAATCTAATGTTTATTGAATTTCAGATATTTTCTGGCTTAAAATTTACTATAAGTTATCGTCTTTATTTTCTTATTATATCATCTTTGATCAACCGTATCTACAAAAATCGTTACGTTTATACACATACTGAAATAAATTCAAAATTCTTTTAAAATTATGGTGTTTGATGATTTGTACTAAGCTTTTCCCTTTATGATTAGTAAATATAGATTTACTTATTAACAATATCATCTAAAAGGTTGAAATTAATACAGGATTTGAAAAGATAATTTATTCTAATTCAAATTTTAAAACAAAATGAAAACAATTCTTGTAAAATTCTTTATCCATCTAATATTTTTTTCCAAAGACAATAGCGTCATCTATATATCTTATTTATAAAAGCAATTAAAAGCGTTTCTAATTAAATAATGTCACAATTTTATTACATTTTTTATTTAGAGCAGATTTTCGACAAATTGTGTTTCTGTTTAATAAAAAACAAATTGATGATTAAAATATGGCTGGAATTTTCATTTCTCGAAATTTCATAAAATTAAGTAGACGAAGCAGATGTAAAAATAATATTTTACCAAGATTTTCTAAAAAAAATAAAATTCAAAATAATTTAATTGATCTGTGAATAATTCCTGAAAATTCCATTAAAATCCTACAATTATTTGATTTTTGCAAGAATTTCCAAAATAACGTTTTTTTTTGTTGTTTTTTTTTTACCGTAAAAAAAGACGCTAAATTTCTCATATTAATCTTTGGCCAACCAGCTGGTACAAGTAAAACAAGATTTTTAATTAAAATTTCGAACGTGCAAGAAATTATTAAAACATTTAATAAAATAATAAAAACAATACTTTGGTCCTTCCTCTTAATAATAAGATAAATAAACATTTTGATGTTTATCAAATTTGGAGCCTTTTTTTTTATCATAGTATTCTTTTTTTAACGAAGTTTTTGAAGGTAATTTACATTATTTACATTATTCGGCTAAAACGTTGTGAATATGGAAATGAAGATGAGGATAACAGTCCAAATAATATAAATAACCATAATACCTCATCTCAATGATATAGATAAATATTTTGGTGGTACCTATGCTATAATATTATATATTATATTATTTTATATATACCATAATATTATATATTATATTATTTATATTTATTATTGTACTGTATATTAGTTTATGTTCTTCATATTATATATTTTCCATTCACTATAGTATCATATATATATTTATCTATATCTATCTATCTATCTATCTATCTATCTATCTATATATATATATATATATATATATATATTACCATTATTATTGTAACATATATTATATTTTTTATATTTACTTTAGTATTATACATTTTGTTTTGTGGTTACTATAGCATTATATATTATATTATTATTATATAGCTTGTATAGAATTAAATATTATAAAACATAGTCATTTTAATATTATATACTACAGTTATATAGTTAGTACAATATTATATAGTTTAGCTATCGTATTATATATTTTATTTTATGGTCATTATATCATTATATAATATATTATTATTATATAGCTTGTATAGAATTAAATATTATAAAATATAGTTATTTAATATTATATATTACATTGTTATATAGTACAATATTATATAATATAGCTATTGTATTATATATTTTATTTTTATACAGATATTATAATGTATATCATATGTAGTTATTCTAGAATTATATATTATATTATTTTATATTTATTATAATATTATATATTATATTATTATATAGTTATTAGACTTATATTGTCATTCATGTTTTCATAGTTATTATTATAATTTGAAGATTTTATAGTTTCTTTTATAGTTAAATATAGGGATGTAGTGAAAATATTTACTTCATTGGCGCATTTTATTATTTTAGTGAGTATGGTAAGAGAATTCTCCATTTTCTTCTGCAAGATGGACGACTAATATATTTGACTACTAATCCGAAGTTACTGAAAGTCTTGTAAAATACATTTCTCTTATTTAGCCATTCATTTATTTTATTCCAGTTTAGAGGGTGAAGAGCAAAGTTTTAATTCAGAGGAGAATAAAATTCTAAATAAAAGTTGGCATGGAAAAGATTGGAAATAAAATTTGATTATTTGTAGAATGGACGTTTTCAAGACGAGGGGAATTGAGTTTATCTATGATTAACGTTGCCTGTAAGGTTTTATTTCTTTGCCACTGAACCAAACGCATTATTGCTTCGCAGCAACCATATTTGTTGATTCGAACCTTTTCTTCCCGTTCTTAATGTCCTCATTATTCAGAGAGGAAATGTTTCTGTTCACTCTTCATTAATTGGAAAATGACATCTGCTCCTTGTCGACCGGGCATCACTTTAGGTTATTTGTGGGAAAATGCGAATTCAATGATAAATTTTGACGTCGCCACCACCTCCACACCTTTCTTTCTTTCTTTCTTTCTTTCTTTCTTTCTTTCTTTCTTTCTTTCCTTCTTTCTTTCTTTCTTTCTTTCTTTCTTTCTTTCATTCTTATGGTGTTTTATTTTATTTCTCTTTCTTACATGTTCTTTCCTTCCTACGACCTACATTACTTTTCTTTCTTTCTATCTTTCTTTTTCTTACTTTCTTTATTTCTTTCTTATGCTGTTTTATTTTATTTCGCTTTCTTACATTTTCTTTCCTTCCTCTAATCCTACACACTTTTCTTTCTTTCGATCTTTCTTTCTTTCTTTCTTTCTTTCTTTCTTTCTTTCTTTCTTTCTTTCTTATGGTGTTTTATTTTTTTTCTCTTTCTTACATTTTCTTTCCTTCCTAGGACCCTACATTACTTTTTTTTTCATTCTTTCTTTCTTTCTGTCTGTCTTTCTTTCTTTCTTTCTTCCTTTCTTTCTTTCATTCTTTCTTTCTTTCTTTCTTATGGTGTTTTATTTTATTTCTCTTTCTTACATTTTCTTTTCTTCTACGACCCTACATTACTTTTCTTATTTTCTTTCTTTCTTTCTTTCTTTCTTTCTTT
>OZ010602.1:19082487-19124987 GCA_963932145.1 Acanthosepion lycidas
CAGTATGGAGCCGCAGATGACGGTGTTGGAGTTAGCTCCTCCTTAATTCTCTAATTCTTCACTAGGGGTCAATCTCCCTATACTATAAATACTGAGCGACTTCTCGCCTCGTCCTCTTTTCTTCAGGTCTCGTGCTGCATCCCACCTCGCGTGGAGGTGAGGTAAATCCTCTTTTTCGTTTCTTCATTTCAGCGAATACCTCTATAATGTGAGATCTCGCAAAAGACAGTATTTCTGACTTCTGGGTAGACGTTATGAACATTAAAAATATACACGTACGTACGAACGTTCACCAAAATACGAACATTCACCAAAGAACAAACACAAATGTTCACACACAAAAACAAATGTTAACTCTCTATGTGCTTTGTAATTTGTTGTTAATACATATATTTGTTTACATATAAATATAATAAATATAAATATACCTTTTAATATTCTACCCGGAGTTACACACGTGTTCCCAATGTCACAACGCACAAACAACCACCCGGTCATCTACAACGGGATTCAATTTTTCAACACCATATTTTTATTTGAGTTACCTCCCTTGAACTGTAATTATGACTAGCCTTAATAATAGATACCTCCCCTCAGTTTCGATACCTTGCTTTAAAATGAATTTTTAAAAACGAACAAGCATTCTTGAAGCTTTCTTTTAAGCTTTAATTGAAAGAAAAATGATTATATTTATTATTTCCAGTAAGCAAAATACCTTGGTGTATTTCAAATAGAAATTATATTGATTGGAATCTCAACTTTTTGGTCATTTTCAGAGAGTCGATAAAAATCAATGTGTAAACAAAATTTAATTCTCAGTTTTAAAAATCTTCCTGAAATAAAGTATATACTTGCGACACGTTATTTGTAGAAAATTAGCAAATTTAAAGTTAAATTAATCCGATTTGGAAAAAAATTACATACTTATAGCATAAAAAAAACGTACATTTTACTCCAAATGAATTGGTTGCTGGGTGATATCCCGTGTAAAACGAAAAGTTTTCGCTTAGAGCCAATCACGTGATCAGAATAACTATATATGGACCGATTTCGGGGGCAATAAAAGCACACATAACAGAAATCCAGTCAGCAGATGGACGTGGATCACCTGTCGATGACAGGCGACTGGATCTGTAAACATTGACCAGTATTCTCTCGTTACCATGGCAACACCTCGGTCAGCGACGACTACACGCCATTCAAAGGAATATACACAAAATTCAAAGAAACATTCATAGCCGTGGAAAAAATGTAAGTCTTATAATCTATCTCTATGTCCATTTCCTTTTGGAACCACCGTAATCAGATTCCACGTATTAGTACTCACATACACACACAACGTTTCTACTAATGTGATTCATATACGCACACATTCAGTCAGCAGCCACGCATAAACCTTGTTAAAATGTCCTTCAGGCAGATGCACATATATATATATATATATATATATATATATATATATATATATATACACTTTATCGAACAAGGCATATGACTTTATGAACTCCCATTTAACAAATGGAAACTTTTGTTGAACATTTGAACTTTGTTTTTTTACGACCAGAAGAAACAATGTTTACCATATAAAAACAAAAGTTAATATGTACATAAATATATGATTATGTCAGACTGGTTTTCCTTTTTGCCTATTTAAAAAAAATATTTCTTCACGTTATGTTGTATTTATGGATTTTAATTTTTCACTTTAATCCGTTTAGACAGATCCAATAATGTTTAAGTATTTTATAATTTTAAAAATTTAACACGATTTCATCAACCATCTAATATTTTATTGAATTTTCCTTACTTTAGCTTTATAGCCTAACGCTTGAAGATGTTTTCTGAAAAAAATAATAAAATCTAAAATACTATAAAATTTTCTTAAATTAATTTCAAAATTTAATAACTGAGATATAAGTGGAATACCATGATAAAAGTAATTCAATAATTTATGAAATATTATGGAATTTTATTTATCATTAATTTATATTTTTAATATTTTCTTATTTATTTTTAATTTTATTCTTTATTATTAACTGTTATCATGGGGGTCATGAATTGTTAAAGCTACTTTATTTATTAAACTTTATAGTACTTTAAATTTTATTATTAATGACATAATGGCTTACACTTTTATTATTTTAAACCAATACACCAAACAATATATATAAAAATATTTAGTGAAATAGTAATTAAAAACAATAAAACTTACATTAAAATTTGGAAGGGATGATTTTCAAAGACGTAAACACTATGAAACGCAGAAATGAATAATGAAACAATTTCAGACCGTCAAGTTTTTCCTGCGTTAGGACAACGCTTAAAGCACATGATCTTTTAAGGATAATGTCATGTATGGGCTACCATACTTACAAAAATGGGAATGTTTATGCACTAAAAAATGTTTTTAGAAAAATATTGGGTGCAGACGACTTTTATTGAGCATTGCAATTTTTGATTCGTAAATATAATTTTCACTTAGTATCTGTCTATATTTCTGTGATGAGGTATTATGTAACTATTTACATTATTCGGAATATTGTCCTCATCTTTGTCGCCACAACGTTTCGGTCGTTGTACGCTCCGGTGGTTGGAATGTCGAACTGAACCCTTTATTACGTTCACTGGGATAGACTGTTCTAGTTTCGCGTGCCATGTCTAATGGATGTCAGTTATCTCCTGTTAATTCCCCTCTCAAAGGACACATGGCACAATGGACAAAGGCGTTAGTTGTGATAAACATGGCGACAAAATTGAGGACAATAGTCCGAATAATGTAAATAATTTTCACTTAATAACAATATCACCTAACCAGATTGAAGTAATGCAGAATTTTAAACGATTTATAAAATTATAAATTATTATAATTAAAATTAAAAAATTAAAAAAATATTATTCACCGAAGAAAAATTCTTAAGACAATAGTGTCTGTAATAAATCTTATTCATAAAAGCAATTAGAATCTTTTCTAATTGAATATTGCCTTAGTTTTATTGCATTTATTGTTTTTTTACGATTCTGAACAGATTTTAGTAACTGGGGTTCCTGTTTTACAAAAAAAGAAACTCATGATTTAAATTCTCCAAAGTGTCCTGCTTTTAACTAATAAAACAAATTTTCTAATGAAAATTTAATTTCTGGAAATTTCATGAAATTATGTAGGTGGGGAATAACACGTAAAAAAAATATTTTTTTTACCAAGATTTTCGGAAAAAAAATAATTTCATCATCTGTGAACAAGTCATGAATGTTTAATTAATTCCGACAATTATTTGATTTTTACAGTTATTTCCAAATCAATGTGTTTTTCACCAGAAAAAAAAAAAAAAAAAAAAAAAAACTCGTAAAAACACTAGGCGTAAATATTACGTCAACTGCCGACGCTAAAAAGAACAAGATTTTTAATCAAAATTTCGAACGTGCTAGAAAGGGTTAAAAAAATAAACAAACAAAAAAAATACTTTGGTCTTTCCTCTTAATAATTACATAAACATTTTGACGATAAAACTTTATATTTATTGACTTTGTTTTTTTTTTTCATCAGGCTATGTTGCGTTTTCAGCGAAAAAGTGGAGATGCCTACTTAATAACAACATTGTCGCATCACAGGATAAAAATTTCTTTTGGGCCTTGTATACATATATTGCTTCCAAAGTATTTATTATTTATATTCACAGTAACAGGAATTCATTCAATAATAATGAGGTCTAAACTGTCTTTTTATCGGTGCACTAGCTAAACAAAACTGTTGATGGTGTTTTCCACCATTTGATTGGTCTGCTCTCTAATCAATAAAGACAGTTTGACATACCTAAATAAAACTGGAAGTACATTATGGAATCAGAAAGGCCCAAATTCAATTAACAGTTACAGCGATAATGATTTCCTATATAGGAAATTGTGGAGACCCATGATAAAGGCGTTTGTTAGATCCAGGGACAGGACTCAAAGAGTGTGAGATCAATACCCGGTTAAGGCGGTGGAGAACTTTGAGAGGGGAATTAACAGGAGATAATAACTGATAACTGACATCCATTAAACATGGCACGTGGAACTAGAACAGTCTACCCCAGTGAGCGAAATAAAGGGTTCAGTTCGACATTCCAACCACCTGAAGAAGGCAGAAGCGTACAACGGCCGAAACGTTGTAATATGAACAAATATAACCTGAATGTAACTATAAATTCAAAGTGGAACATACTGAATAAAAACAACAAAAAAAAAACGCTAGTGACGTCAGTGAATATTATCCCAAGGAAAACAAGTCAAGAAAGTAACGAGTAGAGCAAAAAACCACAACATACAATGTCAAGACATGGAAAATAGCATCGAATACTAAACACAGAAATTAAATAGCAAATGCAAGCAGGCTAAAGAGGAATGACTCAACGTAGCCACAATAAAATATTAGGTTGGTGCAAAAATAATGTCGTTTTATCACATAGCAACCTAATAAAATAATGAGCAGAAGGTAAACGTGGAACTAGAGCAGTCTACCCCAGTGATCGAAATAAAGGTTTCAGCTCGACATTCCAACCACCTGAAGAAGGCCGGAGCGTACAATGGCCGGAGCGTACAATGGCCGAAACGTTGTGATAAACGTTGTGTCCTGAGGTAACACGGCATATAAAGAAGTTATAAACATATATTTTACTCATTTCAAATGTATTTTGCGAAGCAATTTTCGTTTGAAAAACATTAAATATTGAAAATATCGCGTCTAAGGAATTTCTCCCAAGTTCTCCAACTTATATGCATGTCGTATTTCTTACCAGAAAAAAAGAAGGAAAGCTGTTTTGAGCGATAAGGCATTCAACATAGCAATAGCTAGAGTTGGAACAAATTAGTCCCATCACTGCGTATAAATCCATCATTATTCAATAGATGACCATTAGTTTTTAACTAAAGGATTACAGTAATTATTAGTTAGTAACCTTTTAACTAGTTCTTGGTTTTATCATCTTCTAAACGAAGAATGATTAAAAGACTTAACGGACAACCGCATATGATGGATGAACGGACATCTTTCTCGAGAAACATTTCCGCCAAGGAACTGCTGATTACGTCATTCGCTATTGTCCAATTCGACACTCCAAACACCATCGTCACCACCATTAGACTCACTCATCCATTTCTGAATCCTCAAAACTGACCTCAGATTGACATCAAAACACTCGGAAATGTTCGTATTGCAGCTTCCGGTGCGAATGCCAAGCAGTACAGGGTGCCGTTTCCAAATTTCTGGCGGAGTGAATTGCGTCTTGGTTTTCTTTTTCTCACAGACGGTGTCCAGTAGACCCTACTATACTAGTTGACAAATCAAAAAACAAACAAGGCGCATGCGCGAAATTAAAAAAAAAATATATATATAAAGGTGAAAATTTACCCAACGCACCTTATATTCCTTCGGTAAGCAACGAGGTCTTTTAAATTTACTTTAAACATTTTTGAATATTATTTTATGTCAAATTATTTAATTTGTTGTATGAACATTTCCTCTTCATGACAATTCATTACAACTACAGGAATTAAAAATTTCTGATCCTGAAACGAGTTTGTGACCCAATTTCAAATATGTAAATTCATAAATAAATTCCTTATCTTGTTTTATAAAAATTACCAGAGGGTTTCCTTGTCATTATCATCCGTCGTTAATCTTCTTGGCGTGGTTAAATCAATAGTTCATTTTAACCACTGAGCCCACGTCACTATAATCTTATTTCTATCCCTGGTAATATTTTCGCTATGGAACTGTTGATCATGACATTAAGTTTTAAACGCCGTGTTTTTATTATTTGAGTTATGTCCCTTGAATTGTCATTATGACCGGCCTCATTAATATCGGCAATGCATCACAGGATATGACATTCTTTCTTATTTCTAAACATTTATAAAATTTGCATAACCGTAATTATTTAGAAGCAAAATGCTATTTAACAATAAACTGGTTATAAACTCTGCTAGTATTAGTGCAGCTGTGGACAAACAATACTTTTGATGATATTTTCGCATTTTTTTCTCCTGTATAATTCTGTTAGGAATACAGACAGTCACACTCGTCTGAATAAAATCAGAATGACATTACTATATGGGAATGGCCAATACAATTAAGCTTACATCTTGCTGTAAAAACATGTGTGCCTTGGAAGTGTTGATCAGAAGATTCACTATTTTCTAATTCGCCATGTTTTTTATGCGAGTTAACTCCCTTGAATTTTACTTATGGCCGTCCTCAATAATATCGTCGCTGTATTGCAAGATATAGCATTCTTTCATGAGTTGCATCTATTTATTGTTTTGTGAATATTTATTATTTTTTATGATTATTTATTGACACAATTTCATTAAAAATAATTTGATAATAAAATCTATAACTATCATTCCAGCTGTGCGTAAGCGCAGCAACATTTTTGTTGACGTTTTGCACATGTTACCGACCGGGCAATTCTATTACGAATGAGACCATTTACACCCGCTTGAAAAAATATAAAAGTAAATTGTTAAATCGGTAAGGCCAATTCAATTAAACTTTAAGAAAATATCAGATGCAATGACGTAAGAAAATAAAAACAATAAAACACAGAATTGTAATCAAGTATCCCTTTATTAAAACCCTTTAAAATAAACGTTCTGGCCTGTTTTGGCAATTATCAAGAACTGATTATGTTGACGAATTTTCTCCTTACGAAAGTAATTAATTACGTATGAATCCTTTTCACCATACATAATGCAGACGCACCAGATGACATAATGGAATCTATCACTTTTCAGACGAGTTTGAATTGAGAGTTCTTCGTCTTTTTAGACTGTCTGGCAGCAAAATCTACAGAACGCATTCTAACCTGGTAAATAACGCAGAGCGAAAGGACAACAGCAAAAGAGGCTAATTCGTGTCTTTCCCAATGGCAGTTGTGCAAAAGTCAAAGATGCAGGCGAGTTTTATTTCACATCTCGTTTGGTGCTCCTACAAAATATTTGGAGGTTCTTGATAAAATACAAAGAATCTTCAGTATTATTGGTTCTGACCTGGCATCTCACCTTCAGCTATTTTCCCATCACCGTAACGTAGCTTCCCTGTGCCTTTTCTAAAAATACTTTCAGTGTAATTGTTCTGAGGAAGTTTCTTTTATGATACCTAGACTTAATGTAAGTACAATACGAGAATGGTGACAACGTCTCATCATTTTACGGTTGAAATGGCTAGATGTAACCGTAAGTTCTAAGCTAACAGTTTCTTCTATCGCACTTGTCACTTGTGGGACTCTCCTCTCGCCCCTTCCTTCCCAGTTAACTTTGATCTTAAAAAAATCATATGCAATATTAATCATTATCTTGTCTTCTTAATTATTGCTTTTTTTATTCTTTACTCCCGTTAATAGCGTGTTCCTCTTATATTCTCAATAATATCGTCGCTGTATTGTAAGATATGGCATTCGTTCATGAGTTGCATCTATTTACTGTTTTGTAAATATTTATTATTTTTTATAATTATTTATTGACACAATTTCATTAAAAAATGAAAATCTCAGTGACCCCCATGAGTCTTAGGGGCTTTATTGTCTTGCTTGGTGAGAAATTATTAAAAAATATGTTACTATACATTGAGAACTCCAGAAAAAGAATATGAAAAAAAAGTCAAATATTATAAAAGTTAATAGAAGGAATCCAGCTTGCCACGTAGATTCATTGCAAATTGATATCCCTACGGAAGACAAAATAAAATATGCTCATATCATGTAATTTCTTGTAATAGAAAATATTGATATTCTGGAGTTTTTTTTTATGCATTCCTATCGATGAAGCACTCCTGATTACGAATTACGATAATTACATGTGTAGCGATGTTATAACTCTGGGTAAATAATTACAAACGCTCTAAGATTTATACACACGAAGTTACTTGAAACGTCATGTTGATTGCTTGTCTGGTAGGCTGTGTGTCACGTGTTTGCGCGAAGAGTGGAGTTGATTCTGATTGGTTTAGAAGAGTTGAATAAAATGTCATTGTTGGTAATATATTTTTTTTCAAAAAATCTATTTCTGGTAATATTTTTTCCTTCAAAAATATATTTCTGGTAAGAATTTTCCTTCGCTGGTAATATTTTTTTTCAAATATGTATTGCTGATAATAATTTATACTATATATATATATATATATATATATATATATATATATATATATATATATTAGGTTGTTGCAAAAATAATGACGTAATAATGTCGTTTTTTGACGTATTTTTTAACAATCTGTTTCATGCTTTAACAAGTTTCATGCTATATCCAATCGTCAGGCCTGACGATTGCATATAGCATGAAACAGACTGTTGCCTCTAAGTGTTAGCTTTTATGTTCACTTATATATATATATATATATATATATATATATATATATATATATATATATATATATATATGTTTGTGTGTGTGTGTGTGTGGAAAATGAATTATATAGATACATAGATAGCAAGAGAGGTGAAAAAGGCAAAGCAAAATCGTAAAAAGACAGAAGAATAAAAAAAGAAAAGGAAACGTGAAAATAAAAATGGCGAGAAAGAGCGAATAAAAAGAGAAAAACGAAATGAAATCTTGAAGACCGAGAAATGGATGCAAAATTAATGAGAGAATAAAAAAAAAGAAGAAAATAGATGATGGCCGAAACGGAAAGACAGAGAAAGTCAGAATGAAAAAAATGGACAAATGAATTAAATGAAAAAGAAAAAAAGGAGTCTAAAGAATGAAAAATTAAATGAAAAGAAAAGATTAAAAACAGCAAAAAAAAAACAAAAAAAAAACAAGCAAAAAGAAAACAATAAAAGTTTCAAAATGACCAGACCCCACACCCCAAATAAGAATAAAACAATAAAAAAAGAAAAATGAATGGACAAAAAAAGGAAAAAGATAATTGCACGATGACTAGACGAAAAAGAAAATAATATAAATAGTGAAATGAGCATCTAAAAAGGGAAAGAAAGAAAATAGCAAAATGTTCAGCTAAAAAGGAAATGAATGAAAATTTCAAAATGAACATTTAATAAGAGAAAGAATATAAATAGCAAAATGAACATTCAAAAAAAAGGGGGGGCGCAGAAAATACCAGAATATGCAGCCCAAAAGGAAAAAAAAAAAAAAACAATATAAAATGTGTAGCGAAAACGGGAAAGAATGAAAATAGCAAAATGAGAAGCCAAAAAGGGGAAGATTAAAAATCGCGGAATGAATTCCCAAAAAGGAACGAAAAATCGTAGCAAAATGAGCTGTCAAAATAGGGAGGAATAAAATTGGTGAAATGCTCAAGCAAAATATCAAAATTAACAACTGAAATAGAGAACAATGAAAAATTGAGAAAATGCTCTACAAAATAGGAAATGAATAAAAATAGCAAAATGACCATAAACGAAATTCAAAAATATCAAAATGATCAAGCAAAACGAACAGAATAAAGAGCGGTAAATGACCAGTCAATTTGAAAAGAAAAATGTCAGCAAAATGGTCAAGCAAAAAGCAAAGAATAAAAATACCAAAATAGCCAACCAAGAACCAAAAGAAGAAAAAGCGTAAAATTTCTGACAAAAAAATGAAAACAAAAAATGATAAAGAATGCACAACTAAAAGAATATGAAGGAATTATAGAAAGGAAAATAGTTCGACACCCATAACAAGTGCAGATGTTCGTGAAATTATCTGTCAAAATGCCGGAAGTATAAACGACACTGCATAGCCAGGCGGCTTTTGTTTCGATAATGAAACACCTTCAAATCGGCAAGCTGGTTATTAACCGTTCATTCATACTCATCCAACCGATACAAGAACAACAATAATAACAAAATGAGAAAAAAACACCCATTTGGGTATCACACTCGATACCTATTTACTACAGCCAACCAAATCACCATCACTACATTGACTGAAATCATCAATAAGAATTATAGAATACTATCACTATTATAAGTATATTAATGTCAGATGCTTATAACAATGGGACTACTTAAATTGAATGGTCCGTACAGAAAAAAGAGGGAAACATTTTGTGCGGAATAGTTTTTCTAGATTAGCATTTATTAGATCTTCTTGAAGCTACGACATTTGTCAATATCGAATAATATCAATTTCTTGTCGAATCCATCCATGACTTTTAAAAGTGCTGTACTTTATTTGTATTTACAAATATATAAGCTAAAATGTGTCTCTGTCATTGATAATTACATGCTATTATAATTTATTTAAAAATATATACGCTAAAATGTGCTTACTTCATTGATAATTACATACTATTATAATTTATTTACAAATATATACGCTAAAATGTGATTACGTCATTGATAATTGCATACTATTATAATTTATTTACAAATATATATGCTAAAATGTGCTTACGTCATTGATAATTGCGTACTATTATAATTTATTTACAAATATATATGCTAAAATGTGCTTACGTCATTGATAATTGCGTACTATTATAATTTATTTACAAATATATATGCTAAAATGTGCTTACGTCATTGATAATTGCGTACTATTATAATTTATTTACAAATATATACGCTAAAATGTGCTTACATCATATTTCTGAGATGAGTTATTATGTACATTATTTACATTATACGCTCCGGCCTTTTGCAGGTCCTCAAGGACACATGGCATAGTGGATAAAGGCGTTGGTTAGATCCAGTGACAGGACCCAAAGAGTTTGAGTTCAATACCCGGTTAAGGCAGTGGAGAACTTTCAGAGGGAAATTAACAGGAGATAATTGATAACTGACATCCATTAAACATGGTACGTGGAACTGGAAAAGTCTACCCCAGTCAGCGAAATAAAGGATTAAGTTCGACATTCCAACCGCCTGAAGAAGGCCGGAGCGTACAATGGCCGAAACGTTGTAATAAATATGGCGACAAAGATGGGGACAATAGCCCGAATAATGTAAATAATGTACAAAATACTTATGTTTGAAATACCCGTCTTGGGTATGACGATAAACTACATCCGCGTCCTGGGTAAGACTATAAACTGCATCCGCGTCCTGTGTAAGACTATAAACTACATCCGCATCCTGGGTAAGACGATAAACTACGTCCAACAGCAAGGCATTTGATTAGGTTTTGAGGAGCGTGAAACCACCTCTTAATTGCTGATGTTCCTAGGTCCACCCTAACCCAGTGTGGTAGCACCTGTTAGGGTCCCAGCTATGGGCAAATAGTTAACCCCAAAACTGGAGTCAAAACAATATAAAAGTGTAAAAATAAATTTTAATATCAGAAATACTTTTTAAAAAAATAAATTATTATCAGCAATATATTGTTTGAAAAAAAATATTACCAGCGAAGGAAAATTCTTACCAGAAATAGAATTAGATTTCTGAAGGAAAAAATATTACCAACAATGAAAATTTTGCCGCCATTAAATAATCCATTGAGGTTGATATGCCATAAAAGAAACTAAACAAAATCTGTTTGAAATACGTATATGGTCTTGCTTTGAGAGAGTCAATGCTGATTTACCTAGAAATGATAACACTCTTGGAGGATGGCATAGGACTTTTTTGCAGCACGTGCCATCCCATCTGGGAATTTTTAGATGCTTTTAAAAGAGAACTTGCAAGGAATTCATATTGCAAAAAAGGAGGTTGCCAAAATATCATGGGCACCAAGAAATACCGCGGTATAAATGAAAAACTTAAAAAAAAATTAGTGGCATCCTTTAACGAATGTTCTTCAGGGGTTGACTACTTGCTTGCTGCATCATATAACTTAAGGTTATAAGGATTTTTCTTATTAAATTGTTTGATTAACGATATTTGTATTCAGATGTTTTTTTTGTATTTCCTCTTTTAATTTTTACATTTTAAAAAAGAATTTTGCATTTTAAAAAATAATTTTGCATTTCGAATAATTATCATTTAGTATAATTGTCCTTTCGATTAATTTTCATTCAAACAAATTGCAATTAGTCCTGACCTGGCATCTCGTCTTTACTCTCTTTCACAATGCCGTAATCTTGCTTCCCTGTGCCTTTTTCTGTAAATAATTCCGTAGTAATTTTTCTGATGAACATTTCTCTATGATACATAGAATTTATGAATTTAAACGTACTAATAGATTGGCGATAAAAATCGTATAATAGTTGAAATAGCTAGATGCAACCGTAAGTTCTATGCTAACAGTTTCTTCTGTCGCGCTTCTCACTTTTGGACCTCTCTTCCGGCATTTCGCTTTCCAGTAAATTTTGATGTATTCACAAACGTTATCTTCACTCTTCTTAATTCTTTTTCTTTTATTGTTCTCCTTGATAATGTTTCCTTTTTCTCATATTCTCTAACACACAGTACCCACCTTGCGTCTTAGTGGCTTTAGTTTCTTGCATGGGGTGAAATTATTTTAAAAATGCAAAAAACATAAACACGGAAATTGAAGATCTATATATGCAGCAATCAAAAGAAATAAATGATTCTGAAATTCGAAAAGCGGTTAAAAATCGGCAGGCATTTCTTTTTTTTTTTAGTGATAGAATACGAAAAGTAAATCATTGATTTAGACATTTTCCAATTTCTTTTCAATTGCAATAATCCTTAATAAACATGGAAAAAGAAATAAAGAAAAAAAATAAACGCAAGGAAAATGACGGCCAAAAAAAAAAAAGAAGAGAAATATAGAAAAAGAAGAAAGAAAAAGAATGAAATGAAAGAAAATGAAAGAAAGAATAAAAGAAAAGCTAATGAAAAGTAAATACAGGAAAACGCAAAATGAGGATAAAAATAGAAAAAAAAAAAAAAAACAGGTTATCCACTGCCTTAACAGGTATTGAACTCGCAACTCTTTGAGTCCTGTCAATGGATCTAACCAACGTCTTTATCCCCTGTGTCATATGTCCTTGGATAGGTCAATTAACAGGAAATAATTGATAACTGACACCCGTTAGACATGGCACGTGGAACTAGAACAGTCTACCCCAGTGAGCGAAATAAAGGGTTCAGTTCGACATTCCAACCGCCTAAAGAAGGCCGAAGTGTACAACGGCCGAAACGATGTGATAAATATGGCAAAAAAGATGAGGACAATAGTCCGAATAATGTAAATAGTGTACATAATATCTCATCTCAGAAATATAGACAAATATTCATATAATTTTGATTCTTATATTTGACAGTTCCCAGTCAATACCGTTTGCCACTCAGTCATGGCTGCCTTTTTACTGTTTCTGGGTTAAGTATTTTTTATATTCGTTTATTATGATTGCTTAGCACTAAAGGATTGTAGTATACATCATCATGTTCACTAAAGAGACAACAAGACTTCACGAATGTCGTGTATTCTTGTCGGTTTCTTGCTAACTTCAACAATGCCGTTTAAATTATTTCAATTCTCTCGGCAATTTCTCCAACTGTCTTGCTGACATTTTCGAGTGGGGAGCCATTTTCCTATTTCAGAGATTTTTAGATTCACACCCCCACCAATCTCCCAGTTAATTAGTTAGGATATTACATTTTATTAGCTTCTTGTTTTCTTTCGACATTAATAAAATTTTGAAATAATCATGTCAGAATTAAGGCAAATAAATTAAAACTAAGTTGCATAAATTAAAATGCAAGGCACACTAATGTAAAACTAAGGTAATTAAGTTAAAAATAAGAAGTACACAAATTAAAATATATTCAGGCAAAGGAAAGTTTAAAGAACGCAAATGAAAAAATAAAGCAAGTTGACTAAAAAGTAAGGCAAATAAATTAAAAATAAGGCAAGAAAATAAAAAATAAGGCAAGTAAATTAAAAAATGAGGCAAGTAAATTGAAAAGTAACTAGACCAAATTAAAAATTAAGTAACGCAAATAAAAAAGAAGGCGAGTAAAGTAAAAAAATAAGGCTAGTAAATTAAAAAATGTGGTAAGTAAATTGAAAAGTAACTAAAGTAAAAATTAAGGAACGCAAATGAAAAAAATAAGGCATCTAAATAAAAAAGACATGCAGATTATAAAATAAGGCAAAGTACGAATAAAGGCACGCAAAGGGAAAGTAAGGTACGTAAATGAAGAAAAGAAGCAAGCAAAGAAAAAAGTAAGGTATGTTAATGAAATGCAATGCAAATAAATGAAAAATAAGAGAAGCAAAGTTAGGCACGCATATGAAAATCAAGAGAAGCAAAGTAAAAAATAAGGCAACTTAAAGAAATATACGGCAAGCAAAACCAAGAGTAAAGCAAAGTAAAACAAAATATAAGGCAAGCAAAGTAAAAAATGAGGCAACTATAAGAAATATTCGGCAAGCAAAACAAAGACTAAAGCAAAGTAAATTAAAATATAAGGCAAGCACAGTAAAAAATAAGTCAACCAGAAGAAATATACGACACGCAAAACAATGAGTAAAACAAAGTAAATTAAAATATAAGGCAAGCAAAGTAAAAAATAAGGCAACTAAAAGAAATATATGGTAAGCAAAACAAAGAGTAAAGCAAAGTAAATTAAAATATAAGGCAAGCAAATTAAAAATTAAGGCAACTAAAAGAAATATATGGCAAGCAAAACAAAGAGTAAAGAAAAGTAAATTAAAATATAAGGCAAGCAAATGAAAGTAAGAAAACTAAAAGAAATACACGGCAAGCAAAACAAAGAGTAAAGTAAAGCAAAGTAAAACGAGCTGCAAGCAAAAATAGTGCAAACAATCTAAAAATCTGGAGGGGTACAGGGTGCCGATCATTTTACCGCATCTTTAGCGATAAATAGTATATAGGAATTGCACTTAAGGTCGGGTATGAATTTGAGGAGCAGTACCCTCCCGACGATGGGGCCTCTTCGAGGGGAAATTCGTTAATCGTGACTGGAGTTAGTACGAAGTTTGCTCGACGGTGATGAAGTGTAATCAGTTTGATTTTAGAGGCATTGCATGTAATCAGCCAGTTTTTTCCCACTGTGACGTTAGTGTTCGATCGGGAGAGAGAGAGACGAGTTGCCATTTTCTGGTCGTCAAGACTTTTAGAGATGTGTCCGAATATCGCCATATCATCGGCATAGACATTTACAAATGATTGGAGTATATTCTTACGTAGATCATTTATGTAAATCAAAAAGACGGTTGGTCAGAGAAGTGACCCCTAGAGGACACCTGTGTTAACCGCTAGGGCCTCGAGGGACTGGCCGTTAATAACTGCCTTCAGGGATCTATCTGTTAGGAAGGACGTTGCAAGCATATAAGACATGCTGTGGACGCGAAGATTCCCGATGTGAATCATTCGAGACCATTAGTAAATTTGTGGAAGGCAGACAAGAAGATGGCGTGATAATTGGGATAAGCTCAGAATCGTTTGGCACTGTGATGCTCAAGAACGAAAAAAAAAAAAAAATAAATAAACGAGAAAAAAGAAAAGGGAGAGAATTTGAGGAAGTCATATTTCGAGCAAGGAAATTGAGAAACTGATTCTATAAGGAGATAAGATGCAGTGACAGTGATAAATTGGAGGCAATTATAAAGATATGTAAAATATGATAAAAGTTATGAATATAGGAAGAAATTTGTATGGTTGTCAGCAAGAATGTCAGCCCAACCTGCGAACTATAGACGACAAAATCATTCTGGAACATAAATCTAAATAGTGGTGTAACCGACGACGGAAAACGTGACACTGAAATCTGAAGTTGCAGCAGGATATCGAGAAGGTACCTTCTCGTTAATAAGCATAGTACACACACACACACACACACACACACACACACACACACACACACACACACATATATATATATATTTATTAAATCAAAGAAATGAAATAGCTATTCATTGCCGACAATGTCAAAAATATTCCTTAAATAATATTTAAAAATAAAATAAAAAAATAAAAAAATGGGAGCAGGTAATATGCATACTTATATTTGATATGTAATAATTTTTTTAAAATAATTTAAGTAAATCTATTACATTTACTTGATTTAAAAAGAAATATAGTCTATTAGTAATTAAGAGTAAAAAAAATATTTTAAAATTCCAGTTCAATATAACGTATTCTAACCCAAACGCCCCTTTTAGAAAGAATCTTTAAGTATACAAGTATGAATTTAACGGAAAAAATGCCAAAAAACTTTTTATCGTTGAAAAAAAAAAACAACACAAAAAAAAAAAACAGACGACATGCGTTGAACGGATGTCAAAATTCGTTGAAAAATCCACCCCTGCCCTCCCGAAACTTAACCTCTTTTTCGAACGTAATTCATAATTGATACAACAATAGTTAATAAAAATGAACACGCTACCGCCCCTGTCTAAATGATTGGATTTCTCTGCATCCTTGGAAACAAAAAAATTATGAATTGCATGTGCGTTTAAAACTCAGTAAATTTAAAAATAAGTTATTCCAAAATTCGTTTGAAGAAGAAACAGAGCTAATGCTTTTAATTTAATAATATAATTAAAGATTTTAGCTTCGGTTTTTGAAGCATGGTAATTCCTGTGTAGCGAAGAAATCATATTTTAAATCAGTTAATTTATAATATTTATACTCTGTAAATTTACATTGAGCACTGTTTTGTAAAAATAAAAATATCAATAAGAACACCGGATTATATATCTTACTGTTCTTTCTTTTTATTATAAGTTGAAACCCAACCTAAACAAAATCAATTATGGCATCTCTACAAATATTCTTAAATGTCTATAATTGGTAACAGAAGCCATTGGTTTATACCACTGGCTTCCCATATTTCATACTTCTTCAATTCACTCTCGTGTGGTCTTATATGCGCGTGTTTATCGTTGCTTAGAAATCTTCTATTAAACATTGACAGACTGTCGTGTCCGTATATTGTTTAATATGTTGTAATTGACATCTTTGATAATGGCTTAAGTAAGCCGAAAGCTTAGATTGTATTAAAAAAAATATGGATCACTACTGTGAATTTCTTTCTTCTTTCAACGATAATGTTATTAAACTTATGAGAAGTTACGAAAAAAATTTACATAAAATAAATAGACAACACTTGTCTATATTATTTAATGAAACGTGTATGAATATATATATATATATATATATATATATATATATATATATATATATATATATATATATATATATATATATATATTCATCGAGTCTAGAAGAATCCACAACAGAATGCACTGCGCGGTCGTTTTGTCCTATTTGGGACTTATCAGCAGTGGCGAATTTGCATGCGATACCGAGAAACGAACCCGGATCGTTACGAAGCAACACAAGCGTCATACCACTGGACCAACGGTGACGAAGAGGAAACTGGCTAGACTCGATATAGCGTCGCTCCTCACTAAATTCGTTAGTGATACTTATCCAAGTATACGTAACCCAAATGATTGTGCCCCAAGAGCCTCGTCTTCTTTCCTCAAGCCGCTCCCTCCAGATCATTAGAAGCTAGATCAATATATTTAAAGGGGATATTGTAATGATTCCTTTTGTGTATACTTTGCCGCAATTCATATATTGATCCTTACTTTTCAACCAGACATGAGAGGGTGGAGGTAATGAAACATTAAGAATTGTGCAAACACTTTGAATTCGGCAGAACAACTGGTTTGGACACAACGTAGAATCTCTTCTCATTAAAAGAGTGAAAAGTTTATTTTGCGTGTTTGAGATTAACCGAATCCAAACAAGGAAACCAGAACAAGTTGGTGCACAGAAAGAAAAACTGTCAAAGGGTATGCTTGGCATTGTCCATAATTCAGAGAAGTCCTTCTTGTTGTTGTTGTTATTATTATTATTATTATTATTATTATTATTATTTTCTTGATTTCTGGCGTTTACACATTTCTTTCCGGGTCCCGCTCAGGGACCTAAGGTTAGAAATGGCATCATGACACTTTTCACTGACAAAAAAAAAAAAAAAAAAATTACATAGATAAAGCCCTTCGTAAAGTGTGGGCTGTACTTGTGAAAAGAATTTTTTGTATCCCCTTGAGGCATGGACTTCCAGGAATCCCTTCAATTAGTCTACTGGAATCTTTTCCAACCAATCCTAGGACTCCAACTGCAACAGGGAGTATTGATGTTCCTATATGCCACATTTATTATTATTATTATTATTATTATTATTATTATTATTATTGTTATTGTTATTATTATTATTATTAATATTATTATTGTTATTGTTATTATTATTATTGTTATTATTATTATTGATATTATTATTGTTATTGTTATTATTATTATTAATGTTATTATTATTGTTATTATTATTGTTATTATTATTGTTATTATAATTAATATTATTTGTTGAGGGGTTCTCCCCTTTTTTACACAAATGGACTCACCCGGTATATACATATACTACGGCTACGTGAAGACCCGAGAGAGCTAGACCGAAGAGTCGAGTCCAGAGTGACAGAGTAAAAGGTTCTAGGTAACCGGAAGAGTGAGGGTGAGGTAACAGCGTTGTAGGAGTCACAGTGAACAAGCACGTAGATTCAGTAAGAAGTCATACAGCGATACTTCAATACCAAAGACTGTATATATATATATATATATATATATATATATATATATATATATATATATATATATATATATATATATTGCTACTAACCCGTATTCCTGGAACTACTAACCTGCATTACCATTTTGTATTATTACGTTAATACATTATTTTCCTATATTTATTCTTGGCGTTTGTTATTTATTGGTACCGGATTTCAGCACGGAATCCACAGCATTATTATTATCATTGCTATTATTATTGTTGTTATTATTGTTATTATTATTATTAATATTATTATTACTAATATTATTATTGTTGTTATTATTGTCGTTATTATTATTATTATTATTATTATTATTATTGTTATTATTATTATTCCAACGATGTTTCGTCCGAGTCATTCTTCTGGCTATTTTTTTAGTTGCACGAGTCGCTTTCTATTCGATTTCCAGTAGCGTTGTTAAATTTAAAATTTTCTTTACTATACAAGTTATTATATGTAAAATATTAATGCATTTATCATAGAAATGTATTGTACATTATTTAACTACATAAATCCATTGTATAGATTTTCATTGTAAATGTTTTTTTTTAAATAGACGTTCATTGCAAATAACTGCGACAAAAGTGCTTTTTAGGTTATTGTGTAATTGAAAATCATTGCAAACATTCTTACACGAGATGTAAAAGATTTTTCGACAGAATTGTTCTACTGAAATCAGAAAGAAAGATATCATCAGAGATCAGAAATAAAAGGCAGGAGGGGGCAATTATTGGCGGAATGTAAATGTATTTCCAAAGCAGAATTGCATTCTAAACAATTTTATAAAATAATTTTCAATGGAGACTTGAACTATTCGGTGCTAACTTTAGAAATATTAAAATATGAATGCAGCTGTTTGTATATTTTCATTTTAATTATTACTTGCCATTCTTTTTTCTTTTTTGCACTACGAGATTTGTTTTTGTTTATGTATTTCCAACTAAAAATATTGAGCATGATGTCTCGACGTTGCTCGCAGAATGAGTCAATTCCTTTTTGAGAGAATGTTCTACACATATTACCTTATACCAGAGCAATACAAGATTAATGAGTCATTTCTGATTGTTTCTATCTATCTAACTTATCTATCTATCTATCTATCTATCTATCTATCTATCTATCTTTTTTTAAATAATAACACCCACAAGCGAGGCGGGAATGTCACTAATACGCGGGGGTGGAAGTCACGTTGGTGAGAAAGTTTATCTATCTATTGCATTCTTGTGGTACCATTCCTTAAAAAAATACTCCTGTTGTCATGTTTGCTTAACTGTAGGCCTTGGAACATTATATAGCGACGCAGCCGTTGAAATCATCTCTGGCTCCAATTTAATCCAAACCGTTGGGCTCGATCGCTATTAATGAGTGCCTTAGCAAATGTGTAAAATGACGCTGTGATTTTAACAAGTTGCTTTGTATATTTTGCGAAAGTCAACTATTCGGTTATTTAACGTAGGTTTTTGTATAGAACATCTAGTGAGGATCGAAGCGCCTACCCACTTGTAGTGGTCAAGAAAAACGCCCCTCATTAACCATTACTCCATGTGGATTATTGATTGATTGATTTTACGACATGTGAACTCTTAATGTATTATTTAATGTTAGAATTTTGTATAGAACGCCTCGTGAGGATAGAATTCTCTACTCCGGTATAATGCGCAAGCAAACAGACCTCGTTAACCATTACCCCATATCTATTATTTGTTGGTTGAATTTACGACACGTCAAACCTTCCTGGAACAATTAATAGCGAATCAGTAGTCAGTGCCATCGGTCAACCAGACGAGTCTAAATATTAATTTCTTGGAACCGAACTTTGACACATGCTTTTGCGTTAACGGATGCGAGTGTTTATAACGTTACCATGGCATATATATATATATATATATATATATATATATATATATATATATATATATATATGTATAGGGTATCCATAAAGTTCGTGTGCACTATGGTCATCCTGTGTGTGTGTGTATATATATATCTATCTATCTATCTATATATATATATATATATATATATATATATGTATATTTAGGCAGCAATCCTTCCTTTATGCATGTTTCATTAAAAACGACAGACAAGGTACTACGGTTAAGCTTTTTATTTAATTTTTCTTGTGTCTGAAAAAGAGCTTTCTTTTCTGAATATTTTTTACACACAGAAAAGAAAGCTCGTTTTCGGATACAAGAAAAATTAAATAAAAAGCTTAACCGTAGTACCTTGTCTGTCGTTTTTAATGAAACATGCATGCATACATACATACACACGCACATATATATATATATATATATATATATATATATATATATATATGGACACTCTGTATGTATATCATGTTGATAGTTATTCTTTTAGAAAAGCAAACCAGGAGGAATTGACAAAAAACAAACAAACAAACAAAAAACGAATGAAATCTTTAAAAAATACAGACTTTTGTTCGACGAATTTAAAAATTCGTCTGAGTGAGAATAGTTTGTCGTTAATATTCAGTTGTTAGGATTAAGAGCAGAGTTACCACCCTTTGATCGGAATCCTATCTCGACCTCTCCGAAATTGAATCACAATGGCCACCTTGCCCGGAGCAACAGACAATAGCGTAAAAGAGAATCAAGGAAGTTGAATTGAATGAGGACAAAAGCTATAAATGGACAAGTGGTGTTTATTTCAATATACACAGACTGCTGGAGCACTTTCAATAGAAGTGTTTGAAATTCTATTTTCATTTTATGAAAAACAAAGAGAATGAAAGGGAATACGGCATATTAAATTAAGCTTAAATTATACATTCAATTTATATCAATATTGTCGACTCACGATGTTTCTATTTCCTTCTTTTCAGATTTATCTATATCGACTATTACACATCTATTTTGTTCATACCAATCTCATATCAGAAGCATTCTTTCTATCTATCTAGATAGATAGATAGATTGAGACAGAGAGAAAGATAGAGAGAGTGAAGGACACAGAGAAAGAGAGATGGAAATTAATTGATTGATATTTTATGTAGGTATTGTCAAGTCTTTTTTCTATCCTTTAAATATATATATATATATATATATATATATATATATTTATATATGTGTGTGTGTGTGTATATATATATATGTGTGTGTGCGTGTACCTGAATGCGTACGTGTATGTGTGAGTATCCTTCTTAGCAACCTCAATTGGGACGATAAAAATAAATTTCTGTTTTTTTCGTCTTTTTCTACTTTTCATTGAAGCAGGACATCCGATTCTTCTCAGTGAAAAAGAAATATGGAAATTTGATTTTGTTGCTAAATAATAAATCTATTCACTTACTTTCATTTCTTGCAAAGAAAAAAAAATTACTCGCCACATCCCTGCAAAATAAAAAAATAAAAAAATAAATGGTTCACATTAAACTTTAAAATACGACGCGTGAAACCTAATTTGAAGATTGAATGTGACAACCCCCCTTCTAGGAAAGGATTAGGTATTCATTCAATATAGAAACAACAAAAATAGGCAATTACTTTCACGAAGCCACAAACAGAAGCACACATTTTTATATTCAAAGCAAAAAGTTTTTCTTGCATATATAATCAAAAAGACATAGATGTTTTGATATACAAAAAAAAATAAAAAAACATAACCATAGCTTTAGAGTTTTAAAAATAAAAGAGTCTACTTCAAAGGTACTATTTAGAATTCGTGTGATTTCATTCGGAGCACATTGAAAATGTCAGTTCTTAACCAAACAGTGAAATTAATGGTAGTTGTATTAGGTTGGTGCAAAAATAATGGCGTTTTTTGACGTATTTTTTAACGTCAAAAAACGCCATTATTTTTGTACCAACCTAATAATAGTAGGTGGTTCCCTACAAAAAAAAAACAAACAAAAAAACAACAAAAGAAAACAAAAAAACAAAACAAAAAAAAAAAAACCCCAAAAAAAAACAAAACAAGCAAAAAAAAAAAACCCCAAAAAACAAAACAAGCAACCCCCCCCCAAAAAAAAACAAACAAAAAACAAACAACATAAAAAAACAGTCGGCATTCATTGACCGAGCAGCCAGTGCTACTTTCGCTCGTAATTAAAAAAAAAAAAAAATCAGCAAATTTGCAGTTTAAGCCTCCCATACAAATTGTAATTAAAAATTCCTTAAATTTTTTATTTCGGTGTAAATTTACACGCTTATTTAGAAAAATAACATTAAAAGTTTGCGGAAATCTACAATTTTGCAGTTATCAACAATAAAGTTTCGAACTTATTCGCGTGGGGTCCGTCCGCTATTACTGGCGTTTTTACATACGTTCGCCTCGACTAATCTTACTTAGTTAATGGCCTTTTTACTGATCTTCCTATTTTCTTACCCGTCTTAATTATTGCGCAATGCCAAAAGAAGTCTTTAGAAACTTTTGAAAGGGAAGTTTTTATTGATTAATTTTTAATTTGTTTAAGTTATTTAGAAAAGCAATAAGTGAAGCTGTAATAATAATGAATTCTTGTTTAAATACTAAAACAAATTTAAACAATAATAAATTCTTATTTCAAGTTTAAAACTCCAAATTAAATAACAAAAAATATTTGAACCTTAAAATTATTCTTGTTATTATTTCCTTTCTCACGTTTTTTTTTATTTTGTAAATAATCATGCTTTTTTAAAATTTCGCGCAAATTTTGCACATTTCGTGCGTAATAATCAAGACAAGTGAAACTTCCGCGCATGATTACTCAATGCAGACGTATACAAACAACGCCGGTAATTAAAGGTTCTCTCACGGACATGCCGTCGCCTCACTCTGTCTTTTCTACAAATAATTTCACAGTAACTTCTCCGTCGAGCTATTTTCGCTAGTTCCCAAAACTGCATGAAATTAAACGTATCACTAGGTTAGCAACTCAGTTCGAACCTTTCACTGTTGAAACGGTTAAATGTAGCCGTCTCTTCTACTCCAGTAGCTTCATGTCTCGCACTTCCCGTCTGTGGAACTTCCTTCCTCTTACTTCCTTCCCTGATAGCTATAATCTTCAAATATTCAAATGCATTGTCACTCGACATCTTCAGATGTCTTGATCTATTCCTCGTCCTTCTCTTCATCTTTTCTTCTTTCACGCCTCTTTACCCTTGCTCCCATTTTCTGTAACCCTTTGTGTGCTAGTGGCACTCTCGCCTTGCTTGGGGTGAAAAGTTGAAAAAAAATATATATGTATATATAGATTCTATCAAATGCCCCTGATCATAAACATCATATATAGGCAGTTACGTCCCTTGATTTTCATTTTTTGCATTGGTACAAACCAAATGCCTCAAGACGTGGAGACAGAAACAGTTAAAAACATTTTGAAAAGCTAAGCGAAACCGGTTAAAGTAAAAATGTTTTTTTTAAAAAAGGAAAGCAACAAATTATTTTTCTAAGATAAAAACACTGAAAATCCAATTATAAGTAACAAAGTTTTAATTCTTCTCTGTAAAAATACATATATTATAAATAAACATCACTACATTAAATATCAGGTGCCTTTTTTTCCAATCCTCATTTTAGTCTATACAATAAGGTTTTGTACAGAATCTTTCTAACAATTTTTTTATCTATCTATCTATCTCTGTTCATAATCTATCTATCTATCTATCTATCTATCTCTCTCTCTCTCTCTCTCTATATATATATATATATATATATATATATATATATATATATATATATATATATATATATCTGTCTGTTCATAATATATCTATCTATCTATCTATCTATCTATCTATCTATCTATCTATATATATATATATATATATATATATCTGTCTGTTCATAATATATCTATCTATCTATCTATCTATCTATCTATCTATCTATATATATATATATATATATATATATATCTGTCTGTTCATAATATATCTATCTATCTATCTATCTATCTATCTATCTATCTATATATATATATATCTGTCTGTTCATAATATATCTATCTATCTATCTATATATATATATATATATATATATATATCTGTCTGTTCATAATATATCTATCTATCTATCTATCTATCTATCTATATATATATATATATATCTGTCTGTTCATAATATATCTATCTATCTATCTATCTATCTATCTATCTATATATATATATATATATATGTCTGTTCATAATATATCTATATATATATATATATATATATATATATGTCTGTTCATAATATATCTATCTCTCTATATATATATATCTGTCTGTTCATAATATATCTATCTATATATATATATATCTGTCTGTTCATAATCTATCTATCTATCTATATATATATATATATATATATCTGTCTGTTCATAATATATCTATCTATCTATCTATCTATCTATCTATCTATCTCTGTCTGTTCATAATATATCTATCTATCGATATATATATATATATCTGACTGTTCACTATCTATCTATCTATAATCAGTTCATATCTATCTATCTATCTATCTATCTATCTATCTATCTATCTATCTATCTATCTATAATCAGTTCATATCTATCTATCTATGTTCATCTCTGTATCTAAATTTGTTTATATATTAATCTATCTCAGTATTTTCATATCTATCTCACTGTACACTATTTACATTATTCAGACTACTGTCCTCATCTTTTTCGCCATATTTATTACAACGTTTTGACCGTTGTACGCTCCGGCCTTCTTCAGGCGGTTGGAATGTCGAACTGAACCCTTTATTTCGCTCACTGGGTAGATTGTTCTAGTTCCACGTGACGTGTTTAATGGATGTCATTTATCTGTTATCTACCTTGAGGATACATGACACAGTGGATAAAGGCATTAGTTAGAGCCAGTGACAGGACCCAAAGACTGTGTGTTCAATACTCGGTTAAGGCAGTGAAGAACTTTCAGAGGGGATTAACAGGCGATAACTATCTATCTATATATGTAAACAATCATGACTTAGCAAATAATTGTGTGCTTTGTCTGCATAAGTTTACCATCTTTATATTTGGTATACATTTTTGTCATCTATCTATCTATCTATCTATCTATCTATATATATATATATATATATATATATATATATATATATATATATGTATTGATATTGTGTTTATTTAGGCAGCATTTTTTCATTTACACATGTTTCATTAAATAATATAGACAAGTGTTGTCTATTTATTTTATGTAAATTCTTTTCATAACGTCTGATAAGCTTAATAACATTATCATTAAACGAAGAAAGAAAATCACAATATTGATCCATATTTTTTAATCCAATCTAAGCTTTCGGCTTACATAAGCCATTATCAAAGATGTCAATTACTGTACAATATATTAAGCAATATACGGACAAGACAGTGATGATAGTCTGTGATTGTTTACATAGATGATTTCCAAGCAACGATAAATACGTGCATATAAGACGCTAAAAGCGAAAATCGCACCGCAGCTCATGACGTAACACACTGGAGAAGTATTAAGTATGGGAAGCTCTTGGTATAAACCAGTGGCTTCTGTTACCAATTATAGACATTTAAGTATATTTGTAGAGATGCCATAATTGATATTGTTTAGGTTGGGTTTCAACTGTTTTATGTATAATGCTTCAAGGATTTTTAGTTTTTGTCTATTGTTTCCATGTCGAAGTATAATTGTGTTTTCGACAAGGATTTTACGGAATTGTGTGTGCGGGAAGGCATGTTGTTTTAAAAGCCTAAAAATGTTAGAGTTTTCATTCAAATGTAGTGTCAAGCGTCGTGAAAGCGAGTTTGTGGTGTGACCAACATGAATATTATTTAATTCGTTGGAGATACAATATCCCAAAGGGCATTTGAATTTATAATCTATGTTGTTTTTTTTGCAAATCGCTAACCGGGGGAGAAGAATCATTGCGAAGAATAAAGTTGGATATACTAGATTTAGTGTACATATATATATATATATATATATATATATATATATATATATATATATATATATATATATATATAGTTATAACTCGATTGTTGATCATTTTCTATGTTTATGGAAAAGTATTCAGTATCATGGATTAAACGTTTGTAGATATAAACAAAATCTGATGATGACTTAAAGCAGTGTTTCGGAATCTTTTTCTTTTCTTTTTCTTTTTTTACTTATGGAGCACTTTTACTTCTATTTGCTTTTGGTTCGCCCCAACATAAACGCTCGATGAAGCAGCTTATTTTATTTGTTACTAATAGATAAGGTTAGAAATCTTTTTTTTTTATAATTCTCTTTTATATATATATATATATAATCCATCCTTTATATATCCTTCTCAGTTTTTGTTCAGATTAAACAACCAAAACACCCGCTAGAGTAAAAGAGAGGCCAACTCACATCGTTTGATCTCATTTTCTGCACGTTTTAAAGTCGGTTTTCTATTTTTAGTATTTTAATATGGCGTAGATTCCTGTAGAAATACCAATATTCGGTTGTAACAAACGTTCTGATGTGAAATTTCTCTATAGGCCACTAAAATATTACCACGAATCCCCAATATGGTATTTTTTTGTGTGGTCGCCAGTAATGTTACATGGACCCAGATTGAGAACCACTGGCTTAACTCCTGAGACATTGGGCAACATAATTTCTATACATTCATTGTTTCTATCTATCTATCTATCTATCTATCTATCTATCTATCTATCTATCTATCTATCTAATTCTGCCCATATCTATCTATCTATCTATCTATCTATCTATCTATCTATGTAAGTTTGTTATGTATGAACCATTTTCAAATTGTTCATATGCACGTATCTATTTCAATCTGTTCATATCTATCTATCTATCTATCTATCTATCTATCTATCTATCTATGTAATTCTGCCCATATCTATCTATGCATACTAATATCTCAGTAAACTCAGTCTCTCTTCCACCTTCTCTCTCTGTCTGTGTGTCCGTCTGCTCTCTCTCTCTCTCTATCTATCTATCTATCTATCTATCTATCTATATATGTATGTATGTACGTATGCATGTATGTATGTATGTATGTATGTGTTAACCTTTGCTATACATATAAAGGCTGAGAAATCGATATTGGAGAAAGGGCCGTATAGAAAGTGAGGTCATATGAATCAACACGTTATTGTAACTCTCAGTTTCATACTTCAAGCGATCTTAATACCTTGAATGAACTCTCTATATAGGCCAGTGGCGGAATTAACGTAAGTGGAGGAATCCATCTTCCCCAGATCTTTTGTTTAAAGCCAAAAGAAAAACAAGGATAGACCACTTTTGTACTTAAATCCCCCACCCCGTTAAAGTAGATATGATATATTTAAAGTTGTCAAGAGGGCTCTCACTTTTCCCGCTTTCTTTCTTTCTTTCTTTCTTTCTTTCTTTCTTTCTTTCTTTCTTTCTTTCTTAAATAACTAGTGATCGATCTGTTGGGGCATGGTTGGAGTGTGCTATTTCTGACTGAATAAGTTTACCCTCGAACAGTTTATTTTATAATTGGTATAAATTTTTTCTATCTATCTATCTATCTATCTATCTATCTATCTATCTATCTATCGCGATCTATCTCTATTTTTATCAATCTCAATCTGTTGCTATCTATTGCTATCTTCCTTCTTTGTTTCTATCTATCTATCTATCTATCTATCTATGTTCATATCTGTCTATCTCAGCCTATTCATATCTATCTATCTATCTATCTATCTATCTATTTGTGCATTTATATTTTTAACTATCTCAGTCTGTTCCTATCTATTGTTGTCTGGTTTCTTTTTCTTTCTTTCTTTCTTTCTTTCTTTCATCTATCTATTTATCTATGCAAACAATTATGTCTAAACAAATAATTTACACTATGAATATTGACGACAGAATGTTTCCCACTATTCACAATTCCTTTAAACCTATTTTAAAAAATGAGGCAAATTTTGCAAAATATTAACCTTGTAATCTTTGTCATATTTTCACTCGTTTCCCAATTGTCGTCACAAATCCGTAGTTTCTTAGTCGTCTGCTTTTCCAGACGAATCGCAGCTGACAAAGGTTGCTATGTCAACAGAGAATGGCATTGGTCCTTTTTTTTTCTATTCAAAATTAATTACTGAATTTCTGTTCTGTGAACCAAAGCGATTGTCACTCAGTTCTTCTGTCTTTTGCGCAAATAGAATGAGATTGCCAAAAGCGATGACTTATTAGTTCTTTTCCGACATTTTCGTTTCACCTATATATAAATATATATTGTCATCCACAGACAGACTGTTTCGGTGTATCACAGCACTTCAGTGTGGCTAGACGTCCGGTTGCCTCTAGCTAGGATCGAAACCCGACTGATTCTAGCATTAAGCTGTCGGCGCACGGTAGGGAGGAAAGTGAATTTTAGCGTATTTATTTTTAGATAAACACACAGTGACCGAGAGGACTCGATTCGTTTTACCGAATAGTCTTGCTATATATATATTTATATATATATATATATATATATATATATATATATATATATATATATATATATATATATATATTATATGCGCGGTACTTATTCGAAAGCGCTCAATATCAGAGATAGAGCTAACATATTTGGTTGGATTGATGTGAGTTTGTGACCCTTGGACCGATGATCACAAAAGCGTGAAATCCAGGGTCACAAACTCACATCAATCCCAACAAATATATATATATATTTATAAATATATATATATATGGCTTAATGGTCTATAAGCTTGTCTCGCTAGATCAACTGTCACTGAGTCTCATATAAACAAAGATGCGTCTCTCTCTCTCTCTCTCTCGCTATATATATATATATATATATATATATATATATATATATATATATATAATAAAAAGGCTTAAACACTAATATTCCATGGTCATAATTTATTCCATTGGAATCGTAAATACGATCCAATTCATCAGACCTACAAATTCAAAAAGAAAACAGAAAAAAACCCACTCCGGAAATAAAAATAGAATTTAGAGAGAGTGTAATTATGAGAGTGTGGGACGAATGTTAGTTTATAAGAGAGGGGTTTAACAGAGAGAGTTTTATTTAAAATTAGGTGTGAGTGGAAGGGGGAAAAAGACTGTTGACGGATGTCTAAAACAGTATAAGGATACACATCGAGGTGACAATACACACACCATGGCCGATCAAATCTTAAAGAAGGAGGGAGAGGTAAGGAAAGATGTGGTGGGGAAGAAAGATGCCATAATTGCAGAATACTTAGAAACTACCATTGTAATGTGACTCAATCAAGTAACCCTACCTGCAATTGTAGGAATAAAGATCATTGCCCAATCGGGGGTAAATGTAACTACAAAAATGTAATATACGAGGCAACTATCTTTCCCGAGGAAAATATAAACGAGAAAAAAAGATATATAGGTATATCCGCCGGTAATTGGAAGCAACGTCTATACAACCATAGACACTCTTTTAGATATAGATGCCTTAGAAGTCAAACTTCCTTATCCAAACACTACTGGGATCTGGTGGATAAGGGGTTAACCCCACTTTTGAAATGGAGATACCTATCAAGAGCCAAAACACCTAATAACTTCCGCGATCGGTGTGATCTGTGCTTGGCGGAAAAAATTTTTATTATCAAAGATAAAAATCAAGATGAACTGTTGAATCTTCGTAATGAGATATTTTCTAAATGTAGACATAAGAAGAGATTCAAAACATAAACACCGTTTTGTAACTTTCTGTCACTTATGTCAGTTCCATCTTGGTTCAAAACATCGGGCATGACATTTTAACGGAATGACTATTATGTTTATTTTGTTTATCTCTATATAGATCATTGTGTGTGTTTTTGTGATGCGCTATGTTTTTTTTTTTTTTTTTTTTTTTTACGCCCAAATTGTTGAAATTTTACTTACTTAGTTCTTAAATTCTAATTTATATGTATGTATTTGTACGTATTTGTATGAATGTGGGTATATGTGTATATATAAATTGTTGAAATTTTACTTATTTAGTTTTTAAATTCTAATTTATATGTATGTATTTGTATGTATGTGGGTATATATATATATATATATATATATATATGTGTGTGTGTGTGTGTGTATGTATGTGTATGTATGTATGTACTTGGCTACGGGTATATGTAGGTATATATTTAGGGGTGTGTGTATTTGTATATATGTGTATGTATATGTATGGATATGTGTGTGTATGTGTATATATTCATGTATACGTATGTGGGTGTAGGTATATATAGGAGAATATATATGCAGGGATGTGTGTATATGTATATATATATATATATGTATATATATGTATGTATATGGATGTGTGTGGGTGTGCGTATGTGTTGGTGTATATATGTACCCATATGTATGTATGTGTATATATATGTGTGTATGTGGGTATAGATGTGCGTGTATATGTGTATGTATGTATAGCTAAACGGATAGATATAGGGATACATTGTTTTTTTGTTTTTTGGTTTTTTTTGTTTAATTGTATAGAAATGTAAGGTTTTAGGTATATATGTTTATGCGCATGTATGCGTATGTTCATATGTACAAGTGTGTGTAAATGGGTAAGGAGTGGATGCCTATGGATGTATGTGTGTATATGTAGGTATATGTGTATACATTTTTGTATGTATATATATGTATATATATATATATACATATATATATATATATATGTGTGTGTGCGTATATATATCTGGTTTTTGTATGTGTGTCTATGTATATATGTGTATGTGGGTGCATGTGTATTTATGTATATGTATGTGGAAAATGTGTGTATAGGGTATAGGTGGATATACGTGTATATATGTGTGCGTATGTATATGTATGTATATGTATGTGTATGTGTGTATGTATTTATATGTGTTTGTGTGTGTACATGTATATGTATGTGTGTATGTGTATATATATGTATATATGTGTGTGTGTGTGTGTGTAGTATATACATGTATGTATACGAGTAGATGTTTGTGTCTATGTATGTGTGTGTGTGTATATACATGTGTGTGTGTGTCTATGTATATATGTATATATATGGATGTATGTGTGTGTGTGTACATGTATATGTATGTATGTGTGCGTGTGTATGTATATATATACATATATATATGTATGTATATATATGTATATATGTGTGTGTATGTGTATGTATGTATGTATGTATATATATATATATATGGAGGTGTGTGTGTATGTGTTTGTGTATGTATGTATATATGTAGGTGTAATTATTTCTTTATCATATGCGCGGTATTTATTAGAAAGCGCTTAGTATCTGAGATATTGAATCAGATATATGTATATGTATGTGTGTGTATGTATATGTATGTGTGTATGTATGTGTGAATATGTGGATTTACGTGTATGCGTACATGGATATATGTAAGTGTGTATGTAGGTACACGGCGATGTGTATGTATATACGTGTATAACTTATTGTGTATGTGTGGTTTTGCATGCGTTTTGAACATAAAAATATAGGTCCTCGCCAGATTAGATAATCGTCATATTTATTGTTTATAATATTTGATTTGTAACCTGCAGTCGATATTATTTTTGTCAAATTTTCTCAATTACACAGCGTCCCTTGCAATTTTAATTTCACCCGCCCCATCTTTCTTCCCCACCACTTCTTTCCTTACCTCTCCCTCCTTCTTTAAGATTTGATCGGCCATGGTGTGTGTATTGTCACCTCGATGTGTATCCTTATACTGTTTTAGACATCCGTCAACAGTCTTTTTCCCCCTTCCACTCACACCTAATTTTAAATAAAACTCTCTCTGTTAAACCCCTCTCTTATAAACTAACATTCGTCCCACACTCTCATAATTACACTCTCTCTAAATTCTATTCTTATTTCCGGAGTGGGTTCTTTTCTGTTTTCTTTTTGAATTTGTAGGTCTGATGAATTGGATCGTATTTACGATTCCAATGGAATAAATTATGACCATGGAATATTAGTGTTTAAGCCTTTTTATTATATCCTTACTCTGTCCTGGACATTGAGTTCTACCTGGATTTTATCCTCTCGGAAATTTTTTATTCTAAAATATACATGTGTATATATGCACCTGTGGATTTTGCATATATATGTATATTTACCACTAATATTATCTATATATATATATATATATATATATATATATATATATATATATATATATATATGTATTTGACCACACATCAGAACTGTTAACTGGGAACTAAAATTATGAGGAAAAGAAAAAGTCTGTTATGGATGACATGAATGATTGGACAGGGGGCAAAAAAATGTATTATAAAAATTATACCAACAAAGATACTAGAAGCGCAGCACAGCAAGTCCAAGCAAACAATCTCTTTGTTTACAAAGAGCAGGTTGCCGGGACCTGATGTAAATCGTTTTCAACACCTCAAGATGGAATAATGTGTGCGAACTGGCCAAAACTGAAAAAAACAGTTCACACTGAAATCCATCGCACAAGTGGGATTCTTTATAAAGTGATCCGTAATCGAAGACCGATACGTGTTACGAATGGTATCGTCCAAAGAAAAAACTACATGAAATACGCTTCTCAAAGGATTCACTAATCCTACTCAACCACGGTAAACGAAGATAGACCGGACATTTATCCACTATAGCATGTTTGATTTTGTTGAAACTGGCAGTCTCATCTCGGATAAATGATTGAACAATGTTCAACGGATAACCATTTTTCACAAAGATCTCAGTTAAACAACTGATTTCATGTTTCAAGGTGTCACCCGAACAAATCATTAGCGACCTATGTATCAGGGTCCTAATCAAATTTATCTTTTGTCGTTTAGGAGTCCCATCGAGTATATAGTCCTGTAAAAGTAGACTTCCTGTGTGACGTCACCCCGTGACCTCTCTGTCCCACACTACGTCTATCCTGCGACGACCAATGTGACTTAGTATTGGTCGCGGCACCAAATGTGACGTTCAACCTTTTGCTGATTCGGATGTGAATCTGGTTAGATTCGATATCAGCCTCGTCGTTCCCAGATTGCCTCCAACGTCTGGTTACCGAAGTAACTGTTTTGATTTCTAGTCTAGCCTACCCACGTTGTGATTTGATCTTAGGTAGACGAAATCAATCAGTCGCCGGGCCGTAATGCAAGTCGAGTCCGAACAAGGGTAATACCACACAATATATGTAAAAGAAAATAAAGTAACAACTCGAAAAGTTCAAATGTGTTGAATAAGGATAATAATATTTTATATCTGGTTGCTGAAAACAGGACTGCGTCTTTCTCCCAAACCGTAATATGGATACGTGATACTTTGCGCTTGTTAGGCGAGTCTTAATATCTTAAGTTTTTTGCAATAACTGTTTTTTTTGGTGTATCTTCAGGTGATATTCGTAAAACTTGTTTTGATGGTGCGAGTCTAAGTCGTTCTTCAAAAATAAATTGTGCTTGGTTAGAAGTTGAGGTCGTGATTGCGTGGATCTTTCAGTCAGGTTCCTGCGAGGCGGGTCTCAGAGCTCACAGCTCAACTCTGCGTCTCTCTCTCTCCAACTGACAACTCAACTCTACTGCTTGCCTGTCTTCAACCCCAACTCTACTGCCGTCCACTCGCTGCGACTCTGCTTATATGGACGCCGACCAAAACCGGGGCGAGCTTGTCGGGGTTTGAGGTCCTTGATAATTCTAAATCCGCATTAAGTATTTTCTTTGTTTTCGGTCAGGAAAATTTATTACTTTCCATTTTTGGAAGTCCCTAATTTCTAGTTTAAGGGAATCGTCCTCCCAAATTCTTCCTTTCTCATATTGGTATCTCACCCAATTCCCTCAGATAGCGTCAACAGGTTTCCCCTCTCTCTCACAGTGGCATCTCACACCAATCCCTTCAGGAGGCGTCAACAGGCTTCCCCTCCTTCTTCATGGTTTACCTTCGCCTACCGCTCACGCCACCCTTCAGCCAATGAACGCTCAGCAGCGTGGGTGTTTGCAATTATCGCTCAAAGGAAAAAAAATATCTTCCATTTTTTTTTTTTCTTTCTTTTCTTCTTCCCGGCAACAAACCCATTACGACTCTTATCTTAACCGAACGCCGTCTGGAACTCGTCAACGAGACCTTCGCCAAACAAGCACTGAGGTTGGTCACTCATCTTCCGCACCCTGTCGCCAATTATTCGTTCCGATAAAATAATTTTTCTATCATGGCCAGCTCTGACACAAAACAGATGCTCTTCTCAAATGATACCTCCGCAGATAGTTAATGGTTTAATCTTTCCTTCTTTGTACTTTGCGGCTGGTCCAGCAGACATTTTTCTCGGTCAGAGTGCGACCCAAGTAATTTTTATCTCTTAGCATTCTGTCTTGTAGGCCACTTGACCAACCTGAAATTTTCATTATTGCCATGGGCAGATTGCTATCTTCTTTCGCCGCGTCGTAACATAAATCAAATTAAATCCGGTATCTTACTTTCTTTGATAATGAAAATAAAATCTTTATCACTTTTCTTTGTTAAAAAAATAACATCACTCAGTGTTTTTTCGTGATGGCTTCTTATCACCTAAATTAATTCTCGCCTTTTCTTCTTTTTTTTTTTACGCAACCCTAAATAGTGTTACACCTGTAAACAGGGGTAATAAACGAGGAAGGAGTTCTTTGAACAAGAACATCTAAGAAGGGCAATGAACCATTGACCTCCTTTTCTACTGCAAATTTAAGGGCAGGATGAACACCGTTGAGTAGGGGAAAAATTGATCCACTTCCGATTCATGGCTGAACACACAAAAAGTGTCATCCACATACCGAAAGTAAACCTTCGGTCGGGCAGAACTTAACATAAGGATTTCCTCATAAAAACCCACAAAAATATTTGCCAACACTGGACCCAAAGGGGAACTCATCGCTACACAATCGATCTGACGATACATGATATTGTCGAAACTAAAATCGACAAACATGGTGGCAAATTTCATGAGTTCAACGAACACTTCTTCAGGTATATTTGGAGGAGTCAAATCACTACGATATAACATATCGCTGCAAATATCAATAGTCTCCGATAAAGGAACACAAGTGAAGAGGCTACAGATGTCAAAGGAACACATAAATCCATCAGTGGCATCACAATTCCGAATCAATTTGGAAAAAGAAAATGAATTTTAATACAAAAGGAACTGTAATGCTGCAACACTGGTTGCAACAATATAGCAAGCCACTTTGCGACTTTATGCAGTGAAGACCCAATCATCGATAATATGGGTCTCAACGGGACACCCTTCTTATGAATCTTGGGAAATCCATAAAGACGGGGACGAATAGAGCCAAGCGGTCTCAACTGCTCCGCCATTTCAGAAGAAAGAACACCACTTTTTACCCATTTGACAAGACGTTTCTGAAATCGAATTTCAGAAGTCAGCGTAGTTCAACAAAATCAAACATGCTTCTGTGGGTAAATGCCCGGTCTATCTTCGTTTACCCCGGTTGGGTAGGATTAGTGAATCCTTTGACAAGCGTATTTCATGTAGTTCACGTGAGTGTTATTTTGCAGCCAACGTTCGTGTTGTCTTTCAAACTAAGTCCGTACTTCCATCTATGTGTAAAGATGTTCTACCCCCCCACCATATTAATTCTGTTATTTACCATTTCAAATGTAGTTGTGGATGCGATTACATAGGAAGAACGACACAGCGGTTGGACGTTAGAATTAAACAACACGTACCTGCTATAATACTGAATAAATTTTTTTCTTTGGGCGATACCATTCGTAACATGTATGGGTCTTCGATTGCGGATCACTTTATAAAGAATCTCACTTGTGCGATGGATTTTAGTATGAACTGGTTTTCCGTTTTGGCCAGTTCGCACACATTATTCCATTTTGAGGTGTTGGCGACGCTTTACATCAGGTCCAGGCAACCTGCTCTTTGTAAACAAAGAGATTGTTTGCTTGGACCTGCTGTGCTGCGCTTCTAGCATCTTTGTTGGTATAATTTTTATAATACTTTTTTTTCTCCCTGTCCACTCATTCATGTCATCCATAACAGACTTTTTCTTTTTCTTTTCCTCATAATTTTAGTTCCCCGTTAGCAGTTCTGATGAGAGGGGACGAAACCGGTCGACTGGTGTGGGTTTTTGTTTTAAATCTATCATGGCCTACAATATAAAATTTCTTGTTTTTTGTGCCTTAATATATTAATATATATATATATACACAGTGTGGAAACAAATATGCGTACAAGTACATATTTTTAATTTACTGGATTTCCAACTAATGAATAAATATAATTTTCATATAATTAACTCGACACAGATGCATAATGACTAAATATGCATAGAAAACAGAAAAAAATGATTTAATTGAAATAGATCACATTTATTCATTTTAATAGGTGAAAAAAGTATTCGTACAATGCAAATTCCAGATTTTAAAACTTTTAAATTGCTTTAATACTCTAGATTATTCAAGTGGGATATTTTAGAATGTCCCAATAATGTTATCAGTAGTTAGTTTTAGCCTAAAAATTAAAAACAAAATATTCTGTAATAGATATTCATGCGAGGAGGTTATCATCATGTTAATAGGTAAAGGATTCACAAATACGCAACAAAAACTTTATTGTTAAGCTCCGGAAAGAATGTAAAAGTTACAGGGAAATCTCATACAACCTGAACATTTAATTTACTATCATTAGTTCATTCATTGCAAGGTATAAAAAACTCAAAACTTTTGAAAACTAAAGAAAAACAGGTGCCCCACGTAAGATTTCTTGAAGACATTCGAAGAAATTAATGTTTCAAACTAAACAAAATTCAATAGTTACTCGTCAAGAGTTGCAGGGCAATTTGCTTTCATCGGGAATCTGTGTCACTAAACGAACAATAAGCAATGGAATTCATAGGAATAATCTAAAGCCAGCCCCACTTCGGAAAGCTCTACAGCTATTAAAAAGGCACAGCGATGTCAGTATGAAATTCCTTCATGAACATAATGAAAAATTGTATTGGGAAAGAGTATTATGGACAGACGAAACCAAAATTGAGTTTTTGGGACGTAATTCTAGAAATCATGTATGGAGGAAAGATGGCTATATCTTCAAACAAAAGAACACAGTTCCAACTGTGAAATTTGGTGGCGACAGCATCATAGTTTGGGGACGTTTTTCTGCAAAAGGTACTGGCAACATATCAGTAATAGATGGTAGAATGAATGCCGCAGCATATCAAAATATTTTGGAAGGAAATGTAATTTTTTTTTTGAAGATTTTGAACTTCCTTCTGACTGGATCTTCCAACAAGAAAATGATCCTAGACACACCTTCAAAATCTACGAAGAAATGGCTTGAAGAAAATAATGTACGTATCTTGAAATGGCCAAGTCTGTCTCCAGATTTAAACCAAATCGAGGACCTGTAGCGTTATTTGAAAATTCAAATCCAATCGAGAGCTCCAACAAACATCCCGGATCTGAAGACTATATGCAAAGAAGAATGGAATCACCAATTAAAATTTACAAATCATTAATTGGGAACTACAAGAAGAGGTTGGTTCCTGTAGAATTGAATAATGGATATTCTACAAAGTATTAAATGAAAATTATATATTCTTTTTTATATTGTACGAATACTTTTTTCAGCCATTTAAATGGTTAAATGTGATTTATTTCTATTAAATCACAGCATTTTCTTTTTATGCATATTTAGTTATTATGCATCTGTATACAGTTAATTATATGAAAAGTATGCTTATTCATTAGTTGGAAATAAAATTACTAAAAATAATATACATTAAGAAATGGACAAAGTCCGACAATTTATTTATTAAAGACATTTTTATGTTTAACGTTCTTTTTATAGATACAAGTATTTAAGTAAATGCTCTGTTTATAACAAACAGTATTAAATAACATTTACCGGTCTGAATGTCCGAGAAATTTTCATAGAAAATATTCGTCCTTTGACAGGATTCGAACCTGCATCCTATACGGAATATTTTAAAAAATAAATTGTCGGACTTTGTCCATTTCTTAATGTATGACGTCATTTGTTTACATTTGATACGCCATGAGCAGTTATGAATGTACGAGATTCATGGAAGATTGAAGTTTATAAGCAGTAAATTCGACCTTGCAAACCGAACGATCCTTTGTGGCCGAACGGTTAGGCACGTCAAGTCAAATGACGGTTCCATATAGGATGCAGTTTTTGACCGTGCTTTTTTTATTTATTATATATATATATATATATATATATATATATATATATATATATATGTGTGTGTGTGTGTCTGTCTGAATGTACTTCTATGTGTGTAACATGAGAGTGATAACGACGCACATAAAAGAAAATAATGTCTGTTATTAGGACTTATAATTAAGGTTCATTAAACTTTTAATTATAATTATGTAATCTGTAATATTTTATATTCCAATGATGCTTTGTTTTTAAAGGTTGAAGAAAAAACAGAAAGTCACAGAGAGAGAGAGAGAGAGTGTGTGTGTGTGTGTGTGAGCGAGATAGATAGATAGAGAGAGAGAGGGAGAGAGAGAGAGAAAGAGAGAGGGATGGAGGGAATATGCGGATTTCTTTTAGAAAAAAACTAGTTACCACACTATTAAAAGATTTATTCTTTGTTTTAAATAGAAAAATAACATTCAGATAATAGGTATATTAACATACTTACTCTGAGATATCTCTTTCTCTTATCTCTCTTTCTCTCTCTCTTTCTCTCTCACACACACACACGCACAAAAATACACGCACATACTTATATAAATACTAGCTGTATGACCAGTCTTCGACCGGGTGTTAAATTACTAGGAATTTTCGCCGTTCAATTGGAGCTGTTTAAGTTTAAAGTCAGCCCACCAAAAATCAATATTAGCAACAACATTTGGGTGCAACTGAGACACACTCCCCAATCGGGGGGGGGGGGAGGGGTGAATGGGGGTCTCCCTGAAATCTTCCAAGGAAAGAAACTCTTCCATGCATTGTCATAATATATCATAATTTTTATTTATAACATATATATCTTTTTATAATTCTAATAATCATTTGCGTTAGATTTCAACTCTCTAAATTGATTCAAGACGGTTTTTTTACAGACATTAAACTTTGCTTTTGATTTTTCACCGTCAAGGTTGTAATTTTTTCCAACCAAATTGGACTAAAAACTAGCACTGAAGAATTATTTATCAAACAAAAAAATTTAATCGAAATCAGATGAAAACTGGAAACGCATAAACAACATTCTATTACATACACATTTTAATAATAATATATATATCTCAGATGAGTTATTATGTACACTATTTACATTATACCTTCTATTTTCCACATCTTTGTCGCCATATTCGACTCGACATTCCAACCACCTGAAGAAGGCCGGAACGTACAACGGCCAAAACGTTGTAATAAATATGGCGACAAAGATAAGGACAATAGTCTGAATAATACAAATATTATATATATATATATATATATATATATATATATATATATATATATACTAGAAGTACAACCCATCTTTGATCGGCTCTGTCATTACTGGGAATTTTTGTTGTTCAATTGGATCAGTTTAACTTTGAAGTCAGCTCACCTGAAAATCAATATTAGTAACAACAATTGGATGCAACTGTGGCAAATCCCCAAATGGGGGGGGGATTTGAATGTGGGTGGCGTGGCCCTGCAATCTATCAAGGAAAGAAACTCTTCCATTGATTGTCATAATATATGATAATTTTTATTTTAATATATATATATTTTAAATTTTTTCTAATAATCTTTTGCGTTAGATTCCAACCTTCTAAATTGATTTTTACAGACATTATATTCTGCCTTTTATTTTTGTGCAATGTGTAAAAAACATTTTTTTTAATTTTTCACCTTCAAGGTTGTAATTTTTTCCAGCCAATTTGGATTCAAAACCGACACTGAAGAATTATCTATGAAACAAAAAAAAATTCATTGAAATCGGATGAAACTGTAGAAACGCATAAACAACATCCGATCACATACACACACACATACTTACACACATTTTGAGAATTATATATATATATATATATATATATATATATATATATATATATATATATATATATATATATATATATATATATATATATATATATATATATATATATATATATATGCAATTAATAGTGTATAACATTTTGTCATTTAGGTGAGTGATATTATCTTCAGCATCCCGACACAAAAAGTTTCTTAGGCGGACCGGTCTGTCCACTCTTCAGGGGATATCAACAATTTACTGTTTATACTTTCTATTTTTTATTTATTATACACTTATTATTGGTCTTAGCAAGTAGCCGAATTGTTAGAACATTCGCTTCAAGAACGACTATGAGACCAGTGTTCAAATCCCACCATAGTCGAATTTTTTTGTCAAGAACGTAACTTCTTCTTGTTTATCAGCTTTTAGAGGCGAGCCCAGCGTGTGACGCTGTTGAGAGATGTCTGAAAAACCATACCCCGTGTTGACCTAAGAATTGAGTGTAAAACTGTGTCGACGGAACTATTTGGGAGCCGTTGGTGGTCGAGCCAGTACGAAGTTCCAAGTCTTCGTGACCGAGGGTTTGAGCATACTTGTTTAGAATGTTGATGACTATAGGTAATGCTCTTGTTCCCCAAAACTGTAACTACGGTACGTTCAGCATAGTTGCATTATAAACCACAGATGGGCACACTGAATATTGAACAAACACAAATGTGCCTGAGCAGGTGACTTCAATAGGTATTGACTAGCCTCCCTAACATACAGGCATACTCGGATACGAGCAGCAAGTCATAAAGATTATATATATATATATATATATATATATATATATATATATATCGCTGTGGAAGTTATATCAGGTTTTTAAAAAAGTAAGAGCTAGGAACATGAATGTCTGCCGAAAAATAATCCTACAGTATACAGGTCCAAAGCCCAAAGAAAAAAAAACCGATATGAGCAATCAACTAACTAAAAAAGTGCCCAATACAAAAGTAGAGCAGACCTAGTCAAACGTAGAGAGCCAGACAAACCTACCAAGGTTTCACCTAAGTGGATCGTCAGGGAAAGCTTTCCCTGACGATCCACTTAGGTTTGACTCTCTCTCTTTATCGCTCTCTCTCTCTCTCTCTATATATATATATATATATATATATATAAGTTACCAGGTTTCGCCCGGTCGTTTGTAATAAAACGGGCAGTTTGAATTATAACGAGCACTGCAATTTTGGATATAAAAGAAAATTAAGAGTTACTCTCCTTGAACCCTGAAAACAACGATAATGGCTAGTATAATATATTAATAGTCTAGCAACCCTGAATCTGAGCTCAACGAAAATCGTTTCCTGCGCCTAACTTTTCTAGCACTTTTGAACATGAATGTCTGCCGAAAATAAACGTACAGCATACAGGTCCAAAGCCCAAAGAAAAAAATACCTCGATACGAGTAATGAACTAACTAAAAAAGTGCTCAGTACAAAAGTAGAGCAGACCTAGTCAAACCTAAAGAAACAGACAAACCATGAAAGCAACGATAATGGCTAGTATAATATATTAATAGTCTAGCAACCCTGAATCTGAGCTCAACGAAAATCGTTTCCTGTGCCTAACTTTTCTAGCACTTTTGAATGAGCTATGAATCATTGCAATCAGACCAGTGGGAACGGAGAAGGTGCTTGAACACAGATATGTACAAACACACACTGTTCTATCTATCTATCTATCTATCTATCTATCTATCTATCTATCTATCTATCTATCTCTCTCTCTCTCTCTCTCTATATATATATATATATATATATATATATATATATATATATACATACACACACTGTAGGTATATGTATATTTTATAATGTGTATATATATATATATATATATATATATATATATATATATATATATATATATACATAAATTATTATTTGTGTATATATACATAAATCAACCATGACTGTAGCAACAAAGTTCTTAATGTTTGGAGCAGTAGTTTATATATATATATATATATATATATATATATATATATATATATATATATATATATATATATATTATAAGTATCTTAATTATAGTTATAATTGTGTTATAATTATTAATATCTTCTAACATCACTGC
>OZ010602.1:19127487-19187487 GCA_963932145.1 Acanthosepion lycidas
ATATATATATATATATATATATATATATATATATATATATATGCAACCTTGTGCAAATTAATTGAAAGAAAACGAAAAATTCCGTTATTATTTATATTATATTTACTTTTTTCGTATTTTCCAATGAAAGATAAACCGGAGCACATGTTAGTACTTCGTATGTCCATTCCACGAAGACGTTTTTTGCAGATTGACCACAGATTCTCGATTGGATGTGAATCTGGAGAATTTCCAGTCCTGTACATTGATTTGCACTCTGGTAAGGCTTGTCAGTGTGTTCGTGCAGCGTTATAAATTTTCGTACGCTTCCATGAAATAACGTCCATCGCACACGTAGAACAACTACTGTCTGTAGGACAACTAATTGACAGTCGTAACAATAGTGTCTTGGCCTTATAGAAATCTGAAGCAATCATAGATGGCGCAATATTTTTCAAGGCCAAACAAATTCCTTCACACACCCGGAAAATAGATTGCACAACATTGCAAATGATGTTATCTGAGGAAAAAATAGAAATCGATTACACTCTTTCTCCTCAGTGGGTCTAAAACTGATTGTATGGCGAAAGAAAAGAAACGAAAGCGGTTGTTTCATTTAGTTTGCACAAGGATATATATACATTTTGCCTATCATCGCGTTGTCAAATACGACCATCATAATTTATTATTGTAAGATCTGATTTTGCTTTTAGAAGATATGGGTCTTTAAATCGTGCACATTTTTGAAAATTAAGACAGCAGACATGAGAAACATACGTTTTGTTTTCTTTAGATCTCTTTTTGTGACTGTCTGCATGTCTTTTCAGCCATCCTTCTGAGTTGCAACATTTTCCGTAAATGTGACATTCATTCTCAGTATTTAATTCCTTCTTGTAGTGGGTTGACGATCTGTTACGTTGGCTTCGCATACAGCGTAATCTATTGCATCTGTGGCCTGAAATTTCTATATCAAGACCTTTTTGGACATTTGTTTTCAATACTTTTCTTCCAAAATCCGAGGCCTAATATATATATACATACATGAGATAGATAGATAGATAGATAGATAAGATCACTGAAATAAACAGATAGAGAAGATTATTCATATATATATATATATATATATATATATATATATATATATATATATATATATATATATATATATATACAGGGTGTTTCAAAAAGAATACGCCAAAATCATTACGCCGTTTTTTCAGGTCTATAGCATTGTAGTGGACTGATTCAGTGGTTATTTGATACAAAATGGCGATTCCTCAGCAGAAGGCATTATGCGTGCTTGAGTTCGCGAAACCAAACGCCATTGTCACGGTGCAGCGTGCTTTCAGAACAGAATTCGGCATTGATACGCCCCATCGTGAGAGCATTCGACGGTGGATTAAACAGTTTAAAGAGAGTGGGTGCCTGTGCAAAGACCACGTCTCCTGGAAGACCACGTGTTACAGAGGAGCAAGTGGAGAGGATTCATGATGCATTTGAGAGCAGTCCACGTAAGTCCGTACGTCGCCATACTTCTGTCTGGCATGTGTTAAAGAGACGATTACACATGAAACCATACAAACTAAGCCTCGTCCAAGCACTTACTAATTATGACAAGGTGATGCGGAGGACATTCTGTGAGTCAATGCTGGAGATGGAGGAAGGTGATGAAACTCTCTTTTCACGTTTAGTTTTTAGTGACGAAGCGAATTTCCATTTGAGAGGCACAGTCAATCGTCACAATGTGTGCATTTCGGGAACAGAGCACCCAAAACTGACTATTCACTTTACTGCAAGCAGATTCGAATGACTTCATTTTTCAGCAAGATGGAGCACCACCCCATTGGCATCTCGGGATTAGTACTTATCTGAATGAAAACGTGCCTCAGCAATGGATTGGGAGGAGAGGTGCTAAAGATCTTACTCTCTGTGCTTGGCCTGCCAGATCCCCGGACCTCACTGTGTGTAACTTTTTCTTGTGGGGTTATGTTAAAGACCAAGTTTATTTTCCAGCACTTTCAGCAAGTATCGATGACTTGAAAGATCGAATAACAGCTGTAATCAACATGGTGGACTGTGACATGCTGAGACGCGTTTGGGAGGAATTCTCATATCGGCTTGATGTTGTCCGCGCTGCCGGTGGTGACAACATTGAGCACTTATAAAACATTGAAACTTGAATGTATATACAACACATGTGTTCATGCTAGAGGTTTGTAATTTTTTTCGTTTTTGGCACATCACGTGAAGATTTTGGCGTATTCTTTTTGAAACACCCTGTATATACAAAACTTTATATACTGAAAAGTTTATATATATATATATATATATATATATATATATATATATATATATATATATATATATAAATGTAATGAGAACGAAAAGAATATAAATTAAAACGTTCCCATTGTTAATTCAAAAGAGAGTTCACTACCAAGAGTAGAGCAATACTTATTTATTATGTTATTATTATTATTATTATTAATATTATTATTTACAAATATATATATATAATAATATATATATATATATATATATATATATATATATATATATATATATATATATATATATATATATGGAGCGATGAAAGTAACACTGACATCTCATTTTAACAGATATATTTAGCAAAATTACACAAAGTTATCTTGAAATACTAAAGAATAATTTATTCAATAATTAAATTGCCATTGGCTTCAACCACGGCCTCCAGGTGGAATCACCAGCAAATCTTCTGGACGGTCTTCTTGTTTAAGTTGGTGAATGCTGCGATAATCCTTGCCTTCAATTTATCTTTGGTGTTAGAAGGAGTTTTGCTGGTCTTTTGCTCAAATTCGGCCCGCACATAATAATGAATGGATTGAGGTCTGGAGAGCTGGCCAGATGATATGGTCGCTTAAACGATCTGACAGACAAGACTTCTTTCTCGTGATTGTGTGGCGTACTGGAGAGTCTTGTCGCTAGACATAGAGTTTTACAGCAGTCACGCTCTTGATCCAAGTCAACAATACTGTCTCAAGGCACTTGATATGGGCCCCCGTGTTGAGTCTGAGGTCCTGTGGGGAGATGAATAGGGGGAATAACATCGCAATCACTAGTAATCACTTCAAACACCTTCGGAATCACCAGTAGATTTATCCAACTTTTTCCGTGTTCCCAGATTGACACAGAAACACTCTGAAATATCCCTTCCGGCGCGAATACCAAGCAGTACACATGGCGTTTCCAAATTTCTGGCCGAGTGAATTGCGTCGTGGGACCCTTTTCTTTTTTTCAAAACAGAAAAACACGCATGCGCGAAATTAAAAATGTAAAATGGCGACAATTTAGCCATTGCAGCACACACACACATATTATATATATATATATATATATATATATATATATATATATATATATATATATAATTCAAATTTGAAAATATATGTAATTTTATCTTTGTATGTATAAATTGCCGCAGGTACATTAACGTGTATGTTCGTCTTTGGTCTCTGTTACGCCTTCGTCATTGCACAGACACACGCGCCGGCATACTCGGACACTATATATATATATGTGTGTGTGTGTGTGTGTGTGTACGGGTATGCATATGTGTATGTGCAAGTGTGTATGAGGATATATATATATATATATATATATATATATATATATATATGCGTTTGTGTCTGTGCCTGTGTGTTTGGTTGGGTCTGCCTCCATCTGTATGTATATGAGCACATATGATAAAATACTCACCCATTGTATAAGTTTAGACTATTTACATACTCATGTATATATTTAAAACACCCACATCACACTCACACACACACACACATATATATATATATATACATAAGTGTGTGTGTCTGTGCGTGTGTGTATGTATATATCTGTATTATATATCTGTATTATATGTATGTGATGTGAAGAAAATGCAAAAGCAAAAGAGGTTTCATATAAATTTAAATCCAGACCAACTCCCACCATTTTCTGTTCAATCTTTTACAATTTACGCTGTTTGATAATAACAAAACCATCCGTCTTCCTCTCTGTTCCGTACCAAAAGTCCATTATGATAATAACGAATTCTATTGATAGACGCAGACGGTATTTATATAAGTTGCACTTAATATTCTACAACGAATCGACATTTGCATTGCGTGTCTAAAAAGAGTTCCACACATATCACAATAAAGCGAACGCCATGAGTGTCCCGTTCGGTAGATATTGCCCGTGGTCTAGATGACCATTTCTGTTGTTGTTGTTGTTATTGATATCTGAGGCGTCATGAATTACTCGAACCAAGTTCGGCACAAGGCTAAAAGCATGGGGCCTTAACACACCCTTTTGAAGTTCTTGCATTAACGTTTTTCCAACCACCTGAGGAAGGCTGGAGCGTACAACGGCCGAAACGTTGTGATAAATATGGCGACAAAGATGAGGACAATTGTCCGAATAATGTAAATAATGTACATAATACCTCATCTCAGAAATATAGATAAATACTGTGGAGATTTTGTTTTCATCTACGAATAATCGCGTAGAAATTTGATTTGCTTTTTTTCGTTGCTCCGGCCTTCTTCAGCTGGTTAGAATGTCCAACTGCTCTAGTTCCACGTGCCATGTTTCAGTTATCATTTATCTCCTGTTAATTCCCTTCTCCAAGTTCTCCACCGCCATAACCGGGTATTGAACTCACACTCTTTAGGTCCTGTCACTGGATCTAACCAGCGCCTTTATCCAGTGTGCCATGCGTCCTTGATGATATCTGTTTATGAATTTCTGGGTATTATAAACTTAATGTTTTCAGCAACCATTTTTACCAGTGCTCATATTTCAATTTTTGTTGTTATTATCACTTTTCTCTGGCACTCCTTATTACTGGTTCCAATATTGTATTCATTTCTGTGCTTGGTCGGCTGAGAAGATTTTTGTGGCCTAGCATATGTGCTGATTCCTTAAGTTAACTTGGAGAGGGGGATAAGCAGGAGATAACTGGTAACTGACATTCATTAGAAATGGCACGTGAAACTATAACAGTCTACCCCAGTGAGCGAAATAAAGGGTTCAGTTCGACATTACAATCACCTGATGAAGGCTGGAGTGTACAACGGCCGAAACGTTGGCGAGAAAGATGAGGACAATAGTCCGAATAATTTAAATTGTGTACTTTTCTGGCTGTTTCGAAAAAGTTGAACGGTCGCTGTGTCAAGCAAATGAAATCCCGAACAGAGAATTTTGGTGCGAATTAAGACCCCATTGCTACTGACAATTTTTTTTTCTTCCGTTAATATTAATGGCTGGATATTTTTCGGACCTCTTATATATGCGATGTCAGGACAAAATTACATTAGTACGGTGCTATATTTGTGTCCCCCTTTAATCATGTAATATATCCGAGATTGAGCGATGTGCCCTTTGATCCCGCTAGCCATGACCTTCATTAACTGTGGGATATTGCTGAATCTATTACAATTATTATCCAACGGCAGGCATATGAAATTAGGTGACAACAGTCCAAAATCCATCATATATCAGAGGCTTGGTGGAGAACTTCTAGAGTATTTATAACCAGTCTGATATTATGTTAATATTCTAAATTTGTTTCATTCTCCGCTGTCACCTCACATGAATTAAATCTTCAGTTAAGTGCCATATGTGATACACGCTTGAGCGATCGTGTCATTTTCGATTCATTAATAACTAGGCAGTAGACATTTGCGCGGTAGTTTGCCGTTTCTTTCTACGGTAGACTAATTGCCAACCAAGGCTATAGGACTTAGTCTGTCCTGCTATTAAACCCATAGCTGGGAGGAGATGAGATAGATCTATACCATTCCTAATTCGACTGGAATTGGATAAATTCCGTTACGCACAAATACCATTGATCTTAATTGTTTTTCAATAAACAAATTAAAGTAATTCATCAAGTCTAGAAGAATCCCCAACAGAATGCAGAAAGCACTGGTCGGCAGTTTTCTATATCGAGTCTAGTCAGTTACCTCTTCATCACCGAGGCTCGTTGGTCCAGTGGATATGACGCATTTATCGAATCGTAATGGCCCGGGTTCGATTCTCGATAGTGTGATGTGCACTGTTGATAAGTCCCACGCCAAAAAAAAAAAAAAAAAAATGGACGAAACGGTCGTCATGTGCTTTCTGCATTCTGTTGAGGATTCTTCGTCTCGATAGGTTACTTACACACACACACATATATACATTACAATTGGAATTAAAATACTTTTAGTTAATGACCATTTTCACCCACGAATTTTAGTTTTAAAATTCGCAGGATTTTTCAAACTTTTTATCGTATCAGTTTATAGAGAGTATCTCACTACAAAGTGACACCATAAACAGTTTGAAAAATCCTGCGAATTTTAAAATTAAAATTTTTAGGTGAAAATGGTCATTAACTAAATTAAGTATCTTAATTCCAATTGTAAGGAAAATTTGCTCTATTTATTGAAACGAAACACTGAGCGCGCTTTTGTGAGTCAGATTTAACATATTTCAAATTCTATGTTGTGTTAATAGGACTCGCCTGGATTATACCAACGGATTACTACCTGTACGTGTATTCTCCAAAGAGAATAGAAAAATATAGCTTTCCAAAATTAAGCAAAGTATTGAGTAACAGGACAATTTCGTTAAAATTTTGAAAAAAAAAAAGGGCGGCAATATTCTTATCTTGGACGAATGGTAAACTGAAAAATATGTAAAATAGATTCTAGTGAGAAAAATGTTTTGCACGATAGAGTGAAACAAATTTCTTGACAGCAGATCTAGCAAACGATTCAATATAGTCTTTCGATTTCATGCCAGCAGATCGTCGTGTCTGCCACACCCCAACTTAAATTTGGCTCTCTTGAGACTTTTAGGTTATTAATTAAATAGTATATAAAGTCTTAGTTATATCAGGGATATTTTCTAGACTTATCCGTTGTATCACGTTTGTTATTGGTGAATAGTCCTTAATAGCTGGAATAGACCATTATTCTGAGGATGTTTATAGATTTAGACAGTGTGGATACAGGAATCAACACTGCATAGTATATGTTAATTTCACACCTCAATCCACATAATATTCCAGGCCGGTAGATGTAAAATTGCAATGTTCTGAAAAACTCAAGCATCATATCAGCTCAATATAACATTTATTGGAAATAGAAATAAAGTCGGATTAAAAATTCATTAATTTCTTAATCTATACACAGACACATATACATACGCGCGTGCACACACACACACACACACACACACACACACACGTGTGTGTGTGTGTGTATGCGTGTGTGTAATATTTTATATGTATATAAATAATATATTTTCATTCAAACAGGTTTGGTTAAATAATTTAGACAGATCATGTCGATTAATATTTCTTGTGATCCTTTCAATTTCGCGGATTAAGGTAGACTTAGAAAATTGAGTAAGGAAAATACCAAAATTTTCTTTCGAAATGTTTTTATTTTCCCAAGTACTTTCAATCTCTATCTATAAAAGGCAGGATGTGTGTGTGTGTGTTTAATGAATACACGGTCGCAATTTTCGACGGATTTGCACCAAAATTTACATGCACATGCTCTAAGTTAGCGGGAAGGCCCAGACCGACTTTGCATTTCACAACTCCCATCGACAGTGGAAATAATCGATTTTTTCATGCTTCTAAGGCAGTTTTCATGTAGTTTGCGGACATTTTCTACTGGCCAGAGTGAGAGCCTATAGCTGGCTGCCACGAATAGGCAGGAAGATTCTATTGGCCAGCGTGAGAGCCAACAGCTGACTGATACGAATATTAACAAACATACTAGCATGCAAAAAAAAATCGATAGCTGCATTCGTCACTGGCTTGGGTGTGAGAAAGTATTTGTTGTTAACATTCTTTATTCATTCGGTTTTTCCAGTTACGAGTCCTTTTTTAAAGCTGATCGTTTTGTGTTCATTTTGTTTAATTCTTTTTTCATAACAGATTTAATGTTTAGTATAGAGCTTAGAAAAAGTTCGCAACGTGAGATAGGCAAGAAGTAAGGCCTGTAGCAACATCAGCACGGCAAGGGCACTCCTTTAAAGGCAAGGAAGGACAAAAATATTTTAAGTCAAGTGATAGCGATTGCTGTATGAGCCGTACGATTTTTGAATCAAGCACGGGCAACGCCGGGCCATGCTGCTAGTGTCATCTAAGACCATCTTCATGGGGTTAAGTTCTCTGTAGTATATATATGTTTCTGTGAATTTAAATATTTCAACACTGTGTTTTTTTTTTTTACTTTTCATGCAGCGTTCTAGATTTTAGTGTCCACGTGTTCTTTTGCTTTTTTACCAGTATAAGAGAAGTAACTTTTTTGTTTTTTACTTACACGTATATAATTTTTTTTTTGTTAATTAGTACATATATTTTTATTTTATACACATATAATATATTAATATTTGATACAGTTGTGAAATATGAACAAAATATTTAAAACGCATATAAAATATTTGAGAATATTTTCGTCGCTAAAAATGTTTTAAATATGATGGTACTTATACGATAGGTGTATAATTAAATTTGAAATACAGTGTTCCAAAGAATGAAAAGACGAAGACAAAAAACTTTCCTTACGAGGCTGACAACTTAGAATTCCTAAGAATGTCTGAGATAATCTTAAGTAGTCCAAGAAAAGCAATAATAATAATAAAATCTTCGGAGAGTTTACACACAAATTACTTCCGGATATTTCACAACTAATACCAAAATTGGAAAAATACACCAAAAGCTAAAACAGATTTTGTTGCTTGGATTCAATAAAATTAAACATAACACTTATTATATCTATATATCTATAAATCTGTTATATCTATATAGCTATATATGATAAACCTGTTATATCTATCTATCTATCTATCTATCTATCTATCTATCTATCTATCTATATATATATATATATAAACCTGTTATATCTATATATCTCTATATGATAAACCCCTTATATCTATCTATCTATCTATCTATCTATCTATCTATCTATCTATCTATCTATCTATCTCTATATAGACCTATAAAAAAGCCTATTATATCTATATATCTATACATGAAAAACGTGTTATATCTATATATCGATATATGATAAACATGTTATATCTATCCATCTATCTATCTACTATCTATCCACTATCTATCAATATATATATATGTATATATATATATATATATATATATATATATATATATATATATATATATATATGTATATATCAATAAACCTGTTATATCTATATATGATAAACCTGTTATATCTATCTATCTATCTATCTATCTATCTCTCTCTCTATATATATATATATCAATAAACCTGTTATAATTTTATATATATATATATATCTATAAAAGTGAACATTGACGTCAACACTCTAAGATAAAGGACAAATAGGAAACGTTTATGTTTCATTTTTATTAAAGCTTCGTCAGAAAATAAGATATGGAGAAAAAGAAGCAAGAAATTCTTTTATTTTTACCTTGGTTTTGTTTAATTTTCAATGGTCAATCATGTCTCGCGTGCATTCAACTCTTAAAAACAACGTTAGTATAATTTGTAACGTTCAGAATTTAAGATGAGCTGACGCGTTCGTCCAATGTTTCACGGAATTAACGGATTCTATTTTAAAAGCAGTAAATATTGCTATATGTATATAAGTGTATAAAATTCTAGCTTTTCTATGTAGGCATCAAATGATAATGCTTATTCGTAGTTGTACGTATGACCTTATTTGATCCCAACTTACATACATACATACACACATATATATATATATATATATATATATATATATATATATATATATATATATATATATATATATGTGTGTGTGTGTGTGTGTGTGTGTGATGGAAATTATTAGGGGGATTTGAGATAATTATAATGAAGTAAGTCATCGAGTCTAGAAGAGACCTCAACAGAATGCAGAAAGAACGAGACGGCGGTTTCGTCCTATATTTGGGACTTATCAGCAGTGCGCATCCACTATCGAGAATTGAAACCCGGACAGTTACGTTATCAGGCATGGATAAGGAGAAAATAGGATGAGTTCCACAATGGAATATGTGATCGATCACGCTATATCGAGTGTGAATCGCTACTTCTTCGTCCATGAGGCCGGTTGGAACAGTTGGTATGTCATTTGCCTGATAATGTAATACTCCGGGTTTCAATTCTTGGTAGTGGATGCGCACTGCTGATGAGTCCCAAATATTGACCGAAACGTCCGTCCAGTGCTTTCTGCATTCTGTTAAGGTTTCTTCTAACTTCAATGAATTTTATATATACATACACCGGTTGTTTTTTTCCATGTTTTCAGATATGACGTTTAACCATTCTGAAGCCATTTTTCATAAGAATCACTTAAAAACTATTTGAGTTATTCAGCTAGAATAGGAACAGGTTAAAATCTATTTTGTGTCAGACACAATCTTTTCGCAACTGCGCAACGGTCTGGAGGAAAAAGATCATTCAGGTACTCGGGTAATGGTACCAACTTTCATACTCTGGCTTTAATTTAAAAAAAAACAGTCAAGAACCACCAAGTTAACAGTGAAGAAATTTAAAAAGAGTGAACAATAGAGAATAAAACTTGATCAGGATGTCGATTTTCTGCAAGAGGGGTCATCATTTCAATAGTGTTATAAATCACTCGGAGAATTGCAGAAAGATATCTATAATCATTTCTAAGATACAAATGTTCAAATTGCTTAATCTGAAAATTGTACAATTTTGCTGTTACACAATTTGGACAATTCTGCTGTTACGACCTTTTCACACACACACGCACACACGCACGCACACACGCACGCACACACACACAGACATATATATATATATATATATATATATATATATATATATATATATATATATATATATATATATGTGTGTGTGTGTGTGTACCAGAGGGGTCCTAGCTTGTAGGACCAGGGAATATAGCTCTTTAGAACGCATGCATGGAAATAGAGTCTCGTGATGCTTCGTTCATGAGAAAGGGTTAAGGTTAGGATTAAGGTTAGAAAGGGGTAATTCATAACCCACAACGCCGCGTAGACACCTTTGGGTTCTAATAAAACAGGCAAGCGAGGACTGGTTTGCTCCAACCTGTATAGCGCAACAATGAATCCATATTTGTTATGATCTGCCTTTTGTAAAGAGTATATTAAAGGGAGTCTGATACTTACTGTACTGGTACAGAACAAAAAATGATGAATCAGTAGAGTTGAAAATCAGGTCACAAAATCAAGAGGGTGTCATCATTTCAACTTAGAGCTAAGAACATTCTTTATTGTTCAAAGTAGAGTCCAACAGTGTTATGAAAACCTCGGAGAATTCCAGTAAGAACTATCAATTTAACGGTGAAGGAATTTAAAAAGAGTGAATAATAGATAGTAATACTTGATCAGGATGCCACATTTGCAAGAGGGACCATCATTTTAACTTAAAGCTAAATACATTCTTATCCTTCAAAGTAGAGTTCAATAGTGTTATAAAACCCTCGGAGAATTACAGGAAAATATCTGTAACCATTTCTCAGTCACAGTAATTCAGAGGTTAATCTAACAATTGGACAATTTTTCTACATTATTTGGATATTTTTACAGTTACACTTGGAATATATATATATATATATATGGAACAGAGCTTACTTTAATTCAATTTAATTCAAATAATTATATTGAAGTTTTCGGCTCTTGTTTTGAAACATGATAACTCTTATGTAGCGTGTTGGAATCATATTTTTAAATAAATAATTATATTTATGCTCTACTTTTGTATCGAGCACTATTTTTTTAAAATAATAAAAAAAATACTAAAAAACTTTGGATTATTTACCTAACGAGTTCTTTCCTATTTTCTATATATTTGCACACGCACACACACACACACACACACACACACACACACACACATATATATATATATATATATATATATATATATATTAGGTAAATAATCCAAAGTTCTTTAGTAGTTTTGTTATTATTTTTAAAAAATAGAAATTTGATGAATACTATTGAAGTTTTCGGCTCTTCTTTTGAAACATGAGAACTCTTATGTAGCGTGTTGAAATCATATTTTTTAAAAAATAATTATATATATATATATATATATATATATATATATATATATATATATATATATAAACAATAGAATTAACTTGACGGGGAGGGAGAGCATCCTTGCACCCAGAGCGAATCATAGGCCGGGTTTGGAAAAAATTACGGACCTCAGCCGACAAAAAATCAACATTAGCTGAAATCTGCCTAGTTATGCTTTCACACTTGGATCCAATCCAGGGAAGTCTAAGATAAGCAGGGCAACTTTTAACTTTACAAAGTTTGACATTTCTGAACTCTACATTCTTGTTCCGGATGACCGAATGAACAGTATGGTGATTTTGTGGGGTACCCTAAACCACATAAGAATTCCTTCACAAAATTAATTTCAGCATCCAAGAAAGACTCCAAACATATTGTTAATGCCCTATGAACTAGGGTTCTAATTATGTTTATCTTATATAAGGGGGAAACATATGGGAGCGAGAAGAATTGAAGACACAAAGAGTAGATAACGATTGACATTGCATTTAAATGTTTTGAAGATCAAATTTAGCTGGAAAGCAGGAAGTCGAAAGAGAGTTTCAAAATCTTACAGTTACATCAAGCCAATTTAACGTAGAACTGATGAGACCTCTCCGCCAATCTAGTACGGCGCTTAAATTCATAAAGTCTAGATTCCTTAGCGAAGAGTTCATCCGAAGAATTACCATAAATGTATTTATAGAAAAGGCACAGGGAATCTACACTACGGCGGTGGGAAGGTGACTGAAGGCGAAATGCCAGGTCAGGACCAATAATATTGCAGATTCTTCTTCGGATTTTATCAAGAATGTCTGAATATACAGCGGTGCCAAATGTGGCGACAGTATTCAAACCATGGATGAATTGTACACTTAAAAATATGCAAGATAGATTCTGGAGAGAAAAATTGTCTAACCGGACATAGTATATATACATATATTGATTTATGTGTGCCAACTGCATACAATTTGACAACTGGCAAGTCAACCGAGAATTTTGAGCCAAGGTTCACTTTACAAAATGTAGTGCAATTCGGGGACATATAGATCGATATATAACAAGTAAGTAAAATAATATTAACTTGAGACAATTTTTAGTAGACAACATCAAAATCTTATATCATACGCAGGGCAAATAAAAACTCAAAATTCTAAGCTAACTTGTCATAAATATATATGTGTATTTGTGTATTTAGGCTTTTAGACATGTCTGATTGAATAAATTACACATAGATATTATAAATTATATATATATTAAAAAATTAAATCCGGTACTGAACAGAATCAATTATGAATACTACAGTAATGTTCTGAAATGCCTGTAAAGGAACAGTTTTTTTTTTCACGCTTTAATGCACGCGTGACTATGACATTATAACATAGAGGGAAAAAATCCATAATGGATAATTTTTTGATGTTCTAATGAACGTTCAGCACATTGCCAACCGTTTTGCCTGTAAAAGCATAAAGAAAAATTAGGGTAATGGATAGCAACGCATAACTTTCTATAAGTACTTGTACCGCTGAACAAAATATAGTCTTGTACTACTTGCACCCCTGTAGATGATCTTGGAAGAAAATCGAAAGTACTTGGAAAATGAAAATAAAAGAAATTTAAACAGTTATGGCACATTTCTCTCATCTTTTAACATCAATGCTCGGAAGGTTAATCGTGAGTAGGAACGGATTTTATCAAAAATTAGCAGACATAATGTCTGTAATTTATTCAATCAGAATATATATATATATATATATATATATATATATATATTAGGTTGGTGCAAAAATAATGTCGTTTTCTCACATATTTTACTATGTGAAAAAACGACATTATTTTTGCACCAATCTAATATATATGTATATGTATATGTGTGTGTGTGCGCGTGTGTGTGTGTGATGGACTCTTCCGTCGTTTTCGACGTATGTGTGTCTTTCAGTTCAGTTAATATGTTTATGTTTCGTATGACACAACAATCCTGCACGTGATTTGCAGACAAGTGCACACGAGGAACATGCTGAAGGGTTGACCGTCATATGGGCTGCTGTATTAGCCCAAGATTTAGAGTTTGTTCTTACTTATCTCAGATGGTTAAGACGATTCTTTTCAAAGTTAGTTATACCTCTGTGGCAGGTGTTTTCACCAGATTACCCCGTTTTCAACAGCGAATTCGAACTCCTCTTTTGGGATGTTTGCAGCATTTAAATTGTATTAAAGTTTGTCCTTGAAACGTAACCAAGGACAGTCTACATTACGCTTACCATGAAAAAGTTGGCTATACCTGAGGATTTTCGGAATCCGATCATCACTCATTCTTATGACATGACCAGCCAATCTGAACTGTGATTGCATCAGAAAGGATTCGATACCATCGACGCCACTTTTGATGAAAAAATCATGGTTAGAGATTTTGTCCTGCTGCATATTGAACGAAGAAAGCATTTATGAAAAATATCATGTTGATTGATGTGCCTCCTGTATACACACACACACACACACACACACACACACACATAAACTCCGTCAAAATGTATAGACACTTCAAGATAGGAAAAACTTCTATAGACCAATATCTATAGAAGTCTTTCCTATCTTGAAGTGTGTATACATTTTATTCAATCAGACATATATATATATATATATATATATATAGAACGTCATCACTTGATAAGACACCGAGGGTGTTGAAACAAAATGGCTATTTTTGTAGTGATTTTATAACATATTTATGTTATAATTTTTTTTTAAATAAATAATTATATATATATATGTGTGTGTGTCTGTGTGTGTATTTGTGTGATGGACTCTCCCGTCCTTTTCGACGTATGTGTGTCTTTCTGTTCAGTCATTATGTAACTTATGTTAATTATTATACGAAATTAACTCAGACATCACGTGATTAATGCATGTTACGTTTGGATTCTACAATGGCAAGAGATTTTAAAAATGGTGACATTTAGCTTCTAGACATTTATTGGCACAGCGAACTACTACTACTACTACTACTACTACTGCAACTTTGGCTAAAGTGATCAGTATGATTGCTGCACATGCATTTTCAATTTCTTATCTAAGGGCCACCAATGTCGTCAGTTTTTTTATCATACACAACATACTTTAGGTCCCTCCATAAGTAAAAGTCTCAAAAGCACGAAAGAAGTTTTTTCTAAGGTATGTATACATTTTTTGGGTAGACTATATATATAAATATATATATATATATATATATATATATATATATATATATATATATATATATATATATATATATAATGCTTGTGTGTCTATGTATGTGTGCGCGTGTGTTTTGCAAACTTTAACGAAATTTTTGTTTTTTTTACTTTTTTTTTTAAGAACCACTTCAGTTGGACGATGTTTATTTTTTCTTCTTGGTCCAAATGCGTTGAATACTAACTGTCAGTTGCAGTTGTCGAGTATCAGGAAAGGCTAAGAATTCAGTTTCCTCCGGCAGAACCAGAAGTAACCAGCATCCGCTCGGCGCTAGATAACTGATGAGCTAGGGAAGAAGAAGAAGAAGAAGAAGAAGAAGAAGAAGAAGAAGAAGAAGAAGAAGGTAAAGGAGAAGAAGAAGATGATAAAATAGAAAAGAAGATGATAAAGTAGAAGATGTAGAAGAAGAAGATGATGATAAGTAGAAGAAGAAAAAGAAAAAGAAGATAAAGTAGAAGAAGAAGAAAAAGAAGATAAAGTAGAAGAAGATAATAAAATAGAAGATGATGATGATAAATTAGAAGAAGAAGTAGAAGATGATAAGGTAGAAGAAGAAGAAGAAGAAGAAGAAGAATATAAAGTAGAAGAAGAAGAAGATGAAGAAGAAATAAAAGAAGGAGCAAAAGAAGAACAACAGAGAATAAAAGAATTCGATAATTCACGAAAAAGAGAGGGAAAACGAGAGGCTGGGAATGCAGAATTCCCAGGCAGCAGCAGGAAAGGTCGTTGGATAGGAAAGACAAAAAGAGGAGTGGATAACCAAAATGGCGGATAATTTTGTTTATTTCCCCAACGAGATCAAACTTTACAGAGAAGCCTGTTGAAGTAAGAAAAAAAGCTTAATCGATTTTTAAAGTTTAAAAAAAAATTTTTTTTTCATTTTTTTTTTTTTTATTTATTAATCTGGCATTTCTCCTTATTTTTCATTCTGGAAAATGAAGTAGTAAATCAAGTCATGATAGAAAATCAAATTAGATAGAATAATGTCCTATTAAGAAAAAAACAAAACGTTTGACAAGACCCGTTACTCTGTGGAACAAACATCCGTGAGAATGCTTTCCTGAGAGCTAAAATCTCTGGCCTCATTAAGTCCAGACTCAACTGATATCTATTCCTCCTCATAGTACTCACTTAACCTTCCCTTGAAATCTCACTCATCTATTTTGAGTAGCTCTTGGGCCTTGTCGGGTGAACTATTTGTAAAACAAAGAAGAAAACACTTAGTTTGCTTGTTTTAGGTGATTGGAAAATATAAGTTTTTCTAAAATGAAAAAAAAGAAAAGAAACATGATAAAATTTAAAAAAATACAATGTGCCGTTCATTTTGATCTTCTCGACAAAATCCAAAGACAGATATGCAATGTGATCGGTCCTGGCCTGACATCTCGGCTCCAGTTACTTTCTCACAGATGTGAGGTGGCTTCCCTCAGTCTTTTCTACAAATATTTTCATGGCAACTGCTCTGTCGAGCGATTTTCACTAATGGCCCAACTGCTTCAATTTAAGCATGCTAAGAATCACGGTGGATTAATGAATATTGGCTCGGATTGAGGAATCGAAGAGTCGAGTTCGAATTCCTGTCGAGTCCATTACATTCACTTACGTGCTAATAACCTTGGGAAAGGTATGAATGCTCTTCTTCTCCCTCCCCAACTACGGGAAAATAGCAGGACAGACCGCAGAAAGAAATGGCAACCTACTACGGGAAAAAATCTTCATCGTCAGTCATGTATCGAAAGATACATGATCGCTTAAGCGTGTATCACGCATGGAACATAATAGACTGACTAGGTTGCCATATCGGTCCCACCCTTTTACTGTTGAAACCGTTAAATATAACCGTCTCTTCTACTCAAAGAGCTTGTTCTCTCGCACTTCCCGTCAGTGGAACTCCCTTCCTCTTACTTCTTCCCTGATAGCTATAATAAATATTCAAATGTAATGTCAATCGACATCTTCTGATGAATTGTTCTTGATCTTTCTTTTTATTCTTTCCTCAAATACCCCACCTTTACACTTAATTTCACTCTCTATAACCCCTTGCGTGCTAGTGGCACTCCCGCCATGTTTGGAGTGAAATGCTTAAAAAAAAAAAAAAAAGAATTAAAATAAACTAAAATAAATCCATATCTAATGAGGTTTGGCTATTAGTATTACATATAAATTGGCGTTTTTGCCTTATATATATCTGTAATATTCTTCACTGCTATGAAAGTGAGGCAACTTAGGTGATTTTTTGAAAAGATTTTATATAACACTTTTCTGCAAGCAAAGTGTTATATAAACAAATACAAAATTAAAATACTACAATAGAATTAACATAATTTACCTCCCTTGCATGTAAAGTACTTGGGAAAATAAAAATTACAAGAAAGAAAATTTTCCTGATCAATTTTCTACAGCCAGCAAGACATTAATTCGTGTACGAGTAAGAACTAAAACTAAAATTATTAGAAATAATGCATCTAAATTATTTAAGAAAAACAAGCTTGAATGAAATTATGCTACCTATATATATATATATATATATATATATATATATATATATATATATATATAAATATATTATATATATATATATTATATATAAATATATTATATTATATATATATATATATATATATATTATATATAAATATATTATATATATATATATATATATATATATTGAGAGGAAGAGAGAGAGAGAGAGAGAGAGAGAGAGAGAGAGTGGAGAGGAAGACAGACCACGCTTTCATTGATATAAGTTTGATTAAATAAGGAGTTCTGGTATATTTTTGTCTTCTTCAGATCATCATCTTAGATAGCTAGCTAGCTAGATAGATAGATGAACAAATTGAGATAGATATGAACAGTCTGAGATAGATAGATAGATAGATAGATAGATAGATAGATATGAACAGAGATAGATAGATACATGAACAGATAGAGATAGATATGAACAGACTGAGATTTGATAGATAGATAGATAGATAGATAGATAGATAGATAGTTAGATAGATAGATAAACTATAGAAAAGCTAAGAATTCAGTTTCCCTCGGCAGAATCAGAAGTAGCCAACACCGCTTGGCATTAGATGATTGACGTACAAGGAAAGAAGAAGAAGAAGAAGAAGAAGAAGAAGAAGAAGAAGAACAAGAACAACAACAACAACAACAACAACAACAACGATAACAACGACAAAAACAAAGTGATCCAAATGATAACTCAAGAAAAAAACAAGCACAAGTAGAGGTTGTGAATACATAATGTCAAGATGGAAGGAGAGACGGCTGGATAGTGAATGCAGAGCGCGTGTGCGCACACAGACACACACTCGCATGCAGCCAAGCACGCTCGTGCACAAACACGCACATACCGGGTAAAACAAGAGAGTTGTCCAAATCGTGTAACAGCATAATTGTCCATCCCACAAAATGTTTAATATCTAAAAAAATCACTAAACTAATTGATTTCCTTTTTTCCAAACGCTTTCGCAATCTAGGCATTATTTGTCGTAAAAATCACTGAAAAACACTTTGAATTTTTCAGCTAGAAATAGAACAGGTTAAAGTCGTTTTGTTATTTCAGTCTCCTTCTATCTTCCCAACTGAGCAATGGTCAGAGGAAAAAGATCATTACATCTTTCAGTAATGGTACCAACATTCATACTGTGGCTTCAGTCTTCACAATCTATTTAAGAACCATCATGAGAAGAGTGAATAAGTTTAAAAAGGAGAGGACTTTAGAGAGGAAAATTGGGTCAGGAGTCTACAACAGCAAGAGGGATTATCATTTCAATTTAGAGCTAAAGAGATCAATTAGAAAAGATCCAACTGAATCCATAAGATGTTTGTCACATGAAAGAGGAGTTTCAGCTATGACAGTCAAAAGAGCAGTGAAAAAAATACTTGAAATTTCAGTTTATGCTTAGTCCCTTCTTCTCGCTCTCCCTGGCTACCTTCTGCAGGAGTTTTGTCTTTTCTTTCTATGTCTGCTATCAGTAGATGTGTCATCTGCGTCTTTTATGTTGTTCAGTTTGTGGCCACCAGTGATGAATCCTGGTAGGATTTCTAGTTCTCTCAGAATTACCTCACGGTTGAATAAGTCCGGCGAGAAGGGATATCCTTGCCTTACGCCCCTTTTTGTTTTTGTATATTTGTTGAACTCATTTTTATCTTTATGCGGGAAGTTTGCTGTCAGTAGAGGTTATTGATTATTCTAATGTCTTTCCCAAATATGTCATACGACTATTAGGCCCATTAATACTATTATTAAATCTATTAAAACTACTAATATTTCTATTAGCACTACTTTTAAGTTTATGAATATTACTATTCAGTCTGTTAATACTAATATTAGATCTACTAATACTACTATTCGGTTTATTAATACTACTATTAAATATATTAATACTACTATTAGACCTATTAATACTACTCTTAGTTTTATTAATACTCCTATTAAATATATTAATACTATTATAACGTCTATTAATACTAGTATTAGGTCTATAAATACTATTAGGTCTATTAATACTAATATTAAGTGTATTAATACTAATACGTATATTAATACTACTATTAAGTGTAAACAAGGAACAAAAAGTTAAAAAAACAATCTAAAATTTAATGAGAATGTTTCATCTGAGAATGTCTGTAAACTTCAGACTGTGTGACGTCATCATTTTCGATTAACATTCCACTTGTGATTAGGTCGCATTCTTCCATATTTGCTTCTTTATTTCAAGTTAGGATCAAAGTCCAATTACGAAAGAGAATTATGAACATACCCATCTTAATGCTATAATGGTGCTTAAAATTATTCATTAAAGATATCGTTAGTTTTTTGTTTGTTTGTTTGTTTTAGCATTCTTTTCTTTTCTATCATATTTCTCTCTTGCATTAACTGCAAGCTGGAAAAAAGGATGCGTGATTAAAATAGAAATAGGAAAAGATCAACATTTTTGAATCAGAGCCAAAGTGCCTCTTATAAAACAAATACAGGAATAAAGGCATTTTTTTAGAATTGTTATTTTAAAAAAGACAATAATCATATTAAACGAATTGTAGAACGATAAAAAGGGCAAAAACGAAACTCAAAATAAATCACTTGAAAAGCATAACTAAAGCAGCAGACAAAAACAAAATCAAAGAAGATGGCAAACAAAAGCATTAATAATATTAATAATTATTATAATAATATTAATAAGGATTATGCTAATACTAATAATGATTATACTAATATTAATAATAATTATGATAACCATTGTAAAACATTGCAAGTCATGTAGTGTGATTTTTGTGAAAAGACTTCTGGGTATTAAACATGGCGAATAGAAAATTGAATTGTACGTGACTTGCTGAATGGAAAAAAATTTTAATGATTTTCTGTTTTTATCATTCTCCTCGAAATGACTTCCATAAAAATATTAAATGCGTATTAATTTTTTTTGTTTTGAATATGAAATGATAAAAAATTATTAAATTTCTGTTTTCAATAAAAATGTAAAGGCAATAAATAATTGTTTTCTAAATTAAATATCTATTTATATAGTATTCTTTGTTAATGAACAAAATGATCGAAAAGTGATATTTTTTATAGAGGTAAAGGTTTCTTTGTCAGGCAGAAAACATCGCAACACCCTTTCTCCTCTCTCTTCTTCTTGCACACACAGACACGGGCACAAGCATGCACACACAGACACGTAGACAAACGCAGACACGCATATACAAGATACATAGGCTCTTGGCTCGACCAAGAGGTCCTTCCCGCCTTAAAAGTGACATAGAATAGGAAAGAAGAATTCTCTCACACGCAAGCACACACACACACATACATTCCTTTGGAACAAAATTTCGTAGTCTTTTTTAAAGTGAATTTCAAAGAGAATATTTAATATCTGTCTATATTTCTGAGATGAGGTATTATGTACATTATTTATTAGGTTGGTGCAAACATAATGTCGTTTTCTCACATATGTTAATATGTGAGAAAACGATGTTATTTTTGCACCAACCTAATACGTTATTCGGACTATTGTCCTCATCTTTGTTGCCATATTTATTACAACCTTTCGGCCTTTCAGTACCTGTCTATATTTCTGAGATGAGGTATTATGTACATTATTTACATTATTCGGACTATTTTCCTCATTTTTGTTGACATATTTATAACAACGTTTCGACCTTTCAGTATCTGTCTATATTTCTGAGATGAGGTATTATGTACATTATTTACATTATTCAGACTATTGTCCTCATTTTTGTCGGCATATTTATTACAACGTTTCGTTAGTTAGATCCAGTGACAGGACCCCAAAAGTGTGAGTTCAATACCCCGTTAAGGCAGTGGAGAACTTTCAGAGGGAAATTAAAAGGAGATAACTGATAACTGACATCCATTAAACATGGCACGTGGAACTAGAACAGTCTACCCCAGTGAGCGAAATAAAGAGTTAAGTTCGACATTCCAACTACCTGAAGAATGCCGGAGCGTACAACGGCCGAAACGTTGTAATAAATATGGCACAATCCGTTGGGTTATAAATACATGGATGAGTATCACCACGGAATTTGGGAGTAGCGGCGCAATATCATGTTTATTCAGTTTATTCTTCGTCAACAAGGCCGCTTGGTACAGTTGGTAGTACTTTGGAAATACTCTTGTGTTGTATCGAAAAGGTACCGGTTCGAATCTGGGTAGTGGATGCGCACTGGGTCCCAAAATAGAACGGAATAGCCCTTCAGTGAGTTCTGCATTCTGTTGATGATTATTCAAGATGAATTACTATAATTATATATATATATATATATATATATATATATATATATATATATATATATATATATATATAACAACTAAAAAGTGGCAAATTGAAAAAATAATAATGTCTTTTATGAAAGTATTTATTTATATTTTTTATATTATAATAAAAAAATATAAATAAATACTTTCATAAAAAACATTATTTTTTTTAATTTGCAACTTTTTAGTTGTTTTTTATATATATATATATATCCAAGCATATATTGTTAAATATAACAGACAACGTATGTCTATTATGTTTGATCATGAGCCGTTATTAGTTTCGTATACTAACTTCAGTTACGTTACATCTAAGCACATGATCTTTTGATTAAATTTTTTGTCTCACAGGTGGTCATATACGACGTCATAGAACTTTATTACGAATTTATGACCTGCGTCTGCTATTTTGAGACCGTTATCGTTGCATAGCAAAATGCAAAATAAACATAACTGGATGTCATCTTTGATGGTAAACATTTCTGTTTTAATGTCCATATAACCACTCTGATGATGGCTCATGTGAGCCGAAAGCTTAGATCGAAGAACAGCATAGTAAAAAAATATTCAAATCTTGGACAGTTTTTGTCTTAATCTATATGTGTGTTTGTGTATGCGTGTGTGTGTATGTGTATATTATTTCTAAGCAATACATGGTATTTTAATCCGACATTATTTCTTATTACTGCAATGGATAGCGGCTCGGATTGAGAAATCGGAGAGCCGAGTTCGAATTCCAGTCGAATCCATTACATTCCCTTATGCGTTAATACCCCTGGGAAAGGTATGAATCCTCTTCTTTTCCCCTCAGCCATGGGTAAATATCAGGATCGACCGAGTTCTATAGCCTTGGATGGCAACTGGTCTACCGTAGGAAGAAATGACAACCTAATGCGGGAATAAATCTGCCTAGTTGGTCATTTATCGAAAGATACATGATCGTCTAAACGTGTATCACGCATGGTACATAACTGTCTGAAGGGTATACAGGTTCGTTTCCTGTCAGGAAACTCAATTTTCTTCAATAGAAATTCTTTATCTATCGGCCGGTAGTTAAATTTCATTTTTTGAAGTAAAACAATTATATTTAGGGAAACAATTGAACCTGCTTAATACAACTTTTAAAATAATAATAGTAATAATAATAGTAATAATAATGATAATGATATTAGTAATAATAATGATAATAATAATAACAGTAATGATAATAATATATAATTTCGTTACGACATCTATACAGCAGTTTCGTAAATGTTGCTGCTTACAAATGGGAAAGAAAAAAAACAAAACATTATCCATCGGTTGGCGAGTTCTTTAAAGATTTTCCGAACTTTTATGTAGTACCTCGTATGTTTCTATGTATATATCGATGTTGTGTGTTGTTTGATGTATATAAAGTCAATACGTGTTTGTACGTGGGTATCCATATATGTGCGTGAGTGTGTGTATGTATGAAAATGCAATTTAGATTTCCTTGTTGTTTATTGTCATGAAATCAGTTGTGTTGAGGAAATGAGTTCGTGTTTTCAGCAGCCTCGTTCCTGCTGGCACCATGAATTAAGGAATATTTCTTTCAACAACTTTTACAGAAAAAAAACAAAAACTCTCTTTTGTCAATTCTATGATATGGTTAATGAGCACACGGTGTCATGCAAGGCGATATCTATTGATGAGATAACAAGACCGACTTTTAATCACGCACTTGAATTTCTTTCTTCATACCAATAAACATGTCGAGAGAATTAAACAGCAATATTATGGCATTCACTAAACGGAAAAAAATGATTAAAAAATAGCAAAACTGTTTCTTCAGAGAAATGTCAATTCATCGGATGTCTAGCCACTCTGATGAGCTGTGATACATTGAAACAGTCTGACTGTGAATGACAATATATATGCTCTTGAAAAATTTATTTCGGTTGAGCTCTCTGGGGAGAAAGTGTGAGTTCGTAAACAGCGAATATTACGGCTAATAATGCAAATCCCATCGTTAAATCGAATCGAATTCTCTCAGTCACTGTGTGTTTATCGAAAAATAAATACGCTTAAATTCACCTTCATTCCTGCCGTGTCTGTGGATGACAATAAATACACACACACACACACACACACACACACACATATATATATATATATATATATATGAGTAATTCATCGAGTCTGAAACCTCAACAGAATGCAGAAAGCACTGGACGGCCATTTCGTCCTATATTTGGGACTCATCAGCAGTTCCCATCCACTACTGAGGATTGAAACCCTGACTGTTAGGTTACCAAGCAAACATCATGCCAACTGTTCCAATGGCCCTCTTGCAATATCTTCGTCAGCGAGGCCCGTTGGAACAGTTGGTATGATGCTTGCTTGACAACCTAACTGTCAGGGTTTCAATTCTCGGTAATGGATGCGCACAGCTGATGAGTCCCAAATATAGGACGAAACGGTCGTCCAGTGCATTCTGTTGAGGTTTCAGACTCGATGAATTACTTAAAAATAAGTATCAAGCCCTCCTAATAATTTATATCATATATATATATATTAATCTGCATGGGATTTCCAGGAGGATATAGATAAAATACAGCAACATTAATATTAATTAAAAATATCAAACACTTAAAATCCCATAGTGAATACTTTTTATTCCATGAGAGCTCTAAAAAAACAGCTCTCAATGTTCAAGACAACAAACAAATCACCTTTGAGCTCTCCTTGGAATAATGCTTACCAAATTAATAGGTCATTCGTTTGTAGGTCTTGAATATTAAGAACTCCTTTTTAGAGCTCTCATGAAATAAAAAATATTACCTATGGGATTTTACGTGTTTGGTATTCTTTAATTAACTATATATATATATATATATATATATATATATATATATATATATATATATATATATATATATATATATATATAACTTATGTCAATAAAGTTTATTTTAATTCCCAAACACTTATGACCTATTGTTAAAAATTGCTGAAACTTTATTTTAGAAAAAAATATTGAATTTCAGGTTACAATTTTATAGATACACGCATGCATACATCCATATTCAACAAATCAATGTTCAGTGGACTAATCACATTGACCGACTTCATTGACCAATATAAGATAGGCTGATGACACAGTGCTGATAGCTGACACGGAAAAGAAAGTACAAAATCTCCTACAGAAGATAGCGAAGGAGAGCGAGAAGGGACTAAGCATAAACTACAAGACAGAATGCATGGTCACCAGTAAAAGGATGATCCCGAAATGCGATTTGCAGGTCGGGGACATTAAAATCAAGCATGTGCCGAAGTTAAAATATCTGGGAAGTGTTTTGACGGAGGACGTTAAGTACGACGCTGAGATCCAAAGACTTGATTATGTTGGTCAAGGATTCATTCCAAAAGTTGGGCAGTGGGGTTTCTTGGCTGACAAAGAAAAGAGTACTGAGCTGATACGTGACATCTGTCCTCCTATACGGCAACGAATGTTGGACGGTCTCCTCAAATATGAAGAAGAGACTCGAAGTATCGGAGAGGTGGTTCTACAGAAGTATGATAAGGATATCATGGACCGAGCGTGTGAGCAACGTGTAGGTCTTGTAGAGGATGCAAATAAGGAGGAGGCTTATAAGTAATATAAGGAAGAAGCAGATTTCTGGAACACATAATGAGAAAGTAGGGCCTAGAGAATCTGATACTCACAGGTAGAGGTAAAAAGAGACAAGGGAAATCAACGCATGACATACCTAGCGGGCTTAATTAGGTGGATGACAGAACGTGGTTTGGAGGAGTTGGCAGAGGCACGAAACTTATTGAAAGCTACACAAGGTATAGGAGGAAGTGGAGAGCCATGATCGCCTATAAAAAGAAGAAAAGATGCCGTATTATATTTAATGGATATTAAGAAAGAACGGTTAAATAATTAAAAATGAACTACATCTATACCGCTTGAAAGGTTACAACCTGTTTTAGGACTATTGGTGACGAATTAAATATTAAGAAAATCAGTATTTCCAGACCTATATTTACCATAAATATAATTTAGTAAGTTATGCCAAATATTTCAGTTTCTTCTTTCAAATATTAAGCATAACAGACAAACAGCACAACCTCAAAAATTTAATAAAATTTAGAACGGACATACTCTATTTCATAATTAAAGTGTTGTAACATACCTACGGACGATAATGGATATGTCCCCATTCACATAAATATAGTAGTAAATACTGTATGTTGGTCTGCAGTCGGAGATTCGTCTCGAGCTCAGCTGGTCAAACTATCTGCCTCTGGGTAGACAGGCTCTCCAGACGAGGCTATGACGAAGGGCAGAGTTTCGCCTCGGGAGAGAGCTACCCGACCCCGTTTTATAAGGGGTCTGCGGGTTATTTTTTGTCAAGCCTACGTACTCGAAAAACCCCACATTAAATTCGGCCTTGAATCACATCTGACCTCGTGGGGTGGTTAGTAGATATCCTGATGTTGGAGACTCGTCTCCAGCTGTGCTGGGCAAACTCTTTGCCTCTGCGCAGAGAGGATCCCCAGACGAGGCTATGTGGAAAGGCAGAGTCACGTTATGGATTCGGATACACCACATTAAATTCGGCCTTGTACCACGGTTGACCGCGTTGGGTGGTTGGTAGATATCCTGCAGTTAGAGATTCGTCTCCAGCTGAAGTGGTCAAACTCTATGCCTCCGGGCAGAGAGGGTTCCCAGACGAGGCTATGTCGAAGTGCAGAGTCTCGTATTGGGAAACAGCTACCCTATCTCGTTTTATAAGGTGTCTACGGGAATTTTTTTTGTTTCCCGAGATGAGTCATTAAATTCGGCCTTGAGCCACATCTGAACACGTGGGGTGGTTAGTAGATATTCTCATTTTGGAGATTCCTCTCCAGCTGTACTGGTCAAACTCTCTGCCTCTGGGCAGAGAGGATCGCCAGACGAGGCTATGTCGAAGGGCAGACTCTCGTCTCGGGTCTCGGGAAACAGCTACCCGATCCCGTTTTATACGTAGTCTACGGGTAATTTTTTGCTTAACCTACAGGCTCAGATACCCACGTTAAATTCGTCCTTGAGCCATATCTGACCGTGTAGGGCAATTATTGGATATCCTGCAGTTGGAGATTCATTGTGGAATTCACTTGACTCACTTCTAGCAGTTTTTCTACGCGCATCTGGCGAATCTTATATGTGTTGTTCTTGTCCTAAGTATTATCGTTCATTACCAACCTTCGTGTGATTATTCTGTTCAGTAACCTTCCCTAGGTTACAACATAAAGAAAAGGCGACATGAAAAAATCAACCTGACGCGGTAAGACGCGATACTTTAAAAAATGTTTAAAGACAGGATATTTTTGTAAAAAGATTAAACTCGGAGAACACAGAAAAAAAAACATCTTTGAGAATGCTTTATAAAAGCCGGAATTACATTGAATAGTTTCTATTTAAATGTTCACCAGAAAACATAAAAATGGTCGACAATAGAGAAAAAAAGAAACCACAAAAAGTGTTTGATTGATCTATGATTAAATGTGTATAAAGATCGAATTAAAAAATAAAGAACCCAGCAACGCTTGGCAAGTAAATTTTCCTTTTCCGATTCGAAGACTTCCGTGTCGGAAGACAAAATCTGATTTGCCAAGAGTTGCTGTGTTCTTTGTTCTTAAGTCAATCTTGATCGTTCTGTTTTATTTAGGCATCGAGAAACTTAATTCAATATTATTTACGTTTTTTAATTTTTTAAAGCACAAAATATTTCGTTTTTTTGAGTGTCAGCATACAGAAAATAGTATTTAAATTATATATATATATATATATATATATATATATATATATATATATATATATATATATATATATGAAGAAAATATGCGGAAAAACCAAACAAAAATCCTTATATGCAATTATTCTGTTTTAATGTTAATATGTCAACGTCGGACGTTTCGGTCTAATAAACCATCTTCAGGACATATTCATAAAATATAATTAACATTATTAATTCAACATGACAAATTGATTAAATAATTGGAATTAATAAAGTTAATTATATTTTATGAATATGTCCTGAAGATGGTTTATTAGACCGAAACGTCCGACGTTGACATATTAACATTAAAACAGCATAATTGCATATAAGGATTTTTGTTTTGTTTTTCTGTATATTTTCTTCATACTGTCGGATCTATATCAATATTTGCTCACACACACATACATACATATATATATATATATATATATATATATATAGGTAACTATACTCGTTTCGAAAAAATATATATAGGTAACTATACTCGTTTCGAAAAACCTTCGAATCCCGAAGGAAAAAAAGGGTTTAAAAAAAGAAAGAGCCAGGGACATGAAAGTGTCGAAAAAATTCGCACAGATACAGGTTCAAAGCCCAAAGAAAAAACCCCGACACGAGTAAACAACTAACTACAAAGAGTAGACCTAGATAAACCTAGTGAGTCAGACAAACCTACCCAGGTTTCACCTAAGCGGATCGATCAGGGAAACCTGGCAAAAGAGGCAAAAGAGAAACGGCATAATTATAGGCGACAATCAAGAGTATACCACGTGACCAAATAAAAAAATGGAGAATAGATAAACAAGACAAGAAAAGAAAAAACACAACACCAGGGGTGGTAAGATTTATTCAAACGATAACGGTGAAACGATAAATATGGTGAAACGGTGTTGTGATTTAGGTGAAACCTGGGTAGGTTTTTCTGGCTCACTAGGTCCGACACTATATATATATACATATATATATATATATATATATATATATATATATATATATATATATATATATATATATACATATATATATATATACATATATATATATATTTGTATATAAAATAAAAGGCTCAAACACTAATATTCTATGGTTATAATTTATTACATTTGAATCGTAATCACGATCCAATTCATCAGACCTAAAATTCAAAAAGAAGCTTCTTGAATTTGTGGTCTGATGAATTGGGTCGTGATAAATTATAACCATGGAATATTAGTGTTTGAGCCTTTTATATTATATTCTTAATCGGTCCTGGAAATTGAGTTATATATATATATATATATATATATATATATATATATATATATATATATATATATTAAATTGCGTGTATTTCGGCCGCATGCATTCATTAAGACATTTATTATTAAATAATTTAGACAAGTTTTGTCTACTTATTTTTAATTGAATCCTCTCATAATTTCGGACAAGATTCTTAGTATCCTTATTAAAGAAAGAAAGAAAATTACCTTGTTGATGCATATTCATTTTATTCCGAGTACTTTCAACATTAGCAAAATGTCGCCATCACGGTCTTGTTTTTTCTAAGACAAAAATTGTTGTATTAATCATTTCTCAAAGCCAAAATTAGTCTGTTCATCTGAAAATTATTTTTTTTAAGTGTGAAGTGAAAAACACTAAGGTTATGTAATGTACAATTTTAAATTTTATCGTGTAGGCACACATGCAAACGTAAAGAGTAAGTAATTATAAAGTCTAAATAAATTTTTAAAATGAACAAAATATTTAAAACTATTAGTTCAAACCTAGATATTTAAACCATCTACTGTAAACATTTTTGCTTATAATTAATTTTATTAAGAATTGTTAGTCTATGTTTATTGTTTTCATAAGAAAGTATAGATGTATCTCTCTATATTTCTGAGAGAAGGTATTATGTACATTATTCGGACTATTGTCCTCATCTTTGTCGCCAACCACCTGAAGAAGGCCGGATCGTACGACGGCTGAAACGTTGTAATAAATATGGTGAAACATCAGAAAAATAGCCAGAATAATCTAAATCGCGAAGTATAGATGTATTTTTAATAAGAATTTTCCTAAATTGCGAATGTGGACAGGCATGCTGTTGTAAATGTAGAGAGATGTTAGATGCATCATTCACATAACGACTCAACCTTCGAGACAACGTAGTAGTGGTATGGCCAGCATATGTATTATTTTTTCTGTTGGAGATACAATCACCCAAGTGATTTTAATTGATATTCATTTTTTGTGTTTTGCAACTCATTAGTTGGTGGAGATGAGTCATTACGAATGATTAAATTGAATATATTGAATTTAGTATAGTATATAATTCATTTTATTTATTTTTTACGAGGATCTGCAGTGGATATATCGGTATTTATTAAACTTTTAGGATATTTTTGCTCTGTTTATAATTTGAATGTATTTGATTGCGATATAAAAACGAATAATGTGTTTAGGTTTCATTGCAGAAGTATTATATTCTATTTGCTTTATATTAAATTTCTAATAGAACATCTTATTTGTTCATCAACACTATTAGGGAAGTTATTCATACGGAGATGTCCTCAAGGACACATAGCATAGTGGATAAAGACTTTAGTTAGACCCAGTGACAGGACCCAAACAGTGTGAGTTCAATACATGGTTAAGGCGGTGGAGAAATTGGAGAGGGGAATTAACAGGAGATAACTGATAACTGACATCCATTAGAACAGTCTACCCCAGCGAGCGAAATAAAGGTTTCATTTCGACATTCCAACCACCGGAAGAAGGACAGAGCGTACAACGACCGAAATGTTATAACAAATATGGCAACAAAGATGAGGACAATAGTCCGAATAATGTAAATAGTGTACATGATATCTCATCTTAGAAATATAGACAGATACTGAAGGGCCTAAATGTTATAATAAATATGGCGACAAAGATGAGTACAATAGTCCGAATAATGTAAATAGTGTACATAATATCTTATCTTAGAAATATAGACAGATACTGAAAGGCCGAAACGTTGTAATAAATATGGCGACAAAGATAAGGACAATAGTCCGAATGATGTAAATAGTGTACTTAATACCTCATATTAGAAATATAGACAGATACTGAAGGGCCGAAACGTTGTAATAAATATGGCAACAAAGATGAGGACAATAGTCCGAATAATGTAAATAGTGTAGATAATACCTCATCTTAGAAATATAGACAGATACTGAAGGGCCGAAACGTTATAATAAATATGGCGACAAAGATGAGGACAACAGTCCGAATAATGTAAATAATGTACATCATACTTCATCTCAGAAATATAGACAGATACTGAAGGGCTGAAACATTGTGATAAATATGGCAACAAAGATGAGGACAATAGTCCGAATAATGTAAATAGTGTACATAATACCTCATCTCAGAAATATAGACAGATATTGAAAGGCCGAAACCATGTAATAAATATGGCGACAAAGATGAGGACAATAGTCCGAATGATCTAAATAGTGTACATAATACCTCATGTTAGAAATATAGACAGTAATTTGGGCATTTACTCTTATAGTTAAGAGTGCACGAATTTATGCTAGTAGGTTTTATAAAGGGAGATAGTGAATTTATAATTATTAGTGTTTATCGATATATCTAGAAAAGGAATTTTATTACTATTATTATGTTCGTATGTAAATTTAAGCTCAGAATTGTTTTGCAATAGATTTTGAAGTTGTTATATTTCACGCATATTCTTAAGTAATATATAAATATCATCGACATATCTTAGGAAGGTTTTTAAATTTATTAAATATATTACATTCAAGACTAGAAAGATAGAAATTACTAAAAGTTGGGCCCAGAACTGAGCCCATAGAAACACCATCTCTCTGTACATATATACAGGGTGTCCGTAAAGTTCGCGTGCACTTAAAAAATGTATAACTTCATTTATATTTGCGATAGAAATAATTTGTAAAAATGGATTAGGAAGAAGTAAATCTATATCTTTTAAGTTTTTATCGAAATTTTATTTAAATTTCCACATGTCCTCCATCATTAGCAATACAAAGGGTAATACGATTTTGCAGTTCACGGAAAGCATTTGCCAACTGTTTTACAGTAATGCCTGAAATCACATTAGTTATTTTAGCTATACTTAAAACTAGGTACATTAAACTTTATAACATTTTTTACAGGTTATTTCTATCGCAAATACAAATAAAGTTATAAATTTTTAAAGTGCACACGAACTTTATGGACACCCTGTATTATTTTTGTGACCGTAGAATTGTTAAAATATACTAGGTTTAATTTTAAGTGGAGGCAGATACGGGTTATTTTATATGTTTCTTATAATAATAGCAATAGTTCGGTGAATATTATTGATGAATAAATTTTCAACGTCAACTGAGGCTATGGTTTCTTTAACAGGTTTTTTCTCTTTTTTAGAAATTGAATTACTTCAAGAATCGATTTTATTCTGTATTTACTGGGAAGGTATGGTGTGATGAGTTATTTTATGATTTCTGTTGATTGATATACAGGAGTTAGAATTGGTGATATAATAGAACGGAGACGAAAGTTTTCTTTGTGTGCTTTTATAGTGCCATATATATATAAACAGGTCTATAATCCCCCACTACTTAAGAAGTTTTAAACTGTCTTGTTCAGCATTATTAGCTGTGGAAAGCAATTTGCTGTTTCAGATTGAACAAAAATTGTTATTTGTATTTTAAGTTCGATCTTGGCAATTTCCCCACAGATGAAGGATAGACTTGAGATTTGTTTCTACCAAGGGATGCAAAAAATTCTATGGACAGGGTATGCTTAAAAAGGTTATTTTTAAGGAACTGTAAAGCAACAGCACATACAATTCAAAAGGAGACAAATTAAGATTGTAGCACACATATTAGATTTGGTTTGCCTTGTTTTGTTTTACGCATATCAACGACAATGGACTATTTAATGTCTACAAGTTTCTTACTTTTTAACTTCACTTGGTTAGTAGGGTTTCCTGTTGATTTTTTAAATTTCGTATGACCATTAGGTATTTAGGTATTTATTCTATGTTTGTATTATAAACCGATTTGTTAAAAACGATAAAGATTTTTGGTTTGTCTACTTTTTAACGATTATATGTGGATCATTACATAGTTCCTTAGCGGCAGTTTGTAATGCTTTTCTTAATATTAAAAAAAAAAAAAAATTATTTTTGTCATGTCTATCCTTAATAGCCTCGCCTTAAGTAAGTTCCGAAAGTTACTGTGGTCAGTTGTTCTTGCAAAAATCTTTGGATACTTTGATATAACATTAGACCATTTATAGCTACAGTATATATGGCAATTGCGTCCAAGGGTAAGCAATTCTGTTTGATGCTTAATCAACTCAGTTGAAAATATTAATAAATTTATCCATTTTTCTAGGAAGATTGATAGATCCTTTGTGTAGTGAATTTAGTATATATTTTTTTTTTTAGTTGGGGTTGAATTTCTGATTTATTGATAATTTCAGTAAATCCGTTTATAATTTCTTCCAGTTGATCAGCAGTTGTATGCTTGAGATTATTGTAGATGTATTGTTTAATGCTGTTGAGAAAACCATTACAAATCTATCCCAATATTCATTATCTCTCTCTCTCTATCTATCTATCTATCTATCTATCTATCTATCTATCTATCTATGCGACCCTATCTGGTTACAATCTATCTATCTATCTATCTATCTATCTATCTATCTATCTATCTATCTATCTATTTCACTGTTCTTATCTATCTATCTATCTATCTATCTGTCTGTTTCACTGTTCTTATCTATCTATCTATCTATCTATCTATCTATTTCACTGTTCTTATCTATCTATCTATCTATCTATTTTACTGTTCTTATCTATCTATCTATCTATCTATTTCACTGTTCTTATCTATCTATCTATCTATCTATCTATCTATCTATCTGTCTATTTCACTGTTCTTATCTATCTATCTATCTATCTATCTATCTATCTATCCTTCTGACTGTTCCTATCTATCTATCTATCTATGCGACCCTATATATCTATCTATCTATGACTATTCTTCTCTATCTGTCTATTTCACTGTTTTTATCTCTATCTATCTGACTGTTCTTATCTATCTATCTATCTATCTATCTATCTATCTATCTATCTATCTATCTATCTATGACTATTCTTCTCTATCTGTCTATTTCACTATTCTTATCTATATCTATCTGACTGTTCTTATCTATCTATCTATCAATCTATCTATCTATCTATCTATCTATCTATCTATCTATCTATCTATCTATCTATCTAGCTATCTATTCTTTAATCTCCTACTCTCTTTCTTTCCTTACATATTCGCCGGTTTCTTTTTCTTCCTGTATAATTCCACTGGAAAGTGTGTATTTCTGAGTCGAAGGACATGTTCGCGTGTTTGCCTTCGCTTATGTTGATTGTGGATGACAGATTGAAACGATGATATATTTGAACATCTCTTTGAAGTGTCGTTGGTTTTCGATCACCAACGCAACTTAAATTTGATTGCTTCTCCGCGGCCACTCAACCTTTGAAGATAACTTAGCAATTTGCCTCATGAAAGGTTTTAAAACAGAATTAAGCTGAAACGATGGGGAAAGCAATTTGCTGTTTCAGATTGAAAAATTGTTATTTGTATTTTAAGTTCGATCTTGGCAATTTCCCCGCAGATGAAGAATAGACTTGAGATGTTATTCTACCAAAGGATGCAGAAAATTCTATGGACAGGGTAAGCGTAAAAAGGTTATTTTTAAGGAACTGTAAAGCAACAGCACATACAATTCAAAAGGAGATAAATTAAGATTGTAGAACCCATATTAGATTTGGTTTGCCTTGTTTTATTTTACGGCATATCAACGACAATGGACTATTTAATGTCGACAAGATTTTTAATGCTGGTAATATTTTTGTTCAAAAATGTATTGTTGGTAATATTTTTTTCTCAAAAATGTTTTTGATGGTAATACCTTCTCCTTCCAAAAATTTACTGCTGGTAATTTTTTTCCAAAATGTATTGCTAGCAATACTCTTTTCCTTCACAGAGGTATCGCTGTAATACCTTTTTTTTAAAAAATGCATTGCTAACAATAATGTATTGCTGGTAATAATTTTTCTTCAAAAATTCATTGGTGGTAATATTATTTTACAAAAATGTATTACTGGTATTAAAATCTATTTTTACACTTTCATAGTGTTTTGACGCCAGTTTGGGGTTAAATATTTGCCCATAGCTGGGATCCTAACAGATACTACCACCCCGACTCAGGGTGGGCCTGGGAACACCAGCAATTACGAGGTGGTTCCACGCTTCTCACAACCTCCTGATCAGAGGCCTTGCTGTCGGATGTAGCTTATCTTCATACCCAGGACGCGGACGTTGTTTATCGTCCTACCCAGGACGGCACATATTAGGAAAAGAAGCTCTGGAGAATTTAACACTCACAGTGTATACTAGATATAAGAAAAAGAGAAAAAGCAGCGAGTAACTTAATTTAAGTAAATGGATCGTGGAACAAGAGAGACAATGACAGGATGTCGAAAAGAAAAATAAGTGATAGAAAGATCTGGAGATTAGTGTGTCAAAACCTGAAAGAACAAGGCACAAATATATATATATATATATATATATATATATATATATATATATATATATATATATATATATATATATATAAATTTATGTTTATACCTTCTTTTTATACATAAAATATTTAAGTGAATGCTATGTTTATAATAAACTATTAACGAAATTTACCGGCCTGAATGCCCGAGAAATCTTTATAGAAAATATGCGTCATCCGACAGGAATCGAACCTGTAACGGAACTCTCATATAGCCACAGAGGAGGGTTTCGGTTAGCAAGGTCGATTTTACTGTTTTTAAACTACAATTGTCCATGATTTTCTCCCCCACGTTCATATCTGCGTATCCAAATGTAAATAAAATGACGTCACATATGAAATAGACAAAGTCTAACAATTATTTTAAGACATTTTTATGTTCATACATTCTTTTTTATAGATAAAAATATTGAAGTAAATGTTCTGTTTATAATAAATACTTAAATTTAAATACGTCATTTGTTTACATTTGGATACGCATCGAGAAGATATGAATGTACGAGAAAAAATCGTGGAGAATTGTAGTTTAAAAACAGTAAAATCGACCTTGCTAACCGAAACGCTCTTCTGTGGCTAAATCGGTAAAGCAGATCAGGCTATATGACGGTCCCGTATAGGCTACAGGTTCGATTCCTGTCTGAGTACTCATATTTTCTATGAAAATTTCTCGCTCATTCAGGCCGGTAAATGTCGTTAATATTGTTTATTATAAACAGAGCATTTACTTAAATATTTCCAACCTCCGTTTTGGTTATTCCTTATTCAGTAAACCTTTCTAGGTTACAACACTAACAAACAGGTTTATTCAGGTGGTTGAAATGTCGAACTGAGCCCTTTATTTCGCTCACTGGGGTAGACTGTCTATTACATTATATCTATTACAACGTTTCGGCCGGATCAACGTTTCGGTGGGTCAGGTTGAGATCATAGACAAAGAACACCATTGGAAAAATCGTAAAGGAATCAGCACATATGCTAGGCCGAAAAATCTCCTGAGCCGATCAAGCATAGAAATGAATACAATATGGGAACCACTAATAAGTAGTGCCATAGAAAAGCAATAATAACAAAGAAATTTGCAATATGAGCTCTGATAAAAACATGCAATTATAACAGAAAAAAACCTGTTGGACGTAGTTTATCGTCTTACCCAGGACGCGGATGTAGTTTATTGTCACACCCAGGACGTTTTTTTTTATGGAAGAATGCACATTGCTGGTGAACCGGAAGTTATCTGGAGTCGGCTATTAATTGCTAAGAGGAGTCGCAGTGTGTAGTTATAAAGATGAAAAAAAATTATAGCTAACGGAAGGTACATGAGTCGATGCCCGATCAGTATCGGCTGGGTCACCATGGAGAGGGTGTATGATGCTGAAAGACCTGAAACCCCTAATAAACCTCGGCTAGAAACATCACTGATGATGTGTATTAAAGCATCCAATAAATGTATATTACGAGATTCTAATATTTTCTTTTTTGACAGATAATTTTTAGTAACTTGATATTTCTCAATCCATAATGTCTTGCACAGAAGAAACTTCAAGTGGAAGAAAAAAGAAAAGAAATTCTTTCAGGTTACATGAGAAATTAAAGATTATTGAAAAACTGGAAGAAGCTTGAACCAATTTACACCGAAACAACATCTACTCAACGTAACAAAGATTAAATTTTACTAATGGATATAATTCAATAATAATACTAATTCTATAATTACAGACACAGAAATTTCAGCTTTTATTGATTTGCATATTAAAAAAAAAAACTTAGAGATTTACAGAAACAAAATTCAAATGCTATGTCTTTATCTTGGGTTTGCTTCCTTTTTCATGGAAGAGCGCACATTGCTTTTGAACCGGAAGTTATCCGGGGTTGGACCATAAATTGCCAAGAGGAGTCGGAGTGTGTGGTCGGGAGGATGGAAAAAATTGTAGCTAACGGAAGATACACAAGTCAATACCTGATCAGTGTCGGCTGGGTCACTGTGGAGAGGGGGTATGATGTTGAAGGACCCGAAACTCCTAATGAACCTCGGCTAGAAACATCACTAATGATGTATACTAAAACATCTAATCGATTTATTTTACGAAATTAGGATTATATTTTGTAGAAATTTGTAGTGTTCTATATTCACCTTTCTTAGATTGCAGAATATGATCGAAACACTAAAACTTGCAGTTGAAGATGGTCCCCTGAAAACCCACAGGTCGGATGGCTTAAAAGAATGGATAAATAAAAACGTTAATGAATTAAAAATGAATTTAACGGTAGAATTGCTTCAAAATGATTTGAGTTGTCAAGAAATAAAGGAAGAATAAAATTTCTTTGATAATAATGGAAATATAAATGATGATGAAAAGGACTGGGACTCAGAGAAAGCTTTTGATGAGGTCATCAAATTCATGCAGAAAAATCTTACAGAATGTACAAGTGCGCATCATTTGCAGAAATACCTTCCTTAAAAAAGAAAAAAAAAACTAGAACAGCGAAAAGTAAATGACATCAGAAAAGTAATAAGAAAGACATTTGAAAATAAAACTTATTAAGTAGTAAACATTGTAAATTAATATTTACTTTCGTGAGACACTTAAAATTTTCATATATTGCGATAAGTTCTTGAGTTTTATTAAGTTATAATTATATTACACATGACACATTTTATCCGAACCCGTCCACATAACCGAATTTTTTCAGATGTGCTTTTTTTTTCATTTGTTCAGAACACAAGCGTCAACACGTGGAAATATAAAGTTATATTATAAATATTAGAAACTTGCGTTTGAAGTTGATCCACTGAAAACTCTTACTTCGGATGGCTTAATAGAATGGATAAACGAAAACGTTAAAAAAGTTACACAAGTCGATACCCGATCAGTATCAGTTGGGTCACCATGGAAAGGGGGTATGATGTTGAAAGACCCGAAACCCCTTACGAACCTCAACTAGAAACATCACTGATGATGTGTACAAAAGCATCTAGTAGATGTATTTTACGCAATTAGGTTAATGTTTTGTAGAAATTTGTAGTGTTCTATATTCACCTTTCTTACCTCCCATAGTAAATATATTGTTAGGTTGGTGCAAAAAATAATGTCGTAATAATGTCGTTTTTTGACGTTAAAAATACGTCAAAAAACGACATTATTACGTCATTATCTTTGCACCAAACTAATATAACTGATCTAGACACGAAAAGTAAAGACAAATTTTAGTAAGAGTTAAAAACGAGGTTCTTTTTTCTAACTAAATTTTTCTATCTATTTTTCTGAGATGAGGTATTGTAACTAAACTATTCGGACTGTTGTCATCTTCGTTGTCATATTCACGATTTTTCGGCCGTTTTACTCTCCAGCCTTCATTAGGTGATTAGAATTTCGCACCGAACTCTTTATTTCGTCCACCGGTGTAGATTGTTCTACTTCCACGTGCCATGCCTCTTCCAGATATCTCAGTTTCAGTTATTTCTCCAAGTTTTTGTTCACCACTGCTGTGACCAGGTATTGAACTTACAACTCTTTGAGCCAAGTCACTAGATTGCTTCAGATTGCTTTTTTATCCATTAGGCTATGTGTCCTGTTTGAAATGGTAAGGAACGTCAGAGTCTTGGTTATCCCCAAGGACAGGTAATTTTTTTTTTTTTGAACAGGTTAAAAATTATGCATTTTCGGTGACCGTTTTCACTTTATGCAGGTAAATGTTTTCTGGGGGTGGGGAGTTAAAATCTATGAAAAGAAATTCAGGGGTCGCACTATATATGAACTCGGCTTATACACGTGTATATACAGTAATTTAATTAAATACCAAATCTTCTGAGCTGGATATATTTGAATGAAATAACTATGTATCCGAGAGATTTCAAGTACCGTATATACATGCGTTTCCTCATCTGGATATCTGTCAAGCAAATAACTTGTTATGAAATAACTGTATTTGTTATCTGTAGAGAAACTGAAATGTGAATAAGAGAAGCTGGATTGGAAAGTAAAGAAGACGAAGGTGAAAATAGGAAGTGTTCACGATGGCAAATAACGTCCAAACTTTCTTTTGCATCTCGTTTTTCATTAACTGGTGTCGATTTTCCCGCGTTAATACGTTTACTTTCTCCTTTGCGCGGGAAACAATTTTAATCATCTGATTTTCTTTTTGGGCTTCTTTTGGTGGAAACATCAGGTTTTATATCATTTGGACCGACAATATATATATATATATATATATATATATATATATATATATATATATATATATATATATATATGCCAATTCGCTGTTAAGGCTTCGTTTAAACGTTAGAAGCGTGGAGAAGTTAGATTGCCCAGCCGAATGTTGACAAACTCGGAGAGTCCTAGAATGATTTGAGAAGAAGGCTCAAATACACACACGTGCCGATAAGTTATTTTAATGACAGGCTGTTTATTCTGAAGAAGAGTCTGATACGACTGGTCGGGGGGTACTGGGTGTACGTAAGCAAATACCAATATAGTGTCCGCACACACAAGAGACTCATATAATGCAAAGACAGCTCACATTAATAAACACATTTCAATCTATAAGCGCTAGTCTTATTCGTCGTGTCACTTCAGGACGCGTGTAATCATTGCTCTCCACAACTTCCAGCCCTTTCTTGCTCCGAGCAATGCCTGTTCAAACTCTCAAGTGAAACTAACACCGGCTTCTCAGTCAGTGAATACCGTATGTTTCCTCATCTGTCTATATTTCAGAGATGAGGTATTATGTACACTATTTACATTATTCAGACTATTTTCCTCATCTTTGTCGCCATATTTATTACAACGTTTCGTCCGTTGTGCGCTCTGGCCTTCTTCAGGTGGTTGGAATGTCGAACTTAACCCTTTATTTCGCTCACCGGGGTAGACTGTTCTAGTCCCACATGCCATGTTTAATGGATGTCAGTTAATTTCCCCCTGAAAGTTCTCCACTGCCATAACTGGGTATTGAACTCACACTCTTTGGGTCATGTCACTTGATCTAACTAACGCCTTTATCCGCTGTGCCATTCGTGGAACTAGAACGTAACAAAGGGTTCAGTTCGACCGAAACGTTGTAATAAATATGGCGACAAAGATGAGGACAATAGTACAAACAATGTAAATAACGTATGTTTCCTCATAATAAAACGACTATTATTACCGTTGATAGTACCCTTTGCGCAAGTTCGTTCGTTAGGCTACACGTTGTTTGCTTCTTACATTCATTATGCCTTGTGAGTATTAAATTCTCCGACCCCTCTTTCCTCATATTGTCTGTTTGGAATTTAAATGTTGCTTTCTGATCTTAAGCAAAAGTAACCGTTTTGTTCCGATTTTCCTTAAAATTCCAGACTGCTCACTTGTTCCGTCCATGATATTCTCAGCATCCTTCAGTAGATTCACATCTCTATGGTCTCAGTTCGTCTCTTAATGTGTGGAAAAAAGGACCAGCATTGACTACCATATGAAATAATTGAGATTATATAATAGTTCGGCAATCTTTTCTTTGATTCTAATAAAATTTCATAATATTTTGTTTAGCATGCTTTGCAATTCTAATGGGTTTTCGAATTTCATATATTATAACACATTTCAGATATATCGTCTATATTTCTCTATTTCCTTAATTTTGATGTCTCCATTGTGTAGCTTGTATGTATGGCTGCTTCTTTTACTAACGGCCATATATTCTATCTTCATACTGTTTGCATGTAAGTTAATATCAGTATAATGTTCACGTACATAAGAGAGTCACATGATGCAAAAACAACTCAAATATATATATATATATATATATATATATATAAAAGTGAACATAGAAGTCAAAACTTAGAGGCGACCGTCTGTTTCCTGCTAGATGCAATCGTCAGGCCATATCTCTGATATTAAGCACTTTATCCCATAAATATAGCACATCTTAAGACTATATTTCTTCATATATATATATATATATATATATATATATATATATATATATATATATATATATATATATATATAAACGCTAGTGTCTTTTGAGGAGTGTGGATTGAGATAGACTTATTTCCTTTTTTATAGTTTACTAACCTATTGGAGGTCATTTATTGTCCAACAGGTAGCTAAGCTCATAGGCATTAGGTCTGGTTCGGTCGATAATTGTTTTAATTGAGATCTTGGGGATGGGCAACCTGTTTGCAAGATGGTTACGAAGAATGCTGACACCTATGCAGAAGCTGAAAAGGGCTGACACTGCTGACCCTGAAAATTCACACTGCAGATTAGTAATCTGATGAAATCTGGGTGCTTCACTTCGAACCTGAATCAAAGATTCAAAGCAAACAATGGAAAACTGTGGTTCTCCAGTTGGAAAGAAGTTCAAGCTGGCAGCGTCTGTTGACAAGGTGATAGCTTCTGTTTTGGGGGATTCTGAAGGTGTAATCATGATATACAGTCTGGAAAGAAGAAAAACTATTAATGGACAGTACTATGCGTCAGAATTAAAACAACTGAACGAAGCAATCAGGTCGAAAAGCAGAGAAAATCTGATGGCAGGTTTGATCTGCACCAGGATAACGCGCCCGTTTACACTGCTCAGGTTGCAGTAGCTGAAGCATCCAAATGTGGCTTTTAATAGCTACCCTATTCCCCTTACCTGATTTAGCTTAATTTAACTTAAACTCAAATCATAACTGCGTGGTCTTCATTTTGGAGACCATGATGAGATCACGTGATGTGGAGGACCTTTTCGAGGACAAGGACGCCATCTTCTTCCGTGAGGGAATTGCCACGCTAAAGCATCGTTGGACCAAGTACACTGATTTCAAAAGGAAAAAATTAATGAAAAACTGTCTTGTTCTAAAACTTTTTGAACGACCCTCGTAGGATTACTCCAGATTTTAGTTTATGACTGCCATTGGCATAGAAGTGTATACGATCCTTTATATTAGTGGAGATTCGAAAAACCTCGAGCTGTGTATTTTTATGTGTGCATATTAACATGACCTCGAAACATGGTAAAGTATAGATTCTAAACTAAAGAAGCCGAACCTAACAGAAGTCGACGAAACGCGTCGTTTAAAAAACTTTTCTACTTTGTCCATTATCTCCAATTTTTTCCAGATAATATTATGTATCGTACTAAAACGCATATATATATATAGTTATTTATTTATTTCTAAACAATGGATATCATTTTTTCATCCGAAATATTTTTATTACTACAAAAGTTAATTTTAGTTGATACCCGTATTTGAGTAGACGATCAGTTTTTATTGCTAAACAGTAATTATTCCGTGTACCGGCCTCACCACTCGATAAGATTTTTCAAAGAATATTCTAACCTTCCATTTGCCTTTAGCTTGATTGTGAACATCTTCGTAGGCGAGCGCCTAAAGCAAGTTTGTTCAGATGGTGGATTTTCCTGTGAAGGGAACATTTTCGTTTTAAAAACATCTCGAGTGCACATGCCAAAAGAGGAAATAAATAATGTTTAAAATAAAATGAAGATCGTACACAAATACGGGTATCCACAAAAATAAGCTTTAAATTACTTCTAATTCATTCATTTCTCTCTCACCCCTCACTTCTTGACTTCATTAATTTACATATGCTTAATACGGCCCGTCAAAAATGTGTAAATTTCTTTTCATTTTTTGTTTACACCTTTGGAAGTAAAGTCTGATGATCTGCAGTCATTTAAAAGTGTGGTGAAATAATTTATTACATGGAACCTTAAAGTGGTCTGTTTGTATTTTAAATTATTTGCTCTGGATTTACATTGAGCTGTCTGGATTTTATCCTCCTTAGGTTTACCCATACGGATTACCTAGTTTTTCATAAACTATATATATATATATATATATATATATATATATATATATATATATATATATATATATATATATATATGTAACTATATTGAAGTCAACATTCACGCAATCGTCAGACATGGCATGAAATATATGAAACATGGCATGTAACCCCTGGCTATTGACTTCGATATCATATATATATATATATATATATATATATATGCGTGTATGTGTTTGTGTGTGTAAGAGAGAGAGAACGTGAGACAGATTGTGTAGACATATGAATCTATGCAGCATATAAGATGATGCGGGTTTTAAAAATGTGCTCAACTTTTGACAGTTCCCGACAACTACTCAAATACGGGTATTCACTAAAATTAACGTTTGCAGTAGTGTATATATATATATATATATATATATATATATATATATATATATATATATGCAGGTAAAAATCCTCTAGGTAAATAATCCAAGTGAATCCTAATAATATGAAATAATAAAACTGATCTACAAAAAGAGATCAATGTATTTATTATAACAGAGCATATATAAATAAATTTCATATGAGAGAAATTCAAAAATACCCCATTCGTATAGCTATTTCATCTCCACACAAAGTACCTTGCAGGATTTGTCAACACCAAGGGGTTAAGTAGTAAAATAAAAAGGTATCTTAAGAATTTTAGACTTTAAAGAAAGAAGAAGAGAAAAAGATGAAAACGTAAAAGAAAAACAATAAAGCGAGAAAGAATAATATAACTGAGGACGCAACAAATTGTCTAGACAAAGCTAAAACCCAGTTTCATGGTGGCAGAGGGGGGTTAGGATTCAGACACCAGTTAAATTAACCCTTACGTATATTTTAAAATATTAACATCTAGTTGCTATAATGAAAATTACTTAAAGAAATTTCAAAATTCCAAAATTTGAGATCTATATAATTATTTTTAAAGAAGAGTAATTAAAAACTAACATCTAATATAATAATACATATAATATGATAATTAAAATAATAATTGATGAATCCATTATTAAAGACTAGTTATTAAGTAAATTTAATAAAAAAATATTATATATTAAAAATAAATAAATTTGAAAACAATATATAAATTACATATAAATTAATTATTAAATATAAATTAAAATATAAACATTTAATAAATGTAAATATACATTAATTTTTAAATATGAAAATAATTGATAGAAATACAATTAACTATTAAAAATAAGTATAACTTAAGTTTTAAATAACAGGTTTTAAATATTAAATCTAAAGTTAAATATATAATTATATTATTATAATTTAAAAAAATATATTAGAATAAATAAAACATAATTAAATGAAATAAAACAATACATATAGTAAGGAAAAAATAAGAAAGAAATGATAATAATAATAATAATAACAGTAAAAGAAAAAAAATAATAATAATAAACTTATATAGGAGGAGAGTTATTTGATAGGAAAGATAAGGAGTAGAAATAACAGTATATGTGTTAGGTGATAACAGATTAAGGAAGATCGAAAATATTATAGATCAGTTTGAAGCTACTTCGGTGACACCATTTGAAAACTAACTCATTCCTTTGATTTAATAGTATATTTTGATTATCGAATTTCATAATTCTAATTTTCCCTTCTAAACACAGGTTGCATCTAATCTTAAAATTACTCGGAGTGAATTCTATGAATTTCCAGTCAATCTGAGGGGTCAGATCTGTTTCCATCAATTCTCAAATTTTTTGGGAAAGAAAATTTTGGTGCTTTAAAAAGTGTGCCTATAGTTATAAAGTCTTTGCTTCCATTCCGCCGCGGTAATCCCAATGTAAATATGGTGGTTTAATTAATTTTCTTTGGACTAAATGGTTGCTTGGTAAATAAAATTAGAAGCTCTGCATTTCGCTATTTCTATAATTACAGGTGGAATCCATACTAAGTTTATTGTCGATACCATTGAATTTAGTTAGAATATAATTATTATGGGAGTCAATTATTTGAATGTTTTTTCTATTTAAGATATTACTTATATTAGATATTAAGAGTCTTGTTATTTTGGAAATGTTTATATGTTTCAAGAAAACATGTCCGATATTAATTTTGAATAATTTACATAAGTAGGGTGGGGGGTTAAACCATATTATATTTCTTTTTCTATTCTTGTGATTACAACCCCTCTTATCCTCACTAGTGTTACTTTTGGGGTTTCTGTAAGATAGTTTATTTGTATATCCACTTTTTTGGAGAGCACTGTCGTACAATTCTTTGTTTTTATTTAAAATATTCCTACTGTAAAATTACAGAAGAAAATTATTAGGGATTTTAAGTTATTGGAGTTTAAGATAGAAATTACTTCTAACCTCAAAATTGTAGATTATCAGGATATCACACTTAACCTGAATACTAATACCTTTAAATCTTACCATAAGGAACATGAGAATCCTAACTACATTGATGTTGACTCAAACCACCTCTATACCGTCTTGAATCAAATACTAATTACTGTCGGTTCCAGAATTATTAAACTAGTGTAATATATTAATAAGGTAGGATGAAAAAAAAGTAGGCAGAAACTGGGTACTAGACTATTTCAATACTGGTTCTGACTGTTTGATGAAGACGGTTAAGTGGTCGTTTTATATACGTTTTTATAGATAAATCCACTATTCTGTCATATAACTAAGTCATTTAATCAGATTACTTTAATGTAATCGTTGTACACACTAATAAGAAATCACGATTAACATTACTTTTGATGTTTTGATCAGTTAATTTTAGCAAGGGGTGTGTAGCTTTGGAGATTTTCTACGAACGTGGATTCTCGTTTGTGCGAGGATCTCAGAGCCTGTCTTTTATCTCTCTCTCTCTCTCTCGAGAGAGAGGCTTATATATTTTTCTGTCATTTGGCCGTTTCATGTGTGCACATATTAAGCGTTGCTGGGTCGAGTGTGAGGAGTGAGTCTGCGACTGCTGTGCATGGAGATTCCCGTTAATAAAACCGTTGATGTATTTGTCTTCACTCATATTCTGCGTGACACAAAGTCTAGTGTTTTGATGTGGCACAGAATCTGTTATAGTATCATTTGGGTCCAGTAATGTGACGTCTGCCTAGCCGCGTCCGTCGTGCTATCCTGTCCTGTGACGACCAACTGGCTTGGTATTGGTCGCGGCATCAAATGTGACGTTCTAACCTTTTGGTGATTCGAATGGGAATCTGGTTGGATTCGGTATCAGCCTTGACGTTCCCAGCTCGCTTCCAACGTCTGGTTACCGAAGTAACTGCTTTGATTTCCAGTCTAACCTACCCACGTTGTGAATTGATCTTAGGCAGACGAAATCAATCAGTTGCCGGGCCGTAATGCAAGTCGAGTTCGAATAAGGGTGATATCGCACAAGTATATGTAAAAGAAAAGAAAATAATAACTCGAAAAGTTCAAATGTGTTAAAAAAGGATAACAATATTTTATATATGGTTGCTGAATACAGGACTGCGTCTACTTCCCAACCCGCTATATGGATTCGTGACACTTTGTGTTTGTTAGGCTAGTCTTAACATCTTAAGTTGTTTGTTCTTTAAGAAACTGGTTCTTGGTGTATCTTCAGGTGATATTCGTAAAACTTGTTTTGGTGGTGGGAGTCTAAGTCGTTCTTCAAAAATAAATTGTTCTTGTTTAGAAATTGAGTTCGGAATTTGCGCGAATCTTAGTCAGCTTCTTCGAGGCGGGTGAAACAGCTTGCCTGTCTGTCTCCAACCCCAACTGCGAACTTGAACTCGAACTCAACTGAACTTAACTCGCTGCGATTCTGCTTATATGGACGCCGACCAAAACTGGGACGGGCTTGTCGGGGTTTGAGGTTCCTTGATAATTCTAAACCCACAATCCACTTCTTTGTTTTCGGCCAGGAAAATTTTATTATTTTCCATTTTTGGAAGTCTTCCGTCTTTCTACCTTCTTCTGTTCTCATATTGGTATCTCACCCATACCCTCAGAGGGTGTCAACGGGTTTCCCCTCTCTCTCACAGTGGCATCTCACACCTATCCCTTCAGGGGGGGGGGGCGCAACAGGCCTACGCTCCTTCTTCACATGATTACCTCCAACTAACTTTCATGCCACCATTCAGCCAGTGGGCGCCCAGCAGCGTGGGTGTGGCCAGACTAGCCTCGGTTTAAAAAATTTTGCCCAAAGAAAAAAAATTATCTTCCTTTTTTTTTTCTTTCTTTTCCTTTTCTTTCTTCCCTTCGAGGAGACCTCACACCCTAGACTCTTTATCTTAACCGGATCACCTGGAATTCGTCAACCAGCTTTTTGCCAGCATCAAGTGGGTGGTCATATGATGAAATCGCATTCTGGCGCTTAATTAAAAATAATTTTCTTATCATAGACAGACCCTGGCACAAAACAGATGCCTTTTCCAAACGACCTTTCCGTAGATAACTAATGTTTTAGTCTTTTGTTTTTTTGTAATTCTGAGGTTGATCTAACGGACAATTTCTGCGACCTAAATAATTTTTATCTATTTAGAATTCTGCCCTGTAGGTCATTTGACCAGCCTGGAATTTTCACCCGCCGCGTAACATAAATCAGATTAAATCCAGTATCTTCCTTTCTCGACAATGGAAATAAAATTTTTACCACTTTTCTTTCTCAGAAATATAACACCGCTTAGTGTCCTTTTCGTGATGTCTTCTTATCACCTAACTTTAATTCTCGCCTTTCTTTTTTTTTTTTTCCAAATGTCACAGTAAATATTGCGGTCATCATAGCTCAATATGTCTAAGAACAAATGTTTCTCCTCGGCATTAAATTCGATTAGAACCATTCGTTAATTCCTGGTGTGAATCACCCTCAATGGTTTATTTAATGCCGACAAAATTTTTATTGATGGTTAAATATTTTTTTTCCACAAATGTATTGCTGGTAATATTTTTTCCAAAAATATATTGTTGGTAATAATTTTCAAAAATGTATTGCTGCTATTAAAACCTATATTTACACTTTCATAGTGCTTTGACCCTAGTTTTGGGGTTAACTATTAACCTATAGCTGGGACCCTAACATGTGCTACCACCCCGGATCAGGGTGGACCTGGGAACACCAGCAATTAAGAAGTGGTTACACGCTTCTCGAAACCTACTCATCAGATGACTTGTTGGACGTAGTTTATCGTCTTATCCAGGGCGCGGATATAGTTTATCGTTATATCCAGGACGGTCACGTACTAAATTATGTGCTTTTTCTTCATTCAACCATGTGTGTTCTTTGAACACATCATCTTTTCTAAGCTTCGTTGCGAAATATATTACACTACACCGGAATAATTTTACATATCAAGCAATAAAGTATTACGCAGAATAAAATCCCACTTAAATGCAAGGAATTAGTACTGCTTTACTGCGAAACATTTTAAAAGGAACTCTTGATGAACATTGCTCATTGCCGACAAACTATAGGAGGAGACCTAACAATTTTTAGATGTTTACGACGCTATTGTTTTCCAACTCCGCGTTGCCGATGGCTTTTCTTGTCCTTGTAAAGAAAGGCACGTTTTATTCCTGATGTTAGGAATGATATTAGCGGAAAACATTAAGAAACGTTGAAAAAGGTGAAAAAAAAAAAGATTTAAAAAATAGTCGAACGCATAGATTCTTATGCTTCACGGATAAAATGTAAGCGCACATTCTAAATTCATGGAAGAATGAATTACCTGCCCTTGAAAAATGGCGCTTGGGCTTTTATGTCCATTAGCGTTCCGCATAAATGCACAGATACAATGGTATACTCATCGCACAACCAAGTACAAATGAACAGAAATGCATACATTAATGATGATAAAAACTTAGCTGCGCGCACACACACACACACACACACATACATACATATATATATATATATATATATATATATATATATATATATATTTGTAGCCGGACAAATACACGAACGGAATTTACGCGATAAAAAGCACAGAACATAAATGTATACATTGACATTAATTGGTTTGGTTTGGTTTGGTTAGTTTTACCGCATAACAAAACCTTAATGGGTTATTTAATGCCGACAAGATTTTATTTCTGGTAATATTTTTTTTATCAAAGCTTTAATGCTGATAAGGATTGTTTTCTTCAAAAATTCATTGCGGGCAATAACTTCCAACAAAAATTATTACTGGTATTAAAACCAGTTTTTACACTTTCATAGTGTTTTCACCCCAGCTTGTGGTTAACTATTTGCCCATAGCTGGAACCCTAACCGATGCTACCACCGCGGGTCACGGGAACACCAGCAATTAAGAGGTGTTTCCATGCTCCTCAAAACCTCATGATCAAAGGCCTTGCTGTTGGACGTAGTTTATCGTCTTGCCCAGGGCCCATTGACATGAAGAGAATTTAATTCATTGATAATCACATACATTCATAAATATGAAGACCTTTGTGAACTTGATTCTGACAGCAAAACTAGTATTATCACGTTGAAACAATGGTTTTCGCACAGTCGGCGCAATTAAGCAACGTCAAGCCTCGCATGGGTGACCGCTTTGGAATACCAGATGCTAGTGAATTTGGGTAGTGCAATAAATAACAACTCGGAATTGGAAATTGGAGAGCATTAAATTAGATAGGCAGATGACACAGCCTTGTTAGGTGAGACAGGCATGAACCTTCAGGAGCCCCGACACAAGAAAGAAAGGTCTATATTTTACGAAAGAAGAAAGAAAGGTATATAGAGGAATTGTAAGAAGACAGTTTATGTGGTTGTCAGCAAAATGAAAGCCCCAAGATGTAAACTACAAATTGTCAACGCTAAAATTAAGCAACTACAATAATATTAATATCTAGGAAGTTTTTTAAAAGTGGATAAAAGAAATGTTACACCGAAATTCGAAGTCGCAAAAGAATAGCCAAAGACATGCCAAGTATCAAGAATTGGAACATTTTGTCAGAAACAAAGGAAAAAGAACTGAACTGTTATGCAATGTCGGTCCTCCTACCCCACTTGTGCAAGTTAATTGAAACAAAACAAATTATTCCATTATTATTTACATTTTTTTCGTATTTCTCCAATGAAAAATGACCCAGTACACATGTTAGGGCTTCGTATGTCCAATCCACGAAGTCGTTCCTTGCAGATTGACCGCAGATTTTCGATTGGATTTAAATCAGGTGAGTTTCCGGGCCAGTCTAGAGTACTTTCATTTGCTCACCGCTAAGGCTTGCAGTCTGTTCGTGCAGCGTTACAATTTTCCTCCGCCTCCTTGGAGTAATGTCCATTGCAGACGATGGCTGTAGAACAACTAATCGACAGTCAAGACAATAGTGTCTGGGCGTGATGAAAATCTGATGCAATCACGAATGACGCAATATTTTTCAAGGCCCCAAAAATTTCATTACACACCCCGAAAATAGATTCATATTACTGCACACCACTGCAAATGACCTAATCTGAGGAAAAAATAGAAATCGATTACACCCTGTCATTCCCGTGTGTCTAAAACTGACTGTATGGTGAAGGAAAGGAAACTAAAGCGGCTGTTTCAATTAATTTGCACAAAGATGTACATGACAGTGAATGCTATACAATCTCTTCACAGATGAAAAAGAGACTTGAGGTAACAGAAATACAATTCAACAGAAAGTTGCTGAGAATAACATGGACGGAAAATGTGAGTAGCCAGGAAGTATTAAGGAAAATGTATACAAAAAGACATACTTAGAAGCAATCTATTGTTCTTGCTACAAAGAACATTGCATTTTATTCGAGCAGATTTAAATGAATAAAAGTAAATAAAAAAATTTCACTTTATTCATTTATTACAAAAAAGAATGAAAAACTGAATTCTGAATTCAGGATTTTTAACTTTAAATTAAAAAAAATTAGCACCAGCTTATTGCATTTTGTCTAGGAATTCACAGAAATTGATAACTTTGATGTTAAATCGAGTTGAAATTATATCCGAGTTGAAATTAGTTCCAAGTTGAAATTAGTTCCGAGTTGAAATGTGTTCCGAGTTGAAATTAATTCCGATTTGAAATTAGTTCCGAGTTGAAATTAATTTCGAGGAGAAATTAGTTTCGAGTCGAAATTAGTATTGTCACTCACTCACTTACGCTCTCTCTCTCTCTCTCTCTCTCTCACACACACCACACACACCACACACATATACATTTAAAAATTTAAAACTCAAGCAAAGCGATAATGTCCCTAAGAAGAAAAGAGTTACAGGGTGTGGAAGAAAACGGTCCTTTAGTGAGGAGAAAGGAGGAAAAAATGTGTATTGAGGAAGACAGAAGATGACAACTGACGTGGCATTTAAACTTTTGAAGATTGAAGATGTCAAGGAAGCAAGAAGTCGGATCATAAACTACAGATGAGAAGTGCGAGAAAAGAAACAATGAAAATAACACGTACGGTTACATATAGCTATTTCAACAGTGTGCGCTGCTTTAAACTTGCAATTTGCAATATTCATGGGGGAGGATAAAGTACATCATGAGTAGATCATTTGTAGACATAAACAATGTGCAAATAAAAATCAAGACTGCATTGTGACAGAAAATTTCATGACTTTTACAGTTTAAACCGTGAAACTGTCTGTGTTTATAATCTATCTATCTATCTATCTATCTATCTATCTATCTAAATCTGGTCATTTATAGCCCAGTCTGTACATATATCTCTCCATATCTATCTATCAAAATCTGATCATTTATAGCTCAGTCTGTACATAACTCTGTTCATATCTATCTATCTATCTAGCTAGTTATCTATCTATCTATCTATCTATCTATCTATCTATCTATCTATCTCTCTCTCTATCTATCTATCTATCTCTCTCTCTCTCTCTCTCTATATATATATATATATATATATATATATATATATATATATATTCTGTTTATATTGCTAGTTATATAAATTCTATGTGTTTATTTATATTGAATCTTTACGCTTATAAATATTTTTGAAGGCTTATGGATTTTGTGAATATTTACAAACACATAGACTACCATTCATGAATATATGCCCGCCTACATGCTTACAGGCATGCGCGTGGTAACTTCAGCCTTTTGCGCATGAGTACGTGATCACATTTACATTTAACGCCATGGAGATGAGGACGCCATATTGATTAGGACGACAGTGTCACATGCCGTTCTAGATAATAGTGCAACTCTCGGTCCCAATCGGCGGAAGATGTTGTACGCACGACTGCTCGCGCAGAATGAAGCTGTAGCGTTCTAACAAAAGAGCGCAGGATGGTGGGGTAGTCAGAGAATGAATTGATTAAGGGACGCGAGAGTGCCTTGTGGCCTAAACGGTAGGATGGATGAACAATGCAAACTCGTACATATTTGCATCAAATGCAAATGCAACAGAGATAATTCAGTTTGACAAGAAAGAGCGTAGTTGTGAGCATAGGTGTTAAGATATGGAACACACGGCTTTCCACACACACGCACACAGACACACACACACACCTATATATATATATATATATATATATATATATATATATATATATATATATATATATATATATACGAATAAGAACAAAAGCAAAAGAGCTAGGCCGACATGTTTGATACTCTGGTGGACTTTATTAAGGCAAATGTCTTTATTCATATTGCCATTTTACAAACAAACAAACACACACACACACACACACACATATATATATATATATATAAATTTTATATGCGCAGTACTCAGTGGAAAGCGCTCAATATCAGTGATATTTAGCTAACATAATCATTTGTATGGATATGAGTTTGTAGCCCTGGTTTTCAGAGTTTGTCTGATGATAGCAGAAGCGTGAAACTCCGGGGTCACAAACTCATATCCATACAACTTCTGATATATATATATATATATATATATATATATATATATATATATTAAGTTGGTGCAAAAATAATGTCGTTTTCTCACATAGTAACATATGTGAGAAAACGACATTATTTTTGCACCAACCTAATATATACATATATATATATATATATATATATATATATATATATATATATATATATATATATATATATATATATATATAAGAAGAACAAAAGCAAAAGATATCTTCGACGATATGTTTGAACCTCTGAGAGACTTGATTAAGGCCAATTTCTTTATTCATACTGTCATTTTACAAACAAGCAAGCGCGTGCGCGCACACACATACACACACACGTATACATATATATAATACATATAAATCTCTCAAACATTATTGGTTAAATAATGTGGAAATGTTTTGTCTATCAATTTTTTCAATTTACGAATGAGTCGTTTTTTGTTATGGGTAAATTTGCCAAAGTTCATATTTATTTTCTTACCGAATACTTCCAGATGTTTTTATCTTCTTTTTCAAGGATTGTTCTGCGTATATTTACGCAACTACTTTATTTTCTTTGGTTACGGCGTAAACATTGAAATTAGTTTCCATTAAACGGCGTAAAAACAGACAAACAAAAAAACAGTTGCGTAACTATACACAGACCATTTATCAAATTTTATTTTTCAATTTTTATGTAGTCTACACCTGGTTTGTTCAAGAGGCGGGGGTAAATTCTAATATGAAAACAATAAAATGACGATCTTTCCGTTATAAATCGAGTCTGTGAGGTTTCCATTTACGAACCTTTTTTATTTATTTTTGTTTTTATTTATTTTGTTTTTAGTTTTTATTTTTGTTTTTATTTATTTTATTTTTATTTTTGTTTATATTTATTTTATTTTTATTTTTGTTTTTATTTATTTTATTTTTATTTTTGTTCTTATTCATTTTATTTTTTATTTTTTTCTTATTTATTTTATTTTTTATTTTTGTTTTATTTTATTTTTTATTTTTTTTATTCATTTTATTTTTTATTGTTGTTCTTATTTATTTTATTTTTGTTTTTATTTATTTTATTTGTGTTTTTATTTATTTATTTTGTTTTTATTTATTTTATTTTTGTTTTTATTTATTTATTTTTTTGTTTTTATCTATTTTTTTTTTTTACAAAAGTTTTTTCGTGTTTGTTATTTTTCTTCCAATTCTATGTAAAGGATTCGTTTTCAATATTTTTGCCCTGAAGATGGACCCGGGTGAGGACTTGCCGACAGATGTACTTTACCGTCTTATCTGGACGTGGATGTTGTTTATCGTCATACCCAGGATTGCGCGAGGAAGTATTTTTTATTTAAAGAAAGGCTATGTTTGGTTAAAAATTAGACCTCTTTGTTAATCAGTTACAAGTAGCTATAACTTATACTGAAGTGGATATGACGAAGCACGTGACCAGAAAAAAGTAATATTTAGTTTCTTTGTACAATACACACCTCTAAATTTTGGCAAAAAAATTCTGACCTTGTTCAAATTGTTGATCACGCTACATACTCTCTTTCATAGAAACTGCAACTAAGATCTGCTCAGCATAGTATAAACCAGAAGTGGGCTCTGTGGGTGTTGAATAACCACAAACCGCACCTGAGCAAGCGTCTGCAATAGAGATTGGCTAGCTACCCTAGTAGAGTGGTATTCGCGAATACGAGTGGCCAGCTATACAGCCCCTTTTCAACAGTCCAAACTTTTCAAGCCTCTGAACACTGAAAATGTTCAGGTGTGCTATATTCCTTAGTCCCACCAATTCTAGCCATCACGACGAACACTGAGTCGATCCAACCTCATTCCCTTAACGTAAGTTTCAGCTTTTTTCCACGAAACGCTTCTTTGACGAATCGAGTCCCAAGAGGATGCTTTCTCGACTACTACCTGTTCAAGTCTAGGGTTAACCGTTATTATTCATAAACTATGTCTCCTAAGTCTTACTGTTATCGCTCACACCATATCGCTTATTACCTCGTGAGTGTTTGGGGTTTTATATAGGATGAATATTTGTAAAAAAAAAAAAAAAAAAAAAAATTACTTATTATTTGGGGCATCGGATAAAAATCCAACCAAGTACGATTTACGAGGGTCTCGATCGCTATGTATTTTTTTACGACGGGATGAAACTTAGTAATTTTTATTTATGTTTACTAAGCATAGCACTTGGCGGAGAAGAAAACCCACTAAAATGGCAACTGTACATGAAACTCCCCTGGTGACAACTGCTCCACGGCGAGAGGTCCTCATTTATTCTTATTTCCGAAGTTCGTATTACTTAGGATAAAGTAAAACCTGTCGGGTCCTAAAGGGGTATCGAACACACTACAAAAGTTTCGCCAGCCAGCGATTTTTCCACGACGAGAGACACTCAAACATTTTGTTTGAGGTTTTATGAAATACAAACAGCATGCCTGCGCATAGGGAACGAGTTCAGATAGAAAGGGGCGTAAGGCAAGGATGCGTCTTCTCACCCGACCTGTTCAACTAATACAGCGAGGCAATCCTGAGAGAATTGGAAACCCTACCGGGATTTAGCATTGGCGGCCATAATCTTAACAACATAAGATATGCAGATAACACAGAACTGATAGAAAACACGGAAAAGAAACTACAAAATCTCCTACAGAAGGTAGCGACGGAGAGCAAGAAGAAGGGACTAAGCATAAACTACAAGAAGACGAAGTTTATGGCCGTCAGTAAGAGGTTGCGTCCGAAATGCGATCTAAAGGTCGGGAACGCTAGAATCAAGCAGGTGCGGAAGTTTAAATATCTGTGAAGCGTTTTAACAGAGGACAGTAAGTGCGACATTGAGATCCGTAGACGTATTGGGATGGCCAAAAACACATTCAAAAAGCTGGACAGAGTATGGCGTGACAAGTATTTCTTTGGTAACAAAGAAAATAATAAAGTGACATATGTCCTTCTTTACGGCAGCGAATGTTGCACAATTTCCTCAAAGAGGAAGAAGAGACTCGCGGTGACGAAGATGTAGTTCTACAGAAGGATGCTGAGAATATCATGGACCCAGCGTATGAGCAACGATGAGGTCTTAGAGAGGATGCAAACAAGGAGGAGGCTTATACTTAATATCAGGAAGCGGCAGCTGAAGTTCCTGGGACATGTAATGAGGGAGAAGGGCCTGGAGAATCTGATACTCACAGGTCGAATAGACGGAAAGAGAGACAAGGGAAAACAACGCATAACTTACCTAGCGGCCTTAAGCAAGTGGATGAAAGAACCTGATCTGGGGGAGGTGGCAGAGGAAAGGAACTTGTTGAGAGCTGCAAGGGATAAAGGGAGGTGGAGAGCCATGATCGTCTACGTCCGGAAAGGCCACGACACATAGAAAGAAAGAAGCTTAGGCCTTGTGGGGTCGGGGAGAAACTACAACTACTAATGACAACAGGAACTGCTTGCTAACGATTGCTCCACGGTGACGCAGTCTACAGACTTAGTGAATGAATGAATCATTATAGAACAATCAAATTGCACGGAATCTGTCAACTTTAATGTAAACGTGAAAGATTTATTCAGCTGTAGAAGATAAGAGATTTTTCCTGAAAATGTCGAGCCGCTTTCTATTAAGAGACTCTTACTTTTTTTATTCTCTTCCAATTTCTTTTTCTTTGACTTTGTCAAAGATCATTACATCTGAAACTGATGATATAAATGGTTTCAATTGCTATACTTAAAAGCGTTTTTGGAATAAGAAAAAAAAAAGGCTATTACGGAATATTAGCCTCAAGGATTGGAATATATTTTACACCTTTTGAGATGTATGCTAATTTTTTTTTTTTATCTTTTTTTCCTGCCGTGACATTTCTATAACCGATTGTAATTATTTGGTTTAGATTGTAAAGCCTAATATGTTAATTATGAATATTTGTTTCTTTTTGCGGCTTTCTCATTCTACTTGTCAAAATTGTGTTCATTTAAAATATATATATTTTCTTTTATTTTGAAAACGAAAAAGAAAACTGAAGAATTTACAGTTTCTGTTTGTTGCTACGAATTTCTGTGGCAATTTTAGCTTCTTAAAGAGGCCAAAAAGGAAAAATAAATATCTTTTGAGAGCATATACTATATGCAAGACTAAGAAGAGTACCAGCGCGATCGTTGTTGGTACTCCACAATTGTAGCACTGTGCCAATCGACGACAGTAAATGTAGGGTAAAATCTGAATGTTCGTGGTTGAGGTGGTTGCAGATGAAAAATATGATATGCAAGTATATACAAATATTGTTTCGTTCCGCGTTTCGTTTCGAGAATACATTTCTTCAGACTACTAAAGGTTTTTTCGATAGCTTCACACACACACACACACACACACACACACACACACACACACACACACACACCACCCCCCAAAAAAACAGACACACGCACGCATATTTTTGCACTTCTCGCCAGTGGAACTACCATCCGATTCCTTGCTTCTCTGCCACATAAAATCTTCGAAAATTTAAATGCAACGCCAATCGTCATATTTTGTCTTTTTGAATCTTGTTCATTTATTGTCCTTTCTCCTCAATCTATCTCACTAATATCTTCCCATTGTCTTTCTCCCCAAATAAATAACCCATTGCGTCTTAGTGGGATTATCGCATTGGTTTAGATGAAATGTTTAATATATATATATATATATATATATATGAGGAATAACCTATTTCGGCAGACGAAGATATAGGTCATCTGTCTTATCAAGCCCTGTGTCCACACAGGGTTGATAAGACGGACGATTTATACCTTAATCTGCCGAAATAGTCTATTCCCCATATGAGGTGATTTTGGATTTTATTGTTTATCAATTATTTGCTCTGTATTAATAAATACATTGAAATCTGGATCACTTTTAATATTGCATATTACTAGGATCCACTTGTATTATATACCAATGGATCTGTTACGTTTACTAAACATATATATATATATATATATATATATATATATATATATATATATGGAAAATTATAAACAAAACTAGAACTTGTAAAACTTGGGATGACCCATGCCATTTATGCCTACATGAAAAACTACACATTATTAAGTTCCTAAATAATAAAAATCTATTAAACAATAGACATGAGTTAACGGTTTTTCCGATATCACCAAATCTTTGCATTGAATAATTAGCATATAATTTTTTTTAAATCCATAGCCCTAATAAATAGCTTAAATACCCTACAAAAAAAGATAACCCTTTATGAAGTCGTCAAAAAACAAATGTTACGGCAGTTTTTTTTATACACATAAAACCCTTTCAGAAAAAATAAAAAAATAAATAAATCTCCATAGACACGTAAACCGGACTAAACGAAATCACCTTCCGTTTTAAATTTAGACACCCCAACCTTACCCTGACTTGACACCTATGAATGTAACTCTGTACTGATACAAATTATTAACACCCTGCGCTCCTCTATATATGAACAATAGCGCTGGCCGTTACCATGGAAATTTTTATTTCAATAATGAATCTACTATTAAAACGCGTAAATTTCAGAAATAAGTTATTCCAAAAAAAATTTCGCTTGAAGATGGAACAGAGCTTACTTTAATTCAATTTAATTCAAATAATTATATTGAAGTTTTGGCTCTTGTTTTGAAAAATGAGAACTCTTATTTTTAAATAAATAATTTTATATATATATAATTTTTTATTTACTAACGCGTTTCTTCCCTTGAAGAAAATTATCTAGGTATATGAGGAGATTTTATTTTTATTTCGTAACACGTAACAAATGTCGTGTAGGATAATATCGTTAAATTTTCAAATTTTTATTTGCGAACATTCTAAAATAATTTCTTAAGTATTCAATATAAGGAAAGTTAAACTATGGGCGACGCTAAGTGATGTCATTTATTGCCTAATAAACGAATAAATGAAGGTCGCTTAGCATATTTTCTATAAAAATTTCTCGAACATTCAGGCCGGTAAATGTTCATACTGTTTATTATAAACAGAGAATTTACTTAAATATGTGTATCTATAAAAAGAACGTATAAACATAAAAAATGTCTTAAAAAATAATAGTCGGACTTTGTCCATTTCATAATGTGGGGCGTCATTTGTTTGGATGCGCATTGAGCAGATAGGAATGTATGAGAGAAAATCATGCAGAATTGTGTTTAAATACAGTAAAATTGGCTTTTCTAGCCGAACTCTCCGCTGTGGCCCAATCGGTGAAGGCACGTCAGGCTGTATGACGGTTTCGTATAGGATGCAGGTTCGATTCCTGTAGGTGGACGCATATTTTCTATGAAGATTTCTCGGACATTCAGGCTGATAAATGCTGGTTGTACTGTTTATTATAAAGAGAGAATTTACTTAAATATTTGTATCTATAAAAAATGTCTTAAAAATAATTGTCGCGCATTGTCTATCTTATTTATTGACATAATTAATCGATGATTTTATGTTGTACTTTATTATATTATTCGTATTAAACACTCGTTTTCCAACCCCAAATTAATGTGCCAAATTATATCCCCCCCCCAAAAAAAAAATTTAGGGATAAAAAACAAAACCCTCTGATTGACTGGAAAATAATAGGGTTTGCCCGCATTCCTAATAGCTTTGAAGGCAAATGTATTCTATGTCTATAGGGGAAAATTAGAATCAGCAAATTTGAAAATGAAAAGATACTCTTAAACCAAAGGAACGTATTTATTTTTAAATGCCGTCACCGCAGGATATTTGAACTTACATGGACTCCCATCGAACCAGCATGAACTATGATAGGACATTCATCTAGGAATCTCTGCTGCTCCCCAGTCTGAATTGAACTCAATTGAACTATTAACCATTAAAAAAGAAAATGAAATGATCAATTAACTGTCACACTGCACATCTAACTTCTCCC
>OZ010602.1:19192487-19287487 GCA_963932145.1 Acanthosepion lycidas
CATAAGTTCTGTTCGAATTTTGAATAAAGACAAGTGACCAAATGTTGCATTTAATTCCAGATTCAATCAGCAATGTATTTTCCCTGATTATCTATGACTTCCTTCCATCTATTAACAAGCTTACTATCAGGTCATCCCATAAGTTGTGTCCGAATTTTGAATAAAGAAAACAAGTGACCAAATGTTACACTTAATTATAGATTCGATCATCAATGTATTTTCCCTGATTATCTATGACTTCCTTCCATCTATTAACAAGCTTACTAATTTCATTGCTGTAAAATTCTTCTGGCTTTGATTCGAAGAACTCACAAAAATCAGTTTTAACCTCTTCCTGTGTTACAAAAGCTGTTTTTTCCAAATGATTCTGTAAGCTACGAAACAAATGGTAGTCTGAAGGAGCAAGATCGGGAGAATAAGGTGGATGAGGAATTTTCTCCCAACCAAGTTCTTCGATCTTTTGTGACGTAATTCTTGCTGTGGGGGGTCGCGCATTGTCCTGATGAAACATCACCTCTTTTCGATTTACTAGAGCAGGACTTTTTTTCTTCAAAACTTTGTTCAAACGCTCCAATTGCTGACAGTATATTTGAGCATTAATTAGGTGGTAAGAATTCAAAGTGGATTATTCATTGGCGATCACACCAGATTGAAAGAAGAACCTTTTGCCCATGAAGTTCCCGTCTCGGCTGTGGCTCGGGTCCTTCCCCTTTACCAAGCCACTGTCTACGACGCTTAACATTTCGATAAAAGATCCATTTTTTGTCGCCAGTCACAAGTCTATTAAAAAAAGGTGAAACAAGTTGGCGAGAATGGAGAGAAGAGCAGATGTCAACTCGGGATTTGAGGTTCTTTTCAGACAATTCATGAGACACCCATTTTCCAAGTTTAGGAACTTTTCCACGTTCTTGAAGATGACGTTGAACAGTTTAAACTGAGAACCACTACCAATTCCTCAAGTGATAAAGCAGGATTTTCCTCAAGGGCTGCTTCAAGAAGCTTTTCATCAAACTCAACTGGACGTCAAGTTGGATCTTCATCTTCAATGGTGAAATCTCCACCTCTGAATTTTGCAAACCATCTTCTGCAAGTTCTTTCATTCACACATTTCTCTCCATAAACTGAGTGAATGTTTCAAGCCGCTTCGCCTGTTGAGTTTCTTTTCTTGAACTCATAAAGCATTATGTCCCTCAAATGATTCTTGGGTACTTCCATGTTAGCAGGGTTTTAATCAAACAAAATTTAATTTTATTGTTCTCTCAAATAAAATTTGATCAGTTTAAATGCATCTAAATATAAAAACAATGTTCAGCGCCATTAGACATACTCTTTAAATTTCGTTCATTTTAAAAAAAAGTTAAAATTCGGGCAGAACTTATGGGATTACCTGATATATAAAACAGATGCTGTCTGTGTGTTTGTCTGTCTTTGTGATACCTTTTCACTCGAGATCCATCAAACGGATTTTTACCAAACTTGGCACGTACTTTGTACAATGAAAGAGTTTGGTTCTTTAGCGTAAAAAAATAGATAATTAAAAAAAAAAAAAAATTAATCGATAAGGCCGATAAAAAATCGATAAATCTTTTTTTTTTCTCCGATTTCATTCAAACTCGGTATGTCGGTTACTTACAACATGACGAGCTCAACGATACCTCATTTTCATTTCTGCGCCACTGCGTTTAGCGAAAAACGAAAAATCGATTTCGGCACAAATGGATTTCAACACAAATTTTAAACTAAAAACTCCCTCAGTTTTGAAGCAGTCTAATACAAACTTCAATCAATTGCATCCAACAATAAGTTGATTGTTTAAACGTCATTTAACTTGATAATTGAGTCCACACATATAGTGAAAACCCAAGTAAATAGTGAAAAATGGCGATTTTTATGGGTTTCTTTCGTTGATCTTTCAACCAATTTTCATCAAACTTAGAAATTGCTTTATAAATGCATCCTCTCTGGTAGTACACTGACAAATTGAATTTCAAAAACCACAAAATAGTTTTGGTCTGAAGTGGGTCTACATGCTGCCTGTTTTACCCCTTCATGTCCTCGGCTAAATTCGATCGAATAAATACAGACTACTTCTGTTATATCAGTAACTGCATTAATTCAAAATGTTTTTTTAATGAAAGTATTTTAAAGTAATTAAAGAAGATAGACTCTGTTACAACTAAACATGATGTTGTTTTCGCTCCATTCTAATTGAACGCTTTTTTTTTCTGATAGTCCAACTGGGCACGGCTGCAAGTTAAATAAGAACTATGAATTGGAATTTTAATAGAAGAATTTCGAAAGCACCGTTATCCTTGAAGTTTCTATTGACTCCAGCAAAAATAATACATTTATTCGATAGTGTCTGCTGTAGTCTAAGATCTTTCTCAAGTGTTAAGCTCTATCAGGTGGCAATTAAGCTAGCTCCGGCGGAGGGCTTTTGATTCGGCCTGCAGCACAATAGTAAGGGCGGAGTATATGCGATAGGCAACAATAAATTATAGCAGAACTCAAAATTGATCGCTGAATTTCAGTATTGCCTTAATATTTAACCTTACCTTTTAAAAATTCAACGATAATTCTTCTGTCGTCAATTAATTTAAAAAGTTTGATGTACGTAGGTCCTTACTTTCCGTACAAACAATTATTTTTATTTCATCGGTTGACTTTCGCTGGATTTCACAATGGATTTCGATTATTCCTGAATTTATTTCCAAGTTATAAAAATTGCTATCGCACAAAAAGTTCGTCGCAAAAAATCGTTGAAAACAATCACTGCGATTGTTTTCAACGATTGAAAATTTGGGAATCCAAAATTTCAGGTTTGCAGGTCCGGATCCGACCTGGAATATTTTTAATTTGCTCACGGAGTCGGCCTGATTTCAAAATCCTATGATATGTTGGGCCTCTATGAGTAAAGCTGAAAATACGGACAATTTTATTTTGAAACACTGTAATTTGAGAACTGTAGGTTTTCAATTTCGAATGAAGAGAAGACAATTTGGTCGCAGTATTAATGTATATATATGATGATGTTAATTCAATCAGGAGAACATCCAAGAAATGCAATCGAAAAAATATCTTGCAGATTGAGCCGTCAGATTGTCGCCTTTTTAGCCTACGGAGCGACCAGTGGTGGTCAAAAGATTTGAAATTCAACTCGAGTTCGACTACTCCTGTTCGAGAAAAAAAAATCAAAGTTACTTGGATTAAACTTGTGCGAAAACTAAGTCATAGCAACTAGGATGAACTTATTACGATGTACGGTCAAATTGCGTGAAACACGGGATAGTAAGCTAGTTTTAAACCATTAATCCGTGCAGAGAGGTCCGATGGATTTAAATTGATCTTGAAATTGAACTTTGGCAAGGTCAAGACATTAACAACTACCTCATTCATGCAGTAGATTACAAATATTTACAATTTCTGTCTGAATTTTGGGGATGGGGAGTTATCATTATTTTCACTATATTTCATTTAGACTATGTCTATATTTCTGAGATGAGGTATTATGTACATTATTTACATTATTCGGACTATTGTCCTCATCTTTGTCGCCATATTTATTATAACGTTTCGGCCCTTCAGTATCTCTCTATATTTCTGAGATGAGGTATTATGTACACCATTTACATTATTCAGACTATTGCCTCATCTTTGTCGCCATATTTATTACAACGTTTCGGTCCTTCAGTAACTCTCTATATTTCTGTGATGAGGTATCATGTACACTATTTACATTATTCGGACTATTGTCCTCATCTTTGTTGCCATATTTATTACAACGTTTCGGTCGTTGTACGCTCCGGCCTTCTTCAGTTGGTTGGAATGTCGAACTGAACCCTTTATTTCGCTCACTGGGGTAAACTGTTCTAGTTCCACGTGCCATGTCTAATGGATGCCAGTTTTCTTTTGTTAATTCCCCTCTCAAAGTTCTCCACCGCCTTAACCAGGTATTGGGTCTAGGACACATGGCACAGTGGATTATGGCATTGGTTAGATCCAGTGACAGGTCCCAAAGAGTGTGAGTTCAATACCTGGTTAAGACAGTCGAGAACTGGAGAAGGGGATTAACAGGAGATAACTGATAACTGACTTCCTTTAAAAACATGGACCCTGGAACTAGAACAATCTACACCAGTGAGCGAAATAAAGGCTTCAGTTTGACATTCCAATCACCTGAAGAAGGCCGGAGCGTACAACGTTGTAATACATATGGCGACAAAGATGAGGACAATAGTCCAAATCATGCAAATAGTGTTCATTTAGACTATTGTCCTCATCTTTGTTATCAAATACAAGGCAAAGATGAACACTGGAGTGCTAGACGTATGAAAAAATCAGGTCATATGCTAGGCTATGGTGGTCTCTTTAGGCTTAGCATATAAATAAATACAATGATTCTGCTGAGGCTGAGCGATACCCATTTGAATTTCTAAACTCTTTGACACCATCAGGAATGCCTCCTCATAAGTTCAGTTTAAAACCCGGTTCAATAGTAATGGTTCTTCGTGACAATTCTATCTGCATTCTGAAATGGTACAGAATTGGAAGTGATGGCCATGCATCAACATCCAATTGAGGCTTTTTTGATTAGCGACTCACTAATTGGCAGACTTGTCCTCATCCCCAGAATAAAGCTGGCGCCAAGTGGCTCTAATTTGCCATTCACCTTGGAAAGAACCCAGTTTCTTGTTCTTTTTCATATGCCACACACACAAACGCATATATATATATATATATATATATATATATATATATATATATATATATATATATATATATATTAAATGACTATCTTTCAAAAGAGGAAACTATTTATATGTAGCATGTAACATATAGTTTTGTACATGTATTGGTCTATTGTTTCCTGTATTCATATCGAAGGAAACTTGCATGGTTCTATGTTGGTAGGAGGTTGTACCACCAACTGATTGGCATTGGCAATTTTTGAACACATGGTAAACACTCCCAAGTATCTCTTTGTATTGTTTATTATCCCAGTTTATTATTTACTCAACATTCTATTAGTCGGTGCGTGGGAATTTCACAGGTCCCGCTAGTAGGGATATAGATAAAACAAATCTAAATTTAAATATATATATATATATATATATATATATATATAATAATCCATAAGTGGTAATGAATATGAAATAAATAAATAGGTTAACAATTAGAAAGCATAAAAGTGCTTCAAATTTCATGCGTATTGTCTTCAACAATACATCTGAGGAAGAGATAAAGAGCAGAGTAATTAGCAGACTTGTTCTCACCCCAGAATAAAGCTGGCTCAAAGCGACTTTAACTTACCATTCACCTTGGAGAAAACCCAGTTTCCTGGCCGTTTCTCATATGCCATGGCTACTAACAAGTCACAGGGGCAGACATTTGAGATGGTGGGATTGTTTTTACCCCAGCCAGTGTTGAGTCACGGGTAACTGTATATGGCATACCCTAGAGCTCGGTGGATACCTCGAGGCGGTGTAAGGGTTAGTAAGCTTGTCTTGTCAGAACATTTACGACTGAGTAGTGCGTTTGATCCTCACTGCGTGCCCCCTACTTTCGGCCTTGTGCCACATCTAAGCTACGCTTGGAAAATCAATATATTTCAGCACCTCAACGCGGCGTAATGGTTAGCAAGCTTGTCTTGCTAGAACAATTACAACTGAGTAGTGAGTTCGATCCTCACTGGGTGCCTCATACTTTCGGCCAAGTGCCACATCTAAGCTACGCTTGAAAAGTTTCTACTCTAGAGCTCGGAAACTCTCAGACGTAAGAGTTATTGTGCTGGGGACAGAGAGACAAGGAAGAGGACGACGAGGAAATGTTACTTGTCAGACGAAAAGTACTGACTTGAAGGAGTGAAGTATTTTCAGAAATTCTGGAGAACTTTGGTTACATTAGATATATTTATATGTATACATACATTATATATCAAATATGTGGTGCAGTTCAATTTATATTACAATGAATCATTCATACAAAAACAAAAACATATTCGCATTTAATTTTTTGTCTCTGATGCTACCTAGATTTTACTAAAAACAAAGTAATGTCCTTGCCTGAGGATGACTGGATATACAGTTGAAAGTACTTGCAGATTAAAACAAAAAAAAAACCTTATACAGCTTGTAGTTATTAAAAACGAGGATCATAACATTCATCGAGTGGTTAGTAGGTTGATGCAACTTTAAAATTTTGTTTGCGAAGGGATTTTGGCATGTTATATCATTAACTTTACTAATCTACTTTTTGTATGAATGATTCATTGTAATATATATATATATTCATTTCTGTAGTTTACTGCTACCAGCAAGCAGAAATATTTCTTCTCCCGATGAAACTAGTCGAGGAATCTAAATGAAGTAAATGAAGTAATAATAAAAAAAACGAAAGAATATTAATCTACAACCCAGTGTGTCTGAAGATTTTAATTTTTTAATATTTTTTTTACTGTTCAATATATATATATATATATATATATATATATATATATATATATATATATATATGTTAAGTGAATATCTTTCAAAAGAGGAAACTATGTGTGGCATGTATTATATCTACCTATCTATCTATCTATCTATATATATATATATATATATATATATATATATATATAGCCCTATTCTTTTCTTTACTCATATTGGAGGAAACTAGCATAGTACTATGTTGGAATATGGAAGTACCACAGACTGATTGGTATTGCCAATCTTTGCACACGTGGTCAACACTCCCAATTATCTGTATGTGTTGCTTATTTTCCCAGCCTATTAATATGGTATGTTAAAAAACGATAGATTTAGCAGCTAAACTTTATTTTCCTTATTTTTATACATACATATATGTAGAAAAATTTTAGTGCTTACTCAACAGTCCGTGGAAATTTTAGTGCTTACTCAACAGTTCCGTGGAAATTCCACGAGTTCTGCTAGTTATCAATGATTATTGGGAACAATTAATTATTTCAAAGATGTACTCTCATAGTCTTTAAATTTAGTAAGGCACAAAGCATATGCGCTGGTCACCAAGTGAGGATTGTAGATGTTGAATTAATAAGACAAGTTTTGGTACTCACTGATGAACTGCAGGGCTCAAGTAACAGTCTGAAAAACAAAGATGAGCAAGACGAATAAATAAAGGATTATGTAAATAGAAAACAAAAATAAACCAATAAAAAGGCGGCTTTTAGATATCAAAATATCAGAATATATGTAAGAGATATTGTTGTAAGTAAGTAGGTAGAGAAGAGCATTAGAAGCGGATTAAACTGAAATATGCAAAAGAAGTTGCGACCAAGCAAAGCAAATACGATTCTGAAAGTTTATTTTCGTTTCTTCATTCTTTATCACATCTGTGCGTGTGTATTTTTTATTCTTTTTTTTTTTTATAGTTTATTTCGGCAGTTTGCATTTGTGTTTCTTGTCTGTTTGGTTTTTCTTTGCTTTTGCGAAAGCGGATAACACCAGAAAAAGATTTCTATAAAATGTAATTCAAAATTAAACATAAAAGTTTTAAAAATACAATACTATTCTTGCTTACTTTCAAAAAGTCGGAATAAAAAACTTTCTGTCTGTATATATATATATATATATATATATATATATATATGAAAACCCGGGTTGGAATCACACCATAGTCGATGTGTCAGGAAGGAGACTGTCTGATGTTATCAAGTTTTTGAAAATACATTGCTATATCTGCATAATTTCCAAAAGCCAGCATAAAACCTGTATGTATGTATATGTATATATATATATATATATATATATATATATATATATATATATATATATATATATATAAAAGAAAACATTGAACTCAAGACTCAGAGGCGACAGGCTGTTTCATGCTACACGCAATCGTCAAGATGCGAGTGTTGGATTTTTCTCAACTATTTATATGTTGACGATTGCGTCTAATTGCATTTCCAAAAGCCAACATAAAACCTGTCTGTGTATATATATATATATATATATATATATATATATATATATATATATATATGTGTGAGTGTGTGTGTGTGTGTGTGTGACCCGGATTCTAATTTCTCCATTATCGGTTTGTCAGGAAGGAGACTGCCTGATGTTATCGGACTGGAAGGGTCGATGCGTGCGTGCGGTAACTTTGGACAGTGTTAGTGAACCATATCACGGGTTGACCTAAGCCTTCTGAGTGAAATTGGGTAGACAGAACCCTTTGGGATCGTCGATAGCTGTGCTAGCACGAAGTCACAAATCATCGTGGCCGAGGGCTTGAGCGTGCTGGCCTTGTTCATATTTTTGATCATGCTTGATAACAAGCTCTTTCCCAGAAACTGTAACAAAGGAATGCTCAGCATAGTTGCAGTATAAACCTCAGGTGGTCTATGTGGGCATTTCAAATGCACCTGAGCAAACGTCTCCAATAGAGATTGGCTAGTCGCACGAGTAGACTGCTATCCTCGAATATGAGTGGTGAGCTATATATATATACTAGAAGTAGAGCCCAGCATTGCCCGCTTATGTAACAGTAAGATCAAATGAGATAGATCAAGTATCGACCATCATAAAGACTGAAAAATAAAATTGACAAGGATAATTGTTTAAGGTTGACGGACACGCATGTCTTAATTAGTTTTATTTTTTTTTAATTTTTTTTTTTGGGGGGGTTACGAATTGGTCAAAACCAAACTCAAACAAAAACATTGTTTTCAATCGTTATGAGTCTACCGATTGAATAGAATTTTATTATAAACAATTGTCTTGTAAATGGAATTTTTAAAACATTCTGAATGTAAAATTAAAGAAAAAGGTGTGCAAGACAATAAGAAACACTACCTGCCAAAAAAAGTGAAATTTTGTTGAAATCGGTTGAAAAATGTAGGAAATCCGATCCCATATATAAACCAACACACACACACACACTACCAACCTGGGTTTTATAATAAGTATAACTCGATATGAGTTGTTCCCCTTTCATTAATAATCTCTTAATCGTGTTTTCAAATTGATTTCGTGCAAAAGCAATTGTTTTTTCCAATTTTTGGCGCTGTCAGAACGACCGCAAGGTAATTTTACGTAGTCCTGTGAAGTTTTGTTGAAATCGGTTGAAAAATGTAGGAAATCCGATCCAATATATAAACGCGCGCGCGCGTACACACACACACACACACACACACACACACACACACACACACACAATCTGCGTTTTATAATAAGTAAGATTATTTTTATAGATACAAATACTTAAGTAAATGCTAAGTGGTATAGAATGTCACGTTATATGGCGGATCCGTGCAGGATACAGGTTCGATTCCTGCCGAAGGACATATACTTTCTTTGAGATTTCTCGGAAATTAAGCCCGTAAATGTTGTTAATACTGTTTATTATAAACAGAACATTTACTTAATTATTTGTATCTATAAAAAATAACCTATAAAATTATATATATATTTAAATACTTGTCGGACTTAGTTCATATATATATATATATATATATATATATATATATATATATATATATATATATATATATATATATATATATATATATATATATATACGCGTTTCATCCTTTAGGACTTCTATCTGTGTATCTAGGTATCTATCTCAGTCTATTCAGATCTATCTATCCAGCTACCTAACGTGATGAGTCTTTATCTATCTATCTTAATGATATGTCCCGGAAAGGGATATATTTGAACAAAGTAGCTAAGTCGTTTTGGCTACTATAACCAAATAGAATACGGTATCAGTAATTGACTGGTACATGTCGTAGCCGCAGGTAAGAAGTGTAAATCAATGGCGTAGTCCAATGGGCGTCGTTCTAGACTTAGCTCTCAGACTAAGGCTCTTTTCCTCACCTACACGACTGTCGGTATTTATGACGGACACCAGCCAATCATATTCCAGTGAGGGCGAACTCAGGTGTATGCATATTCCATTATATCACTCAATATCTAAGATATCCCCAACTCTTTCCATTAATCCCTCACATATTTTTATCTATATATTTTAAAGTTATTTTAAACACGTTTTTCTTTCACTTTTAATTTTAAATTAATGTTTCATTCTTCATATAACCCCAAATTAATGGTATAAGGTTAATATTCGGGTTTAATTTTTTAAAACTTCTTCCCTTTTGTTTCACCCTTCCATGACCCCTTACTTGTGCCTTTCGTCTGACTGAAACACTGAAATGGATAAATTCTGTATTAGGTTTTCGACTGGTGTTTTTCTTTTAAGCTTTCAGAGTTAAATTTCCATTTCTGACACGAACTCAGTCCACACCGGGGTTGATAAGATGGACGACCGATATCTTCGTCTGCCGACACAAGCTATATCCCATATGAGGTGATTTGTGATTTTATTGTTTATTAATATATATATATATATATATATATATATATATTGGCTCCTGAAATAAATATTAATTTCAGTTGAGCTCTCTAGGGAGTTGGTTTGGGTTTGTAAACAGTGACTATTATAGCTTATATATAGCGAGACTCTTCGCATAGCGAATTGAGTGACTGTCAGTCACTGGGCGTGTTTCTAAAAATAAATATGCTAAAAATCCGCCTGCTTCCCTGCCATGCGCCGACGGCTTAGTGGTAGAATCTTCGGCTGATACCAATTCAGTCGGTTTTCGATCAGAGCTAGAGGCATCAGGTTGTCTAGCCACACTGATGAGCTGCGAAACAGTCTCTCTGTGGATGACGTTATATATATATATTGAACAATAAAAAAATATTAAAAAATTAAAAACTTCAGACACACTGGGTTATAGATTAATATTCTTTCGGTTTTTTTTATTATTATTTCATTTAGAGTCCTCGACTAGTTTCGGCCAAAATGGTCATCATCGGGAGAAGAAATATTTCTGCTTGCTGGTAGCAGTAAACTACAGAAATATTGTACGTGTGAACGCCATCGTTTGTTTTGCGTACGTTCATGTACCTATGCAGGGCTAGTACAAGGGTCTATGATAGCTCTCCCACCGCATCTATATTACGGGCCTCTCAGTCTACTAGGTATCAATTTTCATAAGCTAGTGTAGAGGACCATGTGGGTTTACGTGTTGTTGAATTAGAAACACGTGTTGTTTATTCCTGCAAGAAGAAGGTCAAACTACAAGCACATGGCGGACTCCAACCGAAAATGTAAAGAAAAACAAATAAGACCGATATATATATAAATGTCAACAAATACATGTATTAAACAACAAATTTACAAGTGACAAAGACATCAACATTTGTGTTTGTGTGTGAACGTAAAGAGTTTGTATTTTGGGTGATATTTCGTACGTACGTGTGTTTAATGGCGTTTTCCCTCAAGTGGGCGAAAACGCGGATTTCTGCGAGAGATCACATTTTTAAACGTGTTTGTTGAAATGCAAAAAAGTCAAAAAAAAAAAAAAACTAGGCAAGAAGTCGCCCAGTATTTATAGTGTACGGAGAGCGACACCTAGTGAACATTTAGGGAATTAAGGAGGAGCTAACTCCGACACTAGTATTCATATAAATACGCATTTTATTGTCGGTTAATGGATCATATGCAATGCAGGTAAATAATTCAACTAGAAAAATTGAAAATAAATATATCTAAATATAAATTAGAGACATGTCATAATAGATCTTTCCATATTGAATAAATCCGGTATGTTTGCGGCTATTTTTATATCAATCGGAGATACTTCTTGGTAAAAAGTTGAATAATTTTAACTCATTCAACATTATAGATAAAAAATAGGGAATTTTATGTAGTTTAGAGATTTAGCATGAGCAAGGCGAATTCATAGATTCTCCTTTTTCTCAAATGACATCAAAATCCACGAAAATTTATCATCCTTTAATTATCAGTTGGGCTTAGTTTAATTCGTAACGTATATAAATGTAAGTAGAAAATATATACCTAGCAAATGTCAGAAAACCATGCCCGACCCCCAATCAGGGTTGCTTCAATGTCAGGTGTAGTTCACACTGGCCCTGTGCCTCTGTATGTGTTCTTTGTGTAAAATATTAGAGAGATAAGTAGACAGACTATACTCTCTTTATTAACGCAGATGTTGAAAAAATAATCGCAAAGTAATAAGGATTTTTAATCAAGGGAAATCACTCGATAACTTAAGAAGCTTTTTGACATCTTCCCCAAGGAATAAACGAATAACTAGATAAAAAAATCAATCAGTATAAACGGTATAGGGAATGATTAAAAAAAAGACGCCACATTCGATTTTATACAATTCCTAGAAGACTATTAAAACAATTCACTACAATGCTTTTACAGTAAAGACAGCAAAGCAGAAAGAGGAGAACATTTGAGCGACAAAACCAAACATCTCTCATTTGAAGGCTAATGCTTTCCACACGAGTCTACCGAGAGCGGCGTTAATGATTGGAAATCTAATTAAAGATGACGTCAATTACCTCAACTTTATTGCAAGGTTCGGACACAAAGGTAGCAAGTTAAAGACAAACCAACAACAACAACAAAAAACTATTAAAGCAAAACAACAAAATTCTATCAAAAACACTAAACGCACCCTCACGATAGTCATTTACTAAACTTAGCTTAGTCTGGCACAAGACCTCAAGAATATGGCGCCAAACGAGAATTATAATCGCTACTCAGTTTCAATGTTCAAACAGACTAGTTCGCTAATTGTCGACTCATTGCAAGGCGCCCAGTAACTACTTTTTAAACTGGGCTGAGTTTGACACACACACACGCACACACAGACACACACACACACACACACACACATATATATATATATATATATATATATATATATGAATGTATGTATGTATGTATGGTGCGACAGAAATACAAACCCAATACCTTAAAGTAAACAAATAAGATAAAAAAAAAAACGACAAAACTAATTAAATAAAATAAACAAAAAATAAATGAATACATAAACTAATTGAGTAAATTATAGAAAAATTAACAAACTACGAATACCCTCATAAATACAAACAAATATGAAATGGACAAATTCCGATAATTATTTTATGACATTTTATGTTTATAGTTTCTTTTTATAGATACAAATATTTAAATAAATGCTCTGTTTATAATAAAAAAGTATTAGACAACATTTACCGACCTGAATGTCCATGGAATTTTCATATAAATAAATATTAAACCCCAGATAGGAACCGAACCTGTATCCTATACGGAACCATCATATAGCTTGACATGTGTTTAACCGATTTGGCCACAGAGGAGCGTTCGGCTATCAAAGTCGATTTTATTGTCTTTAAACTACAATCTCCCACGAATCTCTCATATACTCTGTGGCTAAAAGGTTAAAGGCACGTCAGACTATATGACGGTTCCGTATGGTATACAAGTTCGATTCCGGCCGGTAAATGTTATTAATACTGTTTATTATAAACAGAACATTTACTTGAATATTTTCATGTATAAAAAGAATGTATAAACATAAAAAATGTCTTAAAACAAGTAAATATATAAATAACAATCAATAACAAATAATCAAGTAATCAATAATCAATAACGTGTAAAGCGGTATCACTGTTAAATATCTACAGATAAAAGCATTCGAATCCATAATTATTCATGGGAAAATCAATGTGGATCATAATCCCTACTTGGAAATTATTGTGGCCTTGTTAGAGCCAGAAATATAGACAAAAAGAGAGGAAGTAAGTTAACCAAATATATTAACAGAAACAGTAATACAAACATACAGACGAGAGTGGTACAGCAAGAATGTTCGGTCCGACTTTCAGAGCAGACTGCTGAAGAATTCCCTCTCCAAAAGGCAGTACCTACTCCTATTTATAGCTGAGGGAGTCCATGCGTGCGTGGATAAATTACCATAACAGAAATAGTGGTCAAACTAATTCGGCGATAAACCCATCCCCAGGAAATCAGCTGCTTAACTCCATTTAGAACAAGGGTGCATATATGAGTCCTTCAACGAGGATAGAAAGCACTATGATGCATACAGTCTGCGAGGCCAGCTTGCTAACACTTGGTGTTTGTTGAGGTAAATGTCGGGAAGTGTTATGGGATTTGCCTTCAAGTCTTCATGGTCGTAGGATATGGCACATGGTCGGTTTAACGTGGGCTGCCCAAACGCGCACATATAGATCAAGGGCCGGCGGTTACTGTTAGTCTATAACCAATAACCCTGCTCTTCAATGCAGTCAGGGTGGTGCTGCTATCTATCTATCTATCTATCTATCTATCTATCTATGTTTAATAATATCTAACATTTTAGCTTTCTTGGTTTACAAAATATCCCTCTCTGCTTACTATCTATCTATCTATCTATATATCTATCTATCTATCATAAACATCTGTTTATCTATTTATATTTCCACTTTTACTATCTATCTATCTATCTATCTATCTATCTATCTATCTATCTATCTATCTATCTATCTATGATCCTTCCTAGGCAAATATCTTGGGCGGGTACAATATAGCGAATGAATATAATATATTGCTGCATATATTATATATTCTGTTATTAATAACCAATCAGTGTTCCGACATAAGTAAGGCGTGGTTTCATTATTTTTTTGTTGGTTTTATATTTAATTCTCATAGGTTTTATGACGATAAAATTTGAAAAAAAAAAAAAAAAAAAAAGAAACGCACTACGACATAAGGTAATTCAGAATTGATTAATTAATTTTAAATTTAATTAAATTGTAAATTAATTTTACATTTTCTTCCGAAGTAGATTTGTATAATTCTCGACGAAATTCTGTTATTATTCGTAAATTGGAAAAGAAGATCAATAAAATTAACAGACATAAAATTTTGGCCATTTTCAATAATATTTGGCTTAAACAAAATTTTCTGCCTAAATAAACAATATATATATATATATATATATATATATATATATATATATATACATACATATGGCAAAATATGGCCTTCATTGACCGAAGATAGTGATAGCAACTGAAACAGTAGTACCCACTAAAAATAACGTTTATTATATATATATATATATATATATATATATATATATATATATATATATATATATATATATGTGTGTGTGTGTGTGTGTGTGTGTGTGTATATTTATATATACTTGAGTTCAAAAGTTTGAGATGATCACTAGTATTTTTTAAATTCACCACAAAAGTGTCTTTTTTTAAGATAAATAAGACAAAATTATTTTTTATGATATAAGATATGAGACAATTTTTTTATTGGCCACGATAAAATCACCAGATAACGAAGAAAAAGTATACATAAGATTAACTGAAGGACCCTGGAAACAAAGAAATTATACACACAAAACATCTTTCACAAATAGTAAATATGCGAACAGTACAATGCTTTCTAAGTATATCTGGGAAATTAAAAACAAAACGCACATCACACCAAAAATATCTTGGAAGATAAGGAAAAGATCATCAGCCTACAACAATAAATCAAAAACTTGCAAACTTTGCTTGGAGGAAAAATAGCTATTATTACTTTCCCAGACCAAAATAAATTATTAAATAAAAGATCCGAGCTCATCTCAAAATGCAGACATGAAAACGAATTTTTACTACGTTACTTAAAAATTGAAAACGGAAAAAATAAAATAAAAACAAATAAATAAACAAATAAACAATATAACAATAAAAATAAGCAAAATTAATTAATGCAAACAAATTACCAAATCACACCTGTTAGAATAGAAGAAATAGAATAAAAAACAAAACAAAAAAAACAAACGAACCCAAATAAATGAAGTAAGTAATAAATAATTTTGCGAACCATTATGACCAAAATACTAGTTAGACTAAAATATCAACCCCAAAAATCGGACAAAAAAAAAAAAAAAATAAATAAATAAAATAGCTATAACTGTTATATAACGATAAAAAAATAAAAATAAAAAATAGAAATAAAAAATAAATACTACGTTACTTAAAAATCGAAAACCGAAAAGAGAAAATATACAAGCAAAATAAATTGACCTAAATTCATCCAAGTAAATAAATAAACAAACCAACCCCGATAAAGTTACCGTTAGAAAAAAAACAAATAAAGATTATCAACCCAAATAAACACAAATTAAAAACTGTTCCCGCCAAAATAATAGTTAGAATAAACTACAAGAATCAACCTCAAAACCGATTAAATAGCTTTAATTAAATTCTCAGACCAAAACAAAACTATTAAATAAGTGATACAAACAAATTTTTACTACGTTAATAAAAACACCGATTAAAAAAATAAATAAATAAAATAAGAAACAAAAAATAAAAATGAAAAACAAGCAATATAATTTAACCCAAATAAATAAACAAACGACTTTCGGTAAAATAACCGCTATAATAGACTACACATAATGCACCACTGACCCGTATATATATAATTAGCCGAAAAAAAAATAACAGCACACGTGGCCTGACGATTGCATATAGCATGAAACAGACTGTAGCCTCTAAGTGTTGACTTCTATCTTCACTTTTATATTTACACACGCTCTATCTCTGATATTGAGCACTTTATTCCATAAATATAGCACACCTTAAGACTATATTTCTTCATATATATATATATATATATATATATATATATATATATATATAGAGAGAGAGAGACAGACAGAGAGCTTCATTATTAGATAGATTCATTAATCATTGGCAGGTTATTTAAAGCACAAAAATGATTTTAGGCTCTATTTTTGTGTGCGGAAAAAAATAAGGATTTTGGGATACAAGTCTTACTAATTAAAAAAAAAATAGATGCAGTGAGAATGCCATTTCCAACTGCACATCCAGTCTTAGAGCACATGGTCCCCCCAAGTGGTCAAGGTACTGAGTCGTCTCGGCATAGCTTAACTTTGGTGACGAACGGGTGTTTCAAAATGATGTCGTTGTAAGCCCTTGATTGTTTGATAGATATATAGATAGACATATACGAACAGAAATATATAGGTAGATAGATATAAACTAACTGGGATATATATATATATATATATATATATATATATATATATATATATATATATATATATATATATGTGTATGTGTGTGAAGTGTGTGTCTGAAGTGTGTGAAACACATATGACCATCTACCTTGTATTTTTATTTTTGCCACAAAAAAACGACTGACTCAAACAATGAAAATTTGCTGGCAATGTCTTTTGCCACTGATTTTCATTAAATGCGTGTGAGTTCCTTCCGTCTGTACCACTTAATAAATTAGACATTGGCAAATACTGTGAAAGCATAATGTAAGTCTGAAAAAAATATAAAACACAAACGAAATAGCTGAAAGAATAAAACTGATTTGAAAATCAAAAGAAAAAAAAAATATATAAAATGAAACTTCGTATTTTTAATCATTTGATTAAACATTTACGTTCTGACTGGATTTCGTGTTTCCTATCTAGGTGAAGGTTGTTTACATGGCTCCCGTTAAGGCACGAGCGACTTTATACTTCGAGTTTCTATTTACTTTCAATTAAAAATTTCCTTTTCATTTTGTATTAAAATCAAACTCCTCCATTTTCCTAAAGATTAATCAAGTGTTTGTTTGCTGAGAGCACTTAAACTCTTCTGCAGACATTAAGAACTGAATATTTAATAACTTTTTATTTATTTTAATCCGTAATAATGTGTTGTATTCATACGTTTTTTTTGTTGTATTTTTGTTCTTTTTTTTCATGCTTCGTCTCGTTAAGGAGAGCGCTCTAATCAAAGACAAAATTATCACGTGCCTTGGAAAGTCAATAATTACCACTAAAGATGCACGTCGATGGCAGATATTTTGGACTAGCATTTGCACTAATTCTACCTTAGCTTCTTCGTGTTTATGCAACACGCCCTTTCGAGCGCTTCTTTGATACAGATTGAAGCCATGTCTCAAGACACTGGCGTTGTAATCTGCATCTTTGACGAGCGATGGTCATATTTAACATGCATAGCAGATGCCAGCACCGTTGTTGATGGCAGCAGTATTGTCAAGATCGTTGCCCCACGCCCAATGTTAAAATTAGCATATGGCTTAAAAGATCCATCAGTTGCCACCTGATCACGCCCTCATTATCCGATAAGAAAATTAATCCGAATTAATTATAGGCTATTACCATTATGATTACAAATGGTTTGATCTTGTAATAATAATTAAAAAAAATTTGACCTCCCTGAAAATGAAAGGAGAGGTCCGATTTCAAATGACTACTGCAGCACCATTTGTTTAAAAACTAGATACTGAATGCACAATTGGAAACGGTTTATTTATTGCAAAGATTTTGCATATATATCATATATATATATATATATATATATATATATATATATATATATATATATATGTTTCATTAAATAATATAGACAAGTGTTGTCTATTTATTTTATGTAAATTCTTTTCATGACGTGTCATAAGTTTAATAACATTATCATTGAACGAAAAAAGAAATTCACAATATTGATCCATGTTTTAATACAATCTAAGCTTTCGGCTTACATAAGCCATTGTCAAAGATGTCAATTACAATATATTAAGCAATATACGGACAAGACAGTGATGATAGCCTGTGATTGTTTACATAGATTATTTCTAAGCAACGATAAACACGTGCATATAAGACGCTAGAAGCGAAAATCGCATCGCATCTCATGACGTCACACATGACCACGCGAGAGTGAATTGGAGAAGTATGAAGTATGGGAATCCATTGGTATAAACCAATGGCTTCTGTTACCAATTATAGACATTTAAGGATATTTGTATTGATTCAATAGTTGATTTTGTTTAGGTTGGGTTTCAACTGTTTGATGTGTAATGCTTCAAGGATTTTTAGTTTTTGTCTATTGTTTTCATGTCGAAGTATAATTGTGTTTAACGACAAGTATTTTACGGTATTGTGTATGCGGGCAGACATGTTGTTTTAAATGCCTAAAATGACATTATTTTTAAAAAAAGCTGATAAGACCAACATTTTTGTCATCCTAAACAAATTGTATTACAACAAAAAACTTGACCACATACTCCATGATCACATGAAGTTTACAAAAACTCAACACACACACACACACACAATATATATATATATATATATATATATATATATATATATATATATATATATATATATATATATATATATACAACATGATGGTGTCTCCATGCGTTCAGTAATGGGTCCGAAATTTATCAATTTCTACATGTCGAAGTTCGAAAATAAGATATTTACAGATTTAAAAAAAAAACATATATGCCATCGTACAGTGAGTGCTAGTGTTAATAAAAGAGTTGCCGATATAATATAAGGGGGTTATTAAGTATATATTAATACATATATAATAAATTAATCATTAATTATTAATTAATAATAGCATGGTTCCATCGCTACACAGGAATTACCATGTTTCAAAAACAGAAACTAACAACTTCAAGGCATTTTTAATGTAATTTCTGATAGCTAAAAAACAACCGGTTTCGTCCCAGTCTTATGAAGTTTACTCCTGGGAATTAAAATAAGAGACGTGTAAACTAAATAGAGGATGACTGATGGGGAGAAAAAATACAAGGAAAACTAGAGCCCAATAACATTCAGACCCAACAAACAATCCCTCTGTTTACAGAGGGAAAGCTTGCAGGATTTGATATATAAGGACTCCAGAACCTTTAGGCGATATGAAGAGTGGTACCTTGATAAGATAGAAAAACGCTCAGTACTTAATTCAGAGACATAATTCCTGCTATTTATGCTGTGCAATTGAAGACCCGGATGTATTGACGAGTTGACTGGCGACTGGATTCAAAATCCTAAAAGTTAAGTGTTGCTTTATTCTCAAATCCAAGCGCTGAGACGTCCTCCCTATGTTGTTGGGTCTACAATTACATTCATATTTGTAAATCACGGAATTAACATGATGGCGGGTGCAAGGAGGACACTCTTTAAAATGGAAGAAAGAATTGGTCTACATTATTTCCATTATTCGGACTATTGTCCTCATCTTTGTTGACATATTTATTACAATGTTTCGGCCGTTTTACGCTCCGGCCTTCATCAGGTGGTAGTAATGTCGAACTTAACCCTTTCAAGAATAAAGTGATGAATATGGCGACAAAGATGAGGACAATAGTCTGAATAATGGAAATAATGTACATAATACCTCATCTCAGAAATATAGATAGATACAGAATTGGTCTAGTACCAAATATTACTCGAACATTAGCCCAAAAATAACAATTGTCGTTAGCACGCGAAATTCGCGTAGCTAAAGACTCTGAACCAATAAAGGGAAAACAAATAAACAGGACATTTCTTAACAAGATGCGGCTTAACCTTATGAAAATCATTGACAAAATTATTGGGCTCTAATTTTCCTTGTATTTTTTCCCCCGTCAGTCATCCTCTATTTAGTTTATACGTCTCTTATTTTAATTCTCAGGAGTAAACTTAATAAGATTGGAACGAAACCGCATGTCAGAAATTACATTAACAATGTCTTTTAAATTACGCTTAGCCCTTGCTATTCTATCTATCTATCTATCTATCTATCTATCTATATATATATATATATATATATATATATATATATATATATATATATATAATTAATTAATTAAGTTATAAGGAACTTGGTAAACCGAACTGGTAAATCCAAAGAGGATGAAATCCCGAGAGCTCAATGTGAGGACAGAGCTAATATGTAATGAAAAACAAACCACTTTAAGGTACCATTACGATAATTTATTTCGCCTAAATCCTTTTTTAAGAATTCAGTATCATCAGGTAAAACTTTCAACAACAATTCGTTGTTGGAAGTTTTACCTGATGATCCTGAATCCTTAAAAAAGGATTTAGGTGAAATAAATTATCGTAATGGTACCTTAAAGTGGTTTGTTTTTCATTACATATATATATATATATATATATATATATATATATATATATATATATATATATATATATTCTCAACACTGTGACACAGCGAAACACTTTATCTATGGATGAGTATATATATATGCTCCCGGGAATCCGGTTGAGCTCTCGAAGGAAAGTGGGTTTGAAAACGGCGTCTCCTACTGCTATTAAGCATTACTCTTCAACTATGAATTAAGTTCTCCGGGCCGTTGGCGTATTTTGCATAGAGAAAAAACGTTATAATTCCTTCCTTTCTACCGTGCAACGATGGCCTAAATATCTGACTTTATTTCTAGTGGATACTCGTATTTAAGTAACCGCCTGTTTTTTAATTAAATGTTGATTGATTTATTTTTACCCAACAGCCTGAATATTTGAGAAATCTTATAAAAAAAAATACTTGCTTTATTTAAAAATATTTTCGATGGTCATTTTACTGAACAAAGTTAACGAGCTAATCTGGTTGGCAGATGCGCAGTGAAATCGATCCTCTCTGGGTACCCATTTCGTGAGCCAAATTTCAGCTTAAGTTTTTATAATTTTCGGTGAGGGCTAATTCGTAGAAAGGTAATCTGGTTGATCACTACTTGTACGTAATATGTTTGATCCGCTCTGGTTACTCGTTCATTAAGACCTTGTGCCAAATCTCTGTTTAATTTAATTTTAATTTTCGGTCATGGTCAGTTCCTAGTGAGTTGATCTCGAAGATCATACCTCAGGCGTATTCTTCGATCTCATGTCACAGTCCGTTTCTAATAACCTTCTGTTAAATCTCAGCACGATGTTTTAAATCTTCAGTGAGGGTTAATTCTTACAGAAATAATCTGGTCGAACATTACTCGTGCATAATCACTGGTTGTCCGTTTCTTAAGGCCTTGTGCCAAATCTCTGCTTATTGTCTTTAAATTTTCGGTGTGGGCTTATTTTTAGAGAACTAATATGGTTGACACTACTAGGACTTAATGTGTTTAATACTCTCTGGTTACTAGTTTATTAAGAGTTTTAACCAAATTCCAGCTTAATTTCTCTTATCGTCAATGAGGGTTACTTCTTTGTGTGCTCATCTCGTAGACCATAAATCGTGCATAATGAGTTCGATCTTCTTTAGTGGTTGTGCGTTTCTTAAACCCTTGTGTCAAATATCAACTTAATTATTTTTATTTCGTTGAGGATTAATTCTTAGAGAGCTAATCTGGTTGAACATTCTTTTCTTTCTTTTTATATGCCGTGTTCTTTCAGGACGATCATGGCTCTCCACTTTCTCCTATCCCTTGTAACTCTCAATTAGTTTCGTCCCTCTGCCACCACCCCAGACTACATTCTGTCATCCACTTGCTTAAACCCGCCAGGTATGTCATGCATTGCTTTTCCTTGTCTCTCTCTCCCTCTATTCGACCCGTGAGTATCAGATCCTTCAGGCCCTCCTTTCTCATTAGGTGTCCCAGAAATTTCAGATGCCTCTTCCGGATGTTAAGTATAAGCTTCCTCCTTGTTTGCATCCTCTCTAAGATCTCATCGTTGCTCATACGCTCGGTCCATGATATTCTCAGCATCCCTCTGTAGAACCACATCTCCGCTGCTTCGAGTTTCGTCTTCATCTTTGAGGAGGCCGTCCAACATTCCCTTCATTGTAGGATGACATATGTCACGTAGCAGCTCAGTGCTCTTTTCTTTTCACCAAAGAAATTAGGTCGAATATTACTAGTGCAAAATGAATATAGCCCTCGCTATTTGCTGTTTCTTATGGTCTTTTGCTAAATTTCAGCTACATTTTTGTTTACACTCGATGTGGGTTAATTCTTAGGCAGTTGATCTGATAGACGCTTGCTAGTGGGTAATAAGTTCGAATTGGGTGCCCATTTTTTAAGGTATTATGCAAAATCGTTTCTAAGTATCATTATAGCGCCCCGGCGTGGGTTAATCTTTAGTGAGCTAATCTGTATGATCTTTATTATTGAGCAGCGAGTGATCCTTTCTGGATGCCCATTTCTTAAGTCATTTTGCTCACTTTAAACCTAGCATCTTGGAGCGCCACAGTTTGGGTTACCTTATTAGCAAGCTAATGTGTTTGACCATTAATCCTTGGTAATAATTGTCAGCAGTACTCACTGGTTCCCCATATTTTTGGCCTTGTGACGAACTTAGTAAACAGTATATTAATGTTTTGTTTCACTATATTCTACCATATTTTAGGCAACTGCCTATTTCAATTTTCCTAGAAACTTTTATCTTTTTCAGTAAGGAATTGTTTTAAACTCATTCTGTAGTCATTCAGAGAAATGCATTTTTTTTATTTAAAATTAAGATGAATGGACAAACGAGTTAAAACGTTTCATTCAAATAGAAACATTTTTTTCTTAGTTTATTTAAGAAACGTAAGGTTTAGATTTGTCCAGATGGAATATAGTTCTGAGGAACGATACACGACATAGAACTTGTTCGGAAGCCACACATCAAAGAGGCTAACATAAATGAGGTGGTTCAAATTGATTATCAACTCTAGGATTTGATATTTTGAATAACGTCATAGAACTTTGATTATTCACAAACAAATTGTTCGCTATCTAGTCAACATTATAGTGAAGCATTTTTCAGCTCAAGATCTTGCAATTTTAATTTTTGACATGTTCGATCATTTACAAAACATTCTCCGTCTGAGTTCCATTTTGAACTTTCTTAAAATAAATAAAATAATATGCTAACATATTCCTGTTATTTCCAATGTTAAAATAAGCAAATAGAAGCTGACAGGACATCTGCCACAATACACACAAAAGCGATATTTGAATTAAGCTAGGTAACATTAGACATTCCCAATGCCATCTAACGGCACCCCCACGAGAAACAGTGTATTTTTAGGTAACTAAATAGCAAGAAGGCCAGAAGAAGTTGTTTTAAAATACGCAACAGACTAGATATTTGTAATTGCACTGAAAGTCTGAAAATAACTTTTCATGATCACGTCGATAGCATTAAAATCTTCACGACATTATAAGAATAACAAGAGTGAAAAGAAATGTAATTAGCTCTAATTCTAGCTTCGGCAGTATTAGCAAAAGAAGATAGACAGTTTACGATGTTACACGGAGGATGATTACAATTGCTGTCGTCAGTAGTGTCTGTGAGAGCAGTGACAAATAAAGTATCTAGACCTACTAATAGTACAAACCAGCTTACCACAACTAAAAAATAAAAAAGCATTTGCATCATAAAACCCTGCTAATGATACAAGAATAAATATTATGTTATATGCTGATATCTGAGAGACAATGATACACAACTCCCTATATCAGACTAACAGTGGATTATTGAATGCCAAAAAGGAAAGAAGTGATTCGCGTTTTGTCCGACAAGAGAATGTCCGATTATTAATGTTTTTTTTTAACAATGGGATGATATATAAGGTCGGTGCAAAAATAATGTCGTTTTCTCACATATGTGAGAAAACGACATTATTTTTGCACCAACCTAATATATGTATCAGGCAAGAGAGACGAAAGAAAACAAACAATAGTTAACAAGTCTACATAAAAAATGCAGATGCTAAAACGCTTACTTTTAATTACTGATATTGAATATATACAGTGGAGGGGGAAATAAATATTCGTACACATGAAAAATTGTATTTTTATAAATGTAAAAGCCTTAACTAAAACAAATTTTGATACATTTTATGTGTAAAGATACATTTTATTAAAAATAGTAATAAACTTAATTATTTCTTATTCTAACAGAAATTAATGCATTTTTTTTTTCATTTTAACTGATGAAAAAAATATTCGTACAAAACAAAAAAAGCATATTAACTTAATTTAATACTTTGTGGAATATCCTTTATTGAGTTCAACAGCTACCAGTCTATTCCTGTACGCCTCAACTAATGATTTGCACATATTGAGTGGTATTTTGTCCCATTCTTCTTGGCGTATTGTCTTCAAATTGTTGATATTTGTTGGTGCTCTTTTCCCAATTTGAATTTTCAAATATCGCCATAAATTCTCGATTTGGTTCAAATCTGGGGACTGATTTGACCATTGCAATACATCAACGTTACTTTCAGCTAACCATTTCCTGGTAGATCTAGCGGTATGCTTAGGATCATTATCCAGTTGGAAAACCTAATCAGGAGGTAGCCGATGTCTTTCAACAGAACGCATTAAATTGTTTTGCAGGATTTTCTGGTATCTTTCGGCATTCATCTTGCCATCTATTATTGATATTCTGCCAACACATTTTGCAGAAAAACAGTCCCAGATCATGATACTGTCACTACCAAACTTTACAGTTGGCAACGTGTTCTTTGTTAAGTAGGCTTCACCGTCCTTCCTCCACACATGATTTCGATAATTATGACCAAACAATATTTTAGTTTCATCTGTCCATAGTTCTTTTTCCAAAAACGAATATTCTTTATCCTTATGCTGTCTAACGAATTTTAGCCTAGCATCTCTGTGTCGTTTCAAGAGGAGTGGAGTCTTCCTTGGGATGCGTGATTTCAGACTGTTTTTGTGTAGCTCATTACTTATTGTACGCTTGGTTACTTTAATCCCTAATGCAGGCAGATGTTCCTGCAGATCTACTCGGGTAACCTGTGGATTTTGTTGGATCTGGCGTCCTAATATCCTTGCTGATCTTAGAGAAATCTTCCTCGGAGCATCTGTTCGTCTTTGGTTTTCGACGCTGTTACGAGTTTTAAACCTTGCAATGAACGAAGCAATTGTAGTAAAAGGAATATTCAGGTTGTTAGAAATCGTTCTGTAACTGTTCCCATCTTTCCAAAGAGAAAAAATGTGTTGTTTTTATGAAATAGTCAATTCTTTACCTTTAGGCATTATTAGAACCTTCTCGTAAGACTAGAAATTGCAGAATGCTCTGATAATGGCTTATAGCGTTAACTATAATTACTGATAACATTACTGGAACATTCTAGAATATACTTTTTTCATAATTAATTGATTATTTTATTCTAATAATTGATTGGTACGAATACTTTTTCACCAGTTAGAATGAAAAAATGCATTAATTTCTCTTAAACGTCATACCAACTGTACTAACGGGTCTCGCTGACGAAGAGGTAACGAATTAGACTTGATATAGCGCCGCTCGATCACATATTCCGTGGGGGAACTCATCCGAGTTTTCCTTATCCATAGGACTGTGCCCACGCGAGTCACGATGACTATCCCCAAGCCGTTCCATCCAGAGCATTAGAAGCCGGTTCAAGCAAGGATATACAAACGATAGAGATTAAGGAGGATTTGTGATAATTATAATTAAGTAATTCATCGAGACTAGAAGAAAGCTCAACAGAATGCAGAAAGCACTGGACGGCCGTTTCGTCCTATATTTGGGACTCATCATCAGTGCGCATCCACTACTGAGAATTGAACCCGGACCGTTACGATACGATGCATAGTCATTTCTTCGTCACAGAGACCAATTGGTATAATTTCTATGACGGCTTGCGTCGTATCGTAACTGTTCGGGTTCAGTTTTCGGTAGTGGCTGCGCACTGCTCATGAGTCCCAAATAAAGTGATTTCTACATTCTGCTGAGGTTACTTCTAGACTCGATGCTCTACTTGATATATATATATATATATATATATATATATATATATATATATATATATATATATATATATATATAGTGCCGGTGTTAATAAAACAGTGTAATACAACATATTTATTAAGTATATATTAATAAATATATATTTTTCCCCTGACCGTTGGCACACGAATGGAGTTATATATATATATATATTGATACACGTTTTATTAAATATTATAGACAAGTGTTGTCTATTTATGTATATTTATTTTATTTGTCTATAATATTTAATGAAACGTGTATCAATGAAAAGATGCTGCCTAAATACACACACACAATATATATATATATATATATATATATATATATATATATATATTTTTAGTTGGATTGATGTGATATTCAGCGTTTTCCAATAAGTATCGCGCATACATAATATATAAATAATATATATAATAAATTGCATATATATATATATATATATATATATATATATATATATATTGTTCAAAATTCACTAGTATATATGTTCCTTAGAAATTATCAAGTGAACATTTTAGATCAAAATTCAGTTATATTGTATATATATATATGTACTTGGATATATATATATATATATATATATATATATATATATATATATATATATATATATATATATATATATATATATATATATATATATATATATATATATATATATATATATATATATATATATATATATATATATATATATATATCGTATTTTTGTTTAGGCACTTGACCAAGATTTAAGAAAGTTAGCTTTCCAACCATGAGACCCGTGTTCGAATCTCACGGTGGCTATTTTGTGAGGGGTAGGTGACAATGATAATATCAGCCTGAGGAGAAACTATTCGAAAAAAAATCACACCACTGGCTGACCTAAGTCTCCCGAGTGAAACCGGGTAGACAAAACTGTTCTTAAGACGGTGATAGTTACACAAACATGAAGTCACAAGTCAGCTTGACCGAGGATTTGAACGTAGTGGTCGTGTTTAAACTTTTCATCATGCCAGCTTATACTATATCCCCCAGAAACTTTTATTGATGTCCATTCTGCATAGTTGAATTGTTATCGATAGGTAGGCTTTTCGGGTGTTGGCAAAATACACATGTGCCTGAGAAGACGTCTGTAAAAGGGATCGGATACCCTCCTAGCAGACAGCTGTACTTGGAAACGTGTAGCCGGACATTATGTATGTATGTATGTATCTATGCGTGCATTTATTCCTGAAAACCATATCACGGGTTGACCCAAGCCTTGTGAGTAAAATTGGGTAGAATGAACTCTTGAGTGCCATCGATGGCTGTGCTAGCACAAAGCCACAAGTCTTTGTGCCCGAGGCCATGAGCGTGCTGGCATTGTTCAAATTATTGATCCCGCTAGATAACACGCTCTCTTCCAGAAATTGTAACTAAGGTCTGCCCAGCATAGTTGCAGTGTAAACCACAAGTTGGGCTGTGTGACTGAGTGAGCGTCCGCAATAGGAATTGGCTAGCAGCCCTAGTAGACGGATACGATCGGCCAGCTATTATTTATGTATATATGTATTCTTTTTAAATAATTCATCCAGAAGAGGCATTTAAAATAAAATGTGTGAATAATATGGCAACTGAAATGTACAGTTGTTGCACAATCTGTAGACAAACTCGAATTGATGCTATCAGATTTCTGCTCGTTTTATTTCCTCTATGTCAAGGTTTATGATTATGCTACGAAGGGAAATCTAACAGCGAATACTTAACAAAACTTTCATGTTCATTATCACTTCAGTAATTATAGGGTGTCCAGTGAGAAATAAACTAACTATTTATACTTCTGCTAATATGTATTTGCCTTAAAGTTCCCGTTAAAATATTAACTAATGTTAACAAGAGATCAAATATACGACCCCAGGAAGATAGCGTTACATTCTGTCGCTTCAATTAATACCTCGATTCAACCATCCTTTATCTTCACAAGAATCAGATTAGAAACAAAAATGGCGTATCGTTGTTATATACGGGCTGAAGCTGCTCAGTCTCTCCTTTCCAGCTCTGATAGATTTTACAACCGTTTACACGGCCTAATAAGTGATGGCATAGTTTCCCCTCTGCTCTATCGCTATTTTTCTTTTTACATCAGTTCAAATCTTTATAGCTACGTCCACGGAGAATGATCACCCATATTCTCCCCACCTATTGTCAGGAGCAAGTTCCACTGACAATTTTTTCCTTGAGATCTGTTACGTTGCAGAACAAAGTCCCATGTGGGTGCTTCCTAAATACTACAATCTTAACCACTTCAAAAGAGTTAATTGAAATATGTCCTGCTCATCTTGAAATGCTTTTTTATGTTTATATGTATGTATGTTTATATCTTAAAGGTTTTTTTTTTATCCTATGGTTTTTCATTTGTATTACTATTCTTTCTAAGTCTTGACTTTCAACTAGTTGAACACTGTTTAGCAACACCACTGACAATTACCTAAATATCCCCGTGGAACCACTTAATTTTTGGTGTTCCCAGGTCTGCCCTGTCTCGGGGCGGTAGCACCTATAAGGGTCCCAGGTATGGGCAGATAGTTAACATCCAAAATTGTATAGAAATAGAAGATTGTTCAGCATTCACTGCCATGAACATTTTTTCTTGGATTCTAAGAATTCTTTACTGTTTCTATTTAGTGACAAGAATTATGATTTCTGCTTCTGACCCTATTAAGAAACAGAAAATACAAATTATTTTCGGGTCCTAGTAATGACGATAAACTACATCCGCGTTCTAGGTAAGAGGATAAGCTACATCCGCGTCCAGGGTAAGACGATAAACTACGTTCCAAAGCAAGGCCTCTGATCAGGTAGTTTTGAGGAGCGTGTAAGCACCTTTTAATTTTTGGTGTTTCCGAGGTGGTAGCACCTGTTAGGGTCCCAGCTATGGGCAAACTTGTGTAAAAATAGATTTTAATATCAGAAATACTTTGTAATAAAAAGAATATTACCAGCATTAATTTTGAAGGAAAAATTATTATCAGCAATAATTAGAATTTACAGTGAAACATATAGAATTTGTAGATTTTGATGTAGTGCGAACAAAATATTACCAAGTGAGTAAATAAAAAACCTTTTCTGAAAATAAAACCATCTAAGAATGTAAATTTCCTAAAGGAATTTGGATTGTACTCAAAAATACGAGTAATTGAAAAATGGTTCAAATATATATGTATACATACATACTATTTTTTACCAAACTATCGCTATGAATCTATTTCAAAAATTTTGTTGGCATTAAAGTACCCACTGAGGTTTTGATATGCCATAAACCAAATAACTAAACAACCAACTTACCTAAATATTTTGAGGAACGTTATTTATAGCATTAATTATATAATTTTATTTATGTTTTTAGAACGAAGAAAGCGTTTCGTTGTACATATAATTGATCAAGGTGTGAGTTGAGTATTATGAGCACTAATATAAAGCATTTACAAGAATTTGACTCGCTGTCTAGTAGTGTGACATACGACGGAAAGTGTGACATAGAAATGCGAAGACACATTAGAATAGGGAAAGATTCCTTTCAGAAAATAAGTAATGAAATAAGAGATGAGAAAACTTCGTTAGAAACAAAGAGAATAGGGTTGAACTGTAAGGATCTGTTGTTATAGAATGTACCACACTCCCTATCGCCTATGTGGACTGACTATATCACTAGCTATATATAGTGAGGACAGGATATACCTGGGAGCTTGCTTCGGCAATTAGTTGGAGATTCGTCTCTAGCTAAGCTTGTCGAACGCTTTGCCTTCGGGCAGAGGGGAACCCAGACGAGGCTATGCCGAACGGCAGAGTCTCATCTGAGGAGGTAGACAGCTACCCGACATCGTTTTTTACGGGGTCTACGGAGAATTTTTGCCCGAGCCTAGGGGCTCGGATACCCCACGTTAAATTCGGCCTTGTGCCACATCTGAACGCGTGGGGCGGTTGAAAATATCCTTGCTTCGGTGATTAGTTGGAGATTCATCTCCGCCTGTGCTGGTCGAACTATCTGCCTTCGGGCAGAGAGGAACCCAGACGAGGCTATGCCGAAGGGAGGGGTCTCGTCTGGGGTGGTAGACAGCTACACGACTCCGTGTATACGGGGTGTACGGGAAATTTTTGCCCGAGCCTACGGGGTCGGTTTTAAGGCCGCATTAAAAACGGTCTTCACATCCTGCCAGGCGGGGAGGGGGGAGGTAAATATCCTTGCTTCGGGCATTACTACCCTACCTATCTTTCAATGGTATATTTTCTTTTACATTAAACCTCTTTTTTCATCTACCCTCTTGTTGCTGTTCCTTCACACGAGTATCAACTTTGCCCGCTTGTAACCTCTTTAAGGATACAACAGAATCAAATCTTACTTATTATAAAACGCAGATTGTGTGTGTGTGTGTGTGTGTGTGTGTGTGTGTGTGTGTGTACGTTTATATATTGGATCGGATTTCCTACATTTTTCAACTGATCTCAACAAATCTTCACAGGACTGCGTAAAATTACATTGCGGTGGTTTTGACAGTGCCAAAAATTGGAAAAACATCAATTTCAAAACACGATTCTGTCGTCAGAATGAAAGGGGGGACAACTCATATCGAGTTATACTTATTATAAAACCCAGTTTGTTTGTTTGTGTGTGTGTGTGTGTGTGTTCGTTTATATATGGGATCGGATTTCCTACATTTTTCAACCGATTTCAACAAAACTTCACTTTTTTTTGGCAGGTAGTGTTTCTTATTCTCTTTCACACATTTTTCTTTATATTTACATTCAGAATGCTTTAAAAATTCCATTTACAAGGCAATTGTTTATAATATAATAAAATTATATTCAATCGGTAGACTCATAACGATTGAAAACAATATTTTCGTTTGAGTTTGACCAATTTGTAAAAAAAAAAAAAAAAACTATTTAAGACATGCGTGTCCGTCAACCTTAAACAATAATCTTTTTGTCAATTTTATTTTTCAGTCTTTATGATGGTCGATACTTGATCTATCTCTTACTGTTACATCCCCGGGAAACGCCGGGCGCTACTGCTAGTCTTCTATATAGCAGAGAAGATTGGACAATTTTCTCTCAAATGAAGAGGCGACTTAGATGGGGCTCCGAAAACTGAGGCTGAGAATACCATAGACATAACATTTGAACAACGAGGAAGTCTATAGAAAAATGACAGCTGCAAGGAAACTTATGTTTCACCAGAAATTCCTGATGAAGGAACTGGTGTAGTCGCCGATGACCCGACAATGTAGAGCAGTTAGTATAGCGTTACGTGATAACTGCCATGAGGTTATAATGAGATAATGATCATCAATTATTTTTCTCATTTTACAAAGAAAGGATTAGTTGGAGTAGACTCTAATATAAGATTACAATTTAAACAGCTGGCACTGGTTAAGAGATACAGGTTAATTCTTCTCCACGATGGCAGTCTACAACTCGCTTAACGAAAAACTGTTCAGATGTATCTCAATATAGCGCCAGACTATAACGTCTGATGGACAATCGTCATTAAGATGTATAGGATTTATTCGATTCAACCCATTTTAATTATTGATCGGAGAAAACGTTTCTATACTGATGAAAGTTTAGAAACTTCAGAACGAGTTCGTCATTGACATTTGTATGATTTCTATAATGGTATTTAGTTATGACAATACTATGTAGGAACATGGCTATTATGCTAATATTTTCGTTCATTTGCATCTTACGGTTTACGACAAAGAACCATTAAAGTAGAGATTCTCAGCTGGTGCGCCCTGGAATGGAACGAAATCAACAGAAGAGTTTTCTATGAATTATTTTTATATTTTAAAAAAAGTCTTTATTTTTACAAAGCTAGAGACACCAAGTATATTGCTTCCATATCTACTTCAAGTCTTTATTTATCTGATATTTTAAACTGGACACTAAATTCCTTAATCTTTAAAGAAGGAGTGGATTATCCTTTTCATTTTGCCTTATTCAATAGATTTAAATCAGTCATTATTGCCCCCCTCTTAAAAAATAGCAGCTTGTACTGGGTTACGTCATACTGTTGCCGGATGTACACGGAGTGAAATATATTAGAAGGCAAAATTAAGTAAGATGAAGGTTATGCGTGCTTATAGCGTCCGTATCCCACAAAATATAGGTTATACAAACAATTCAAGAACAAATTGCCTGGCAAGAAACTACCACATACTTTAAACATTAAACATTAAAGAACTTTTTATATCAACAATAAAATATACATATAACGACAATTACAATGTTTGCTGTTGTGATAATTAAGACAATGTCATAAGGAATATTTGTGCAGGAATGTTGTTAAGAAATGTTGGTACCTTTTGATTGTTAAGAAATTCAAAATGATTTGGTTTCTGCAAGGAAAAAGAGATCATATGTGTTCGTCCATTTATCAGCGTGTGTACGTGTGTAATTTACAAGCAAGAATAAATGTTTTTCAAGAGTTGCTTGCCTTTGTGTAGGCTAAGTTGGTGAAATATACAATGACTTTTTAGTAGCGAAATTGTTTCACTTTTCAAGTCAACTGTAGATGTTGGTTAACACGCGGACAATGGTTGATGAAAGTTTGTTGAGTTTGTTGAGATTTCAACGTGGTGTGTGAGTCAGTGAATTGTAACTCGTGGAGTTTGGTAGCATCTCGTTGATGTTAATTATTGCGTAAAATTACGCAATTATGGCACGAGGCCGAAATGGGGAGGAGTTGAGGCTGGTCATCACTAACTATCTTATACCTAGCTAATCTGATTCACGACCCATTCACTCATTACAATTTGCCCATTCATCACAAAAACTCGTCGGTCACCAATCAATCCTCCATACACCATAATACCACATCCCCACAAGGGGGTGCTACAAAACGTGCCCCATACCATAACAATTTAATGATAATAAATAATTACATATAAAAATCTATAATGAAAAATGAAAGGGGAGGTAATGACCCCAACACAAACTAAACATAAACACTAAATCAACTAAACATAAGTGATGTTAGTAGGGCCCGTCCAACCCTCAAAAAACTCAGAGGCCGCTGTATTCTGCCCATGGGACAAAGTCAAGAACTCTCTCACTAAGGGAGTGGGAAAGGTGAAAATATAGACGGACATGGGGAATAAAAAGCTTACCCAGTCGAGATGAAAAGAGGGCCAAAAACAAACTGGGGAGGTTGGGAATCTCGATTTGGATCATAACCAAAGAGGCAGCCAGGAACACCACTTACTCACATTAACTAGGTACACAAAGCTTGTCTAACCTAACCAAGGGGAGGGATCCGTATGAAACCATCCCGATGTGACGTAGTTTGACCTAAAAGAGAAAATCAAGGCTAGCACCGTTCACACGCCAAGCTCGCCTCAGTCACCCACCTTTTGCTGAAGACTGTCGAATGCAAGCGTTTTCTATCAGTTCTAATCTTCATCTTGAGCTGATGCTCAAAGAATCGGATCAGATCCTGATGAGAAAGACGATTGCCTCGTAAGACTTCCTCCATTCGCGTCGTCCAAATCATCATTCGAGCCGTGGCCAGCAGCGTATGAAACACCATCCGTTTCACCCCAGTATACGGGGGCGACACATTGTCACACGCGCATGCGCGATCAATGAGCCCGAGCATTTCGGGCGCGAGACGAGCCGTCAACTCGCCGACATGGTCCCATCAGGGGCGGACCCGGCGACAATAGTAGAAGGCGTGCGAAGGCGTTTCCTCTAAACCAAGGTCACACCGTTCACATTCTGGCAAATCCGCCAAAGCCCGTATGAAGGTCTTGTCATTGAAAGGCAGCCGATTCTTAGCCAATCGCCAGATAATGGAAAACTCAGGGTTACGGAGATAATCCGCCGCTGAATTGAGTCTGCTGCGGTTAATTTATTGATTTTTTGTGTAGCGAAATCGGCTTAAAAGATCTTGGCGGGAAATAGGATTCGTTTGGAATTTTACTATCCTTTGGTGTTTATTAACCAATAAAAAGATTGGATTTGCAAAAACGAGTTGATGATTGGTTAAAGGCTTTTCAGAGAAGAATACGTTTTTCTGAAGGGGGCTAAAGGTTAATGTGGAAGATTCCACAATACAAGTCTTTACTTACTTGATAATGATATAATGGCCATCATGGTAGGAGTTAATAAATTAGTTTTCTTATTTTACAAAAAAGGATTAGTCGGACCAGAACACAATATAAGATTACAATTTAAACAGCTGGTACTGATTAAGAGATATAGGTTAATTCTTCTCCACGATGACAGTCTACAACTCGCATCACGAAAAAACTGTTCGGATGTTGAGCATGGAAACTTGCCACATCCAGTTAGCTCACGTGATCTTTCCACAATGAATTGCCGTCTGTTCAAACACTTGGCGCGTTTCCACCAAGATAAGAAAAATTGAGAAAAAAATAATGCGGCAGCTGGACTGTTTAAATATTAATGGCATCAAATTATACCGAAATCTATTTCAGAAAGAAGACTTATTTAATTTTATAATAGACCAGCAACGCAATATAACGTGGAGGATTGAAATGTTTAAATGAACATTGATTCTTAGGTAAAAATATAGTTTGTATTGTGAGTACATGTCACAAATTTCATATAGCAACATTTAAATCAATCATTATTGGCCTCTCTAAAAAAAGAAATAGCAGATTCTTCATAAATTCATTTAAATAAAAACTTTACCGATAATCTTCTTTGGGAATGCTCGACCAAAAATGCATATTTTCAAATTCTATTAATTTTGCCTTGTTAAAATTCAAAATGCACCCCCAAAGTTTTAGTCATTTTAAAAATGAAGTGAAAAAAAGATTAGAAACACAGCCTTAGAATGAGCTAACCTTTATTAAATTTACTTATCACCTATAATAAATTTATAAAGATAGTTATAATAAAAATGAATATAATATAGAATTAATCTTCAAGACTGATTATGAGATTAACGGATCAATTGAATCCTTCGTTTCAAGGCTTCTGCGCTTCGTTAAATTTCCTGACAAATGGAACAGATTCCTAAATACCATATAGGCAATTTCTAAGCATATCTTAGATGCGGCACAAGGTCAAAATTACAGAGCATCCAGTGAGGTTAGCACTCACGACTCTGTCATAATTGATCTTGCAAGAAAAGCTTGTTAACCAATACATCAAATCGAAGTGAAAATAGAAAAACCCGTTTTATGTCCTACGAAGGAACTGGAGAAGAGTTATCACACAGGGAGAAAAATCCTGAATTCGACCATCTGGATATATCGCTTTTGTGAGAAATAAGTGAACTTGTGGTTCCGATGAATAGGAGGAAAAATTAGTCATGAAATTTAAAAATACGGAAATTTGGTTGAGCATTCCCAAAGAAGATTATCGGTAAAGTTTTCAATTAAAGGGATTTAACAAGAATCTGCTATTTCATTTTTGTAAGAGTGGTCGATAATGATTGATTTAAATGTTGCTATCTGAAATTATACATTTCTCAAAGTAGAGTCCAATTGTGTTATAAAAACCTCGGAGAATTCCAGTAAGATATCTTAAATCATTTCTATGATACAACGGTTCAAAGTTTAATCTAAGAATTGGACAATTTTGCTGTTACACGATTTGAACAATTTTGCTGTTACAACTGGTATATATGGCTATTGTTCGGTGCAATTACATCAAAGTAGATTATAACAATATTTAGATAATAAGAAATTTTTTATTTTATCCTAAACACGAAACGGACAGTAAAGATGAGAATCATTTTAATTGTGAAAGTTTTTATCATGACAGCTCTTTCTTACAGGCTTTTAACGATAATTAATTTATACGTATTAATCAATTTTCATAAGAAAATTAATTAAATTTATTTTTCAAATATCACTATTCCCTTAATTATTGGCGCAACAGCAAGATCAAACGCATTGTCTGATCAATGGAAATGCTTCAGTCGACTTCAGAACTCTTCAGCGTAGCGAAATCATATTTAGCATTAAGAAAGCATTATTTTGAAAAGGCTTCTAACGTTTGGAGTTAGCTTGATTGCTTTTCAGATGGATAGAATCAGAAAATAACAATCACATAAAGTCGTCCGGTGTTTGTTTCTTACGCAGCCGATAGCTAATATCTAATTTCGAAACAAGTGCAAAAGAAAAACTTGTAGAAACATCACTTTCATTCTTGATGAAGCCAATAAACTTGTGTAAACGAGAGAGAATTAGTTATTCCCATCTTTAGGGACATACTTATATATCATGAAAAACGTATGGTTCTATCATCAAGTGCAAAATATCTATAATATCACGATATACAAATTCGTATACGATTGCATAATATGGTAATTGTAAGGGTATTATTAGACGTTTCTTCATGTATAAACATTCCACATTTATTGATCGAATTGCCAATTCTACTATCGGTTGAAATATTTTCAGGAAAATAGATTTTGCAAGTCCATGATTTGTTATTCATATCATAATTATGCCAATTGATTCCTTGGGAAATATATGGCCGCAACAAAACATCTCCAACGGACGCGGTTCGCGGTGATCCTCTTCAGCTAAATGAAAATAGTTTAACAAACCATAAAAAAAACCCTCTCTCTCTCTCTATTTATGGCTCTTGATTCATGGGAAACATACAGCCGCAACAAGACCTCTCGAACGGAGGCGGTTCCGCACGATCCTCTTCTGCTTGGCCCATGTCGTGCCGGCTGCCTTCCCGGGGGATTTTCACCAGCACACGCCATACGCTCCACTTTGAATATATCGTTGAGGTTTCTGTAACAAGTTAATTTTTTTAAGTGAGTAGGATGTTAGCCTACTACACAACCTCCACCTGGAGGACCCGGTGTGTCTTTCGTCTGGCTCCTACCACATAAACCAGTTGAGCTTGGTTGGACCTGCTAAGGGCCGAAGCCCACACCCACATAGCTCCGAGGGTCGTTGAAGAACGCCAGTCGTCCTACCACGTCATGGTGAGACACCATCAGGTCGGATGAAGTATTATTACTTTTCCATTATTGAGGCGAACTTTCTTTCAAACCCTTTCTTTGTAGTTGTGTGGAACGTCATCATCCTGATTATATCTCGATAAACTACATCTGCGTCCTGGGTAACATGATAAACTACATCCCCATCCTGGCTGTGACGATAAAATACATCCGTTTCCTGGGTAAGTTGATAAACAACATCCAGCAGCAAGGCTACTGATCAGGAGGTTTTGAGGAGCGTGGAACTACCTCGTAATTGCTGGTGTTCCCAGGAATATCCTGACTTGGGGTGTTAGCAACTGCTAGGGTCCCAGCTATGGGAAAATATTTAATCATAAACTGGTGTCAAAACACTATTAAAGAGCAAAAATAGGTTTTAATACCAGCAATACATTTTTGTAAAAATTATTACAAGCACTTTATTTTTGAAGGAAATAATTATTACCAGCAACATATTACCGGCAATACATTTTCGAAAAATAAAATATATTGCCAGAAACACATTATTGGAAAAAAAAGTATTCTTTTCTTTGGTACAGGTCTTTTTGATACAGTAGCATCAAACCTTAAAGTTTTCTAGAAGACTTTTAGGCCTCATCTTCTAAGATCTACAGTGTTCATTCGCTGGAAGTCATTTTTAATCACTGATCAGTGGAAACAGTTGTGTACAGTTTACATATTTCTGAACGAGTTTGGTGCAGTGCATAACATCCATAGTAATGTCACATAATGACGAGGTTATTTAAGAATATGACTAGACGGTTTGCGTTAATGGTATGATTTTGTATCAATTTGGGCGAAACTACCCCTAGTGTTCAATTTGCCTGATGCCAAACTAATCCTAGTGTTCACTTACCATGATGCCAAATTACCCCTAGTATTCAAGCATTTTGATGACAAACTATCTCTAGTATTCAGTTAGCATGCTGCCAAACTGCCCCTAGCGTTCAATTATTATGCTGCTAAAATACCCCTGGTGTTCAATTAGCATTCTCCCAAATTACCCCTAGTGTTCACTCAGCATGATGCCAAATTAACATGCTACCAAACTACCCCGGGTGTTCAATTGGCGTTCTGGCAAAATACCCATTGTGTTCAATTAGCATGCTGCAAAACTATCCATAATGTTCAGTTAGCGTTCTGCCAAACTATTCTTGGTGTTCAATTAGCATGCTTTCAAGCAATCCTTAGTGTTCAGTTAGCATTCTGCGAAACTTATTCTATTGTTCAATTAGCATGCTGCCAAACTACACCTAGTGACAATTAGCCTGCTGCCAAATTATTATTAGTTGTGTTCAATTAGCATGATGCCAAACCCCCCCTAGTGTTCAATTAATATGTTTCCAAAGTACCCTAAGAGTTCAATTAGCATGATGCCAAACTACCCCTAGTGTTCAATTAATATTCTGCCAAATACCTCAAGAGTGCAAATAGCATGTTGCCAAACTACCCCAAGATTTCAATTAGCAAGCGGCCAAACAACCCCTAGAGTTCAATTAGCATTCTGAGAAAATACCCCTAATGTTCAATTAGCATACTGTCAAACTACCCATCGTGTTCAATTAGCATGCTGCCAAAATACAACTAGTGTTCAATTAGCCTGATGCCAATCTATCCCTAGAGTTCAATTAGCATGATGCCAAATTACCCCTAGTGTTCAATTAGCATGATGCCAAACTACACCTAGAGTTAAATTAGCCTGTCTCCAAACTTCCCCTAGTGTTCAATTAGCATTTTTCAGGAAGGTCTCATTTGATGGCACCATGATTTAGTTATAATGTGCCTGTGCTAAGCATAATTTCCATATACAATTTGTAAAGCTTCAAGAAATTAATAGATTTTATAAGGCTGTGCTATAAGAATTTCACTGATCACCGGGATGAGATTCCAACGCTACAATTTTAAACTTAAACATAATCTTTAGCCTCATCTCCCCTCCCCCCCCCAAAAAAAATGGTAACGATTTGGAAAAAAAAAAATTATGTCGTTATTTATCCTGTCAAGCTGAAACTTTCAAATTGAGTGCAAGTTTACGGTTCCGAAATCGACTTGCCCTAATGACTCATTCTTTACGGCATTTTCCTTTTTCTTTACCTTTTTTTTTAATCATTTCACTCGAAGCAAGACGGGAATGCCACTATTATGCATGTTACTGGGAGTGAAAGTGAAAGAGAACAAATAAAATAATTGAAGAAAAGGAAAAAGATGAACGAGATTCAAGACAACAGAAAATAGCAACATTTAAATCTGTCAAGATTGTCATGAGGGAAGCAAGTACCCGAAAGACAGTTCCACAGGCGGGAAGTGCGAGAAAAGAAACAGTTGGAGTAGACGTGGCGCTCGTATTTTGCAGTTTCAAAAATAAAAGTGCGGGATCTAGATGCCAGTCTAGTAGCACGCTTAAATTCTTGTGTTCAGGGCACGATGGTCGTCAGAGCAGTTTTCATGAAAATACTTGTAAAAAAGACAAAGGGAGGCCAAGTCACATCGGCGAGAAAGTGATTGAAGTGAGATGCCTGGTCAGGACCGATAATATTACAGATCCTTCTTTAGATTTTGTCGGGAATCTCTAGATATACAGCAGGAGCACCAGACCAGATATGACAACTGTATTCAATGCACGGACGAATGGTAGATTTGTAAATGTGCAAGATGGATTCTGACAAGATCTGCTTTCTTTTATTTAGTAACGTTTTTGCAGTATAACCGAAAGGAATCATTAGACAAATATATTAAATCTTTCTTTCTCTGTAATAATTATTAAATGCTTTTTCTTCTCCTTTTGTTTCTTCTTCTTCTTCTTCTTCTTCTTCTTCTTCTTCTTCTTCTTCCTCCTCCTTCATTTCTAATTCTTCTTCCTCTACTCATTATTCTTCCTCCACATCCATCTAATAAGATTCCTCCTCTTCGTATTATTATTCCTTTTCTGGTTCTTGTTCTTCCTTTTCTTCTTCTTGTTATTATTCTTTTTCTTCTTCTTTTTATTATTATTATTATTATTATTATTATTATTATTATTATTATTCCTTTTTTTCTTATTATTCCTCTTCTTCTGCTTTTTATTCCTTATCTTTTTCTTCTTTTTCTGTTTCTTGCTCCTCCTACTTTTTCTTTTTCTCCTTCTGCTTCTTCTTCCTCCTTTTCTTCCTCCTTTTCTTCCTCCTCCTTCTTCTTCCTTTACTAATTCTTCTTATAATTATTCCTTTTTATCATCTTCTACCTTTTCTTCTTCTTCCTTTTCTTTTTCTTCTTCTTCTTCTTCTTATTTTGTTGTTGTTTTTTGTTGTTCTTGTTGTTCTTGTACTTGTTCTTGTTCTTCTTGTTCTTCTTCTTTCTTCTCGTCCTTCCCTGCTTCTTCTTATTGTTCCTTTTCTTCTGCTACTTCTTCCTCCTCCTCTTCTTTTCTTTCTTTCTCTTCTTTTTCTTCTTCTGTTTCTTCCTCTTCTTCTTCTTCTTCTTCCTCTTCTTCTTTTTCTATTTGTTATACATCTTCAGGACGGAGATATATTGGATTTGTAGCCTTTAGTAATTTGTTTGTTTTTTCCATCCCTCGTAATCCCTGTTTTGCCAACCATTGACAAGTACACAAGCTCCTTAGGCGGGTTATTTACTGTTTTTCCTCTCTACATCTTGTCTTCAATAAGTTCTTTGTGTGTCAAATTCTAAAAATCCCTCACTCCTCCCTAGAAATTTCAATTGTCACTTCCTGATTCTAAGTACGAGTGTTTAAGTGGCTTTAAAACGAGCATTTTCCAGAATGTAAAACTGATGTTTTTTTTTTTTTTTTGCCGGACACGGTACTATCCGAAAAAAAATATTTGTGTCGATAATTCGAAACTGAGACAATATGTTAGTATTTGACTTTGCAAATCCTACTAACACGAGAACGTCATTACTCTGAAGTAGATGCGTCCGTCCGATCGGTCAGCGAATTAAATATTCAATAGCTTTAAAGATATTATTCATACTAAAATTGCTACATCGTCGAGATGTGTGATTTAAAAAAAAAAAGAATTCAGATTTAAAAATGTAAAAAAACAAGCTAAACAAATATTTAAAAAATATGTTGAAATATAAAAATAAACTAATGAAGTGAAATCCCATGATGTAATCTGCTTAATAGATTTTCTAAAATAAGACAAACTGAATATTTCTATCTCGCTAAACATTACTTTTCTTCTATGTGCCGTGTCCTTTCGGAACATTGGTGAACATGACTCTCCCCAACTTCCCGACCTTTGTAGCTCTTAGTAAATTTTGATCAGCGAACTTTTTACAAAAGCTCGTTATTTATGTTACTCGCTGCTTTCTTTTGTCAATCTTACTTTTAATATATCCCGTGAGTGTCAAATTTTCCAGGCCCTCTTTTCTCATAATATACCTTTGAAATTTCAGTTATCTTTCTTTTCTTTTAAGTATATATTCCTTTTGTTTCCACATCCTTCTGTAGAAGCACATTTCTGTTGCCTAAATTCTCTTCTCCATCTCAGACGAGTATCTGTCTATATCTATGAGATAAGGTATTATGATTACTTATATTACTTACCTTATTTGAACTGTTATCCTGAAGACTCAATCATCTGAAGAAGGCCGAAGTACAACGGCCGAAATGTTGGGAATATGGCAATAAAGATGAGGATAACAGTCTGAATAATGTAGCAGTCCGAATAATGTAAATAATGTAAGTAATCTCTAACGAGATTGTCTAGTGCTCACTGCCATGTTGGAGGAGAGATATTAGATAAGAGTTCAACCTTTTTCTCCTTGTTTCTAACGAAATGTTCTGTCCTTTTAATATTTGCTTAGCTTTTAGATACACCTTCAAAACATCACATAAGTTGCCTCAATTTCAAAGCGGTGAAAAATATTACAGATATATTATGTTGGTGCAAAAATAATATCGTTTTTTTTAACGTCAAAAACGATATTATTTTTGCATCAACCTAATATAAGGCAAAAACGCCAATTTATATGTAATACTAATAGCCAAACCTCATTAGTTATGGATTTATTTTAGTTTATTTTAATTCTTTTTTTTTTTCAAGCATTTCACTCCAAACATGGCGGGAGTGCCACTAGCACATAAAGGGTTATAGAGAGTGAAAGTAAGTGTAAAGTTGGGGTGATTGGGAAAGGAATAAAGAGAAAGACGGGGATCAGGATCAATGCACCAGAAGATGTCGATTGACATTACATTTGAATATTTGTTATAGCTATCAGGGAAAAAGTAAGAGGAAGGGAGTTCCACTGTCGGGAAGTGCGAGAGATGAAGCTGTTTGAGTAGAAGAGACGGTTACATTTAACGGTTTCAACAGTAAGAGTGTGGGACCGAGATGGCAACCTAGTCAGTCTATTATATTCCATGCATGATACACGCTTAGGCGATCATGTATCTTTCGATACATCACCAACGAAGCAGATTTTTTCCCCGCAGTATGTTGCCATTTCTTTCTTTCATCCAAAGCAATAAAACCCGATCTGTCCTGCTATTAATCCATAGCTGTGGGGAGAAGAAGAGGATTCATACCTTTCTCAATGGTATTAGGACGTAAATGAATGTAATGGATTCGTACTAATATCCTTGCGAAAGGTATGAATCCTCTTCTTCTCCCCCCCAGCTATGGGTAAATAGCCGGGCAGAACAGGATCTATAGCCTTGAATGGCAACTAGTCTAGCGTAGAAAGAAATGGCAACCTACTACGGGAGAAAGATCTGCCTCATCAGTCATGTATCGAAGGATACATGATCGCCTCACTCATGGCACATAACTGATCCCAATGCTCGTTTGATTTCAGTCTCATATTTGTCGTCTTCTGTTAGAACGATTACTAGATATTTAAATTTTTTATACTTGCTTGATTTTCAAATCTACAATTTATTTTGCATGTTTGGCTCTTATATTGTTGACGGTCATAAAGTCTGTCTTCTTACAATTGATGTTTAGTCCGTTCTTCTCCATTTACGTCAGTATTTTCTCTACGAGTGTTAGTAGTTTTCCTTTTCTCTGTCTGCTGCGTCTTCTGCATATACAGTGGGGGAAACAAATATTCGTACGCATACACATTTTTAATTTCTTGCATTTCCAATGAATAAACATACTTTTCATATAGTTAACTGTACATAGATGCATAATAACTAAATATGCATAGAAAACAAAAAATAAAATAAAATGATTCAATAGAAATAAATCCCATTTACTTATTTTAATGGGTGAAAAGTATTCGTACAATACAAAAAAGTAGGTACCTCGAGAAATTCGTATACCTAAGTTTTAAATGTATTTTTCATAAAGAAAACAATCCTTTTCGAAGATTTCCAACCGCTTCAATTGAAAGCTAAACGATTAATTTTTCTAATTCCAGAAAAAGTAATACTGTGGAGTATTTCAATTAGAAATGTGAATGATTTTTCGTCGATGTTTCCGAGAAACCAATCGAAACGGCCATTTTAAAATTTTTTATATGTAAACGAACTTATTTTTCGGATTTGAAAATCTCGCTAAAACAATACATACATTTCTGAAACGTTACTTTCGTAAAATTAGCAAATTTAAAATTAAATTAATCTGTTCTGAAGCAAATATCACTTATAGCATAAAACTTCCTAGACAAACATTTCTTGACCTCGGGGTGTTGTTATTTTTACGTCTCCATCGATAATTTGATGGCTGAATGTGTTGACAGGTTTAGTACGGTTCATCAAAAGTGACATAACGTTCTTTTTTGTTTCTTATAATAATTTTAAAAAAACTATAAATATTTATATCTTATATATCGTTCGACTATTTTGTTAACGGAATAATACTTTCTCACACATACTTATACTCATGTGCATGATGCCTATATATTTCTATTCTTCTGTTTTGCATTACTTAATATGGATTCTGTATAAGATTATGAGAGATATTCTTGTTATTTTTAACGTTGCTTATTTGCGTGTTGTAGACGATTACACTTATATAAATAGTAGAAATTCTAATTTATGATACTTATTGGTATTTTTATGGAAAATTAGCATTAATTTTGATAGGGGTGGAGAGTATAATTGTAAAGTGGCGATGGCGATTATGGTGGTGAAATAGTGAGAATGAAATAATAATTTTAATGTTGAGTGCAATGACATTACTAAAACAGAATTGGAGTAATAACAAATGATCGCAGGGTAAATAGTAAGAATGACATAATAATTACAATATTAAATATATAAATAGTATGACTGAAATAAAAATCACAATATTGGGTCAATGCCGATGGTAAATTATAATTAGTGATGATAGCTGGGGTGTGGGATTGGTTTGGTAGTAATAGTACGAATAAACGATAATGGCAATAACAGTGGTAGCAGCAAATAATTATGGTAGTACTAGTAGTAGTGATGACAGTAATTGTAGTGAAATGATAATAGTAATAATTTTGATGGTAGTTGGAATAAATAATTAATTAATGTAATAACTTGTAATAAAAAATAATGTTAAATTTACAATTAAAATTTGCAGTAGTAAATAATAAATAAATAATGGAGGAAAAGGTTATGGTAAGTAGATTTTCTAGATGTTACCTTCAGCCTAAGAGAAGGCACATATAAACTATATAGAAAACCTAATGACGAACCACTCTACATACACACATCTTCCAACTATCCGCCTTCTATAATCAAACAAATACCAAAATCGATTAACCGCAGGCTCTCTGACAATTTCTCCAATGAATCCCCATTTAACAAAGCTAAGAAAGACTATGAAACGGCCCTAAAAAATAGCGGATTCCTAGTAATACTCACATACTCACCACAGAATGCAAAAAAGGCCAACAGGAGAAGAAATATCATATGGTTCAACCCACCGTACAGCAAGAACGTAAAAACAAACGTAGGAAAAATATTCTTCAAACTCTTACACAAACACTTCTCAGAATCAAGCACCTTACACAAGATATTCAACAAAAACACAGTAAAAATCAGCTACAGCTGCACCGAGAGCATGGCACAAATAATAAAAAAGCACATTCGGAAAATTATCAACAAACCACACGAACAAATTAGACCCACGTGCAACAGCAGAATAAAGAACGAATGTCCCTTAAACGGAAATTGTTTACAAAACAACGTAATATACCAAGCCACGATAAAATCACCAGATAATGAAGACAAAGTATACATAGGAGTAACTGAAGGACCACGGAAACAAAGAAATTATACACACAAAACATCTTTCACAAATAGTAAATATGCGAACAGTACAATGCTTTCTAAGTATATCTGGGAAATTAAAAACAAAACGCACATCACACCAAAAATATCTTGGAAGATAAGGAAAAAATCATCAGCCTACAACAACCAATCAAAAACTTGCAAACTTTGCTTGGAGGAAAAAATAGCTATCATTACTTTCCCCGACCAAAATAAATTATTAAATAAAAGATCCGAGCTCATCTCAAAATTCAGACATAAATTTTTACTACGTAACCTAAAAAATGAAAAACGGAAAAAATAAAATAAAAACAAATAAATATACTAATAAACAAAATAACAAAAAAAAAATGAAATAAAAAATAAATAAATACTATGTTACTTAAAAATCGAAAACTGAAAAGAGAAAATATACAAGTAAAATACATTGACCTAAATTCATCCAAGTAAATAAGTAAACAAACCAATCCCAAATAAAAGTAATCAATTAAAAACTGTTCCCGCCAAAATAATAGTTAGAATGAACTACAACAATCAACCCCAAAACTGAACAAATAGCTTTAATTAAATTCTCAAACAAAACTGTTAAAAAAGTGATATAAACAAATTTTACTACGTTAATAAATAAATAAAATAAGAAACAAAAAAATAAAAAAATAAAAACAAGCAATATAATTTTACCCAAATAAATAAACAAACGACTTCCGGTAAAGTAACCGCCACAATAGAATACCCACAATGCATCACTAACCGGTATATATATAAATAGCCGAGAAAAATAACAGCATATGTGGCCTGACGATTGCATATAGCATGAAACAGACTGCCGCCTCTAAGTGTTGACTTCTATGTTCACTTTTATATATATATATATATATATATATATATATATATATATATATATATATATATATATAGATAGATAGATATAGATATAAATATTTAAGAGTTTCACCCCCAAGCAAGGCGGAAAGCCACTAGCACGCATGGGGTTACAAAGAGTTGGAACGAGAGAAAAGAAGATTGATAGAGGAAAGGATGAAGAGAAGGATAGGGGAGAGATCAGAGCATCTGGAGACGTCGATTGACATTACATTTGAATAGTTGAAGAGTATAGCTATCAAGGAAAAAGGAAGAGAGGAGCGGGTTCTACAGGCGAGAGGTGCGAGACATGAAGTTACTGGAGAAGAAGAGACGGCCACAGATATATATATATATATATATATATATATATATATATACGGGGGGGGTGTTATCGCAATACAATCATAGGGAGAAGTCCATATTATTTACGGGGAGGATTTTAAAAATAATAAATATGAAAAAATAAATGAATTAAAAATATAAAAATGAAATTATCCGTAATCAAATCAAAATAATGTTTATTATTACTAGTATATATGAATGTGTGTGTGTGTCGATGTGATAATTATGTAACCTCTGTCAGACCCTATCACAAGCGCGCACAAAATATTGCTGATATGTTTCGCTGGAGATTGGTTCGGTCGACACTGCCGTCGGCAACACACTGTTTATTTGTTTATACGCAAATGACTCGATAGACACAGAAACTAATATATAAAATTCACTTTCCAGGCGTGACTACTTGTGGACATCCGTGCTAACTTGCCATTGGTGTTTGGAGTAGTTGTTCAATAACGGAAGCATATAAAGATTTCGGATGTAAATTTCTGAGCATAAACTTGAAAAAGATTACTTGATTCAAGTGACCCCTCACAAGACAAGAAAACTTACTGTAAGTAAATGATGTACAGCCCGTAGAAGTATCACCATTGCAAAAATTCTTGTAGCTATAAGGTTAAACATTCTGTCTACTATATTGTTATTAAGGACCAAGAGTCACTCAAGGTAGAGTTTTACTGATTGGGATTTGTTTTGTGGATGTAAGAGTTGTAGATTTTGAGGATATGTAGGATATATAGAAAAGCTTTTATAGCGATCGAGGAGGCATCAACCCGAGAGTCTGCTCCACAAAGTCACTGTTCTTGGAAAGAATTTGTCCGAAAGGAACTTCTTTCTTACTAATGGAAGACAATGGAATGACATCCGGGGTATGAAAATAAACTACATCCACGTCCACGGTAAAACGATAACCTATATCTGAAAACAAAGACTCTTAATTGCTGGTGTTCTCAGGTCCACTCTTACCTGGGGTGGTAGCACCTGTTAGGGTCCCAACTATAGACAAATAGTTACCCCGCCAAAAAAAGGGCGATCAAAACACTATAAAAGTGTCGAAATAGGTTTATAATTCCAGCAATAAATTTTTTGGAGGGAAAATTATTAACTGCAATACATTTTTGAAGAAAAAATATTACCAGCAAATCGTATTTGAAGGGAAAAATATTGCCAGAAATACATTTTTGTAAATAATTATGATCAGTAATACATTATTACCAGCAATACATTTTTAAAGAAAAAAATATTACCAGCAATATAATTTTTGGAAAAAAATATTAGCAGCAAAAACTGTTGTCGGTATTAAATAATCCATTGAGGTTGATATACCGTAAAGCAAAACAAAACAAATGGAAGGGGATTGGTTCCTCCCAGGATTCATGGCAAAGCGATTCTTAGCTCTGAAGGTCTAATGAACGTAACTCGTCAGAGCATTTACCATAGATATAGCGAGAGACTAGTAACATTTCGTTAGTGGGAAAGGGGGTGTAGAGTGAAAAATAATTGGTAAAATTGCTTTTTAACGCACAAACCCCCGCGCGCTAAATATCTCTTATAATATTCCCAAATCGTCACAAATCGTACATGCTGAACTCGAAATAACAGTTAAATTATGAAGAAGCCTACCATTTTTGGAGCTATCGACAAGAAAAATCGGACTTCTTGTTGGTCCTTCGTCCTCCATTACTGCTGTAATGTTCAGTAATACACTGCGGGGTACTTCCGTTGGCGTAGTCAGAACTTTTGGCCTACTTATTTCTTTTACAGACTTTCGGTGCAGAAAATCACTACGCACTAACGTAAAGCAATGCAATTTTTGGGTGGGTAGGTGTAGATTTTTTTATAACAAAAACAAATTAAATAATACAATAGAACCTATTTTTCCGTGTAGAATAGTAATGAAAAATTAAAAGAACAAATTAAATAATACAATAATTTTGTTTTTTTTAAATTAAAAGGGGACAAATTAAAAAAAATAACAGTAAATAAACCGGGTTAAGCTTAGGGTTAGGGTTAGGGTTTTCTTTCTGTGTAGAAAAGGGGACAAATTAAAAAAAAAATAATAATACAATTAGCCCTTATTTCGTTTCTATTTTTTTTTACCAAGTGTACGCATTTAATTATTGCTTGTTTTATTTTCAATTTTAAAATATAAAAAATGTCTTATTGTATTATTTAATTTGTTCTTTTAATTTGTCATTGCTATTCTACACGGAAAAAAAGGTTTTATTGTATTATTTAATTTGTTTTTGTTTAATGTTTTGTCATAAACAAGACTACACTTAGCTAAAAAAAAATGGCTTTACGATAATGCGTAGTGATTTCAAAAAGCGATATAGCTGCAAAAGTAGGAAATCGGCCAAAATTTCTGATTACGCCAACGTAACTACTACCCAGTTAATCAATGAACATTATGGCAGTAACGCAGGAGGAATGGCCAAGAAGAAGTCAGATTTTCTCTTGTCGATACTTCCAAAAACGGTATTTTCTTCATAATTTAATTGTTAATTCGATTTCAGCATGTACATTTACACGGAATTATAACGATTTGGGAAAATTAAAAGAGATATTTAGCGCGCGGGCGTTTGTCCGTCAAAAAGCAAATTTTACAAAAAATTCATTAGCCAATTTGCTGTAGATTTTGAGAATATGTAGGACAGATAACAGTTGACACTATACTTGAAGAGGTTAAGATTAGAGTGAACGAGGAAGCATCCTCTCAGGAGTCAGTTCCAGGGAGGCCGTTCGGAAGAAGCTGTCTCAGTGATAGTTCCTTCTTCTTAGATGTAAAGGTCTGAATAGTTTTAATTAGGAAATGTATTCCATAGATATAGCGATATAATAGTGATAGGCTTACTATTAATTACATTGTTCGGACAGTTGTCCTCATCTTTATTGCCATATTCACGACGTTTCAGCCGTTATACTCTCCGCCCTTCTTCAATAAAGAGAAAGACAACAGTTCGGACAACGTAAATGTAAATAATACACAATACCTCATCAAAGAAATATCGAGATATATATGTTTGCTATTTTACGTCCGTATCAAACTTTTTTTTTTATAAAGTAAAATTGATCAACTGTCTTCAAGGCCATGTAAAGGGTCTTGAACTTTGTCGAGGCCAGAAAGTGGGGGCTCGAAAGCCCCAAACCAGCAATACACCATTTTTGTTCTCATCGCATAGCGGGTGAACTCACTTTCTGGAGCACTATGACGAGCCGGTAATTTTCCCAGCGTCCTTAGCAATGGTTCGTATATGTCAATTCCACGTGAGGCTGGCGTGAACTTGAGTGTTAAATAACGTTCAAAGAAAGGGACCCCTTGAATTTTTTTAAATTGAAAGACACTTTTTAACTCTGCCTGCGTTATTGCAAGCGTCATAGATAAATTCTGGCTTTCTTTCCATAAAACTGACATTTTCAATAGCTTTTTCAATTTCAGTCCGGGTTTCACCACAATCATGCACCTCGTCGCTATCTTAGAGTGAAATAAGCAATTATCCAATGTGACTTTAAAATACATTAATTCTGTGACTCAAACTTTTAAAATGTGTCATTTCTATGAGTATTATTTTTTATTCATACATTAATTTCTGTTCATATACTATGCGATGTGGATATCATTAGTGGGCCTAGTATAAAAATAAATACACTATGGGAGCCGTTAATAAATTAGTGAACCAAGGTTTCAGCAACAGTAAGAAAGGAGAAACCTCGGTGCGTAAGATCAAGTGTGACAAATAGTAGCAGCTTAAATGTCCAACTTCTAAACTCCGGATTGTCCCACGGGGCAATAGCCTAGAGATTTAAAGCGAGTTTTTGTGAATTTGGTACTCAAGTAATTCTAATTTCAATTACTGGGCCGGGTAGGACCGGCTTAGACAAAAATAACCGTGTATTACTAAAAAAGAATAATACAAAATATTCTTTAACAAGTGCTTCGTAACGAGACATCTAACTTCCGTAGAATAAATAAAGGTTTCAGTTCGAAATTTCCTGAATGTTGCCCGGATCGATAATATCTGATGAAGAACAAAAATAGCCGAAACGTGATAACAAGAGAAAACGTGAACAACAGTCCGCGTCTATATAATGTAAATAAATATATTAATATAGTTGGAGTGAGTTTGTCCTCACCGGGCTGGATTTATAGTATTATTAGCTAAATTTGAATTTAAGGACGAAAGCAGGATTAGATGCACTGTAAAGTTCTTATTATAAAAATACATTTCTATTATTTATTTAAAAAATGCATGAAATCTTTCAATTATGTCATTACAGAAATGCATTAAAAGATTATTTTCATGCGAGCTGTTTATGCAGACTGCAAGTCCTGGTATTAGTTGGGGAAAATGAAATATTAAATACAGTTCTATTTATTTTGTACAGATGCAGGCAACTTTTCGCGTTTACACGTGAGTGTTTATTGATTTAATGCTATCTCGTCAAACACCAGCTTATTCATTCGATCCGGTTTCGAATTCGTAATAAAGCCCTTAGAAAAGGCACGAATCTATCTCTTTTCAACTTTCCAAGCGAGGTGGTAGATAGCAGGTGGGTGACAGGTAGTCTCTGATTTCAGAACTAAGTAGAAACTACTCTGCTAAATTTCAGTTCAAAATATCTTATGGAAATTCATCGATAATAATGAAACATGAATCTGTGGAGATCCATGTTTGCCTTCGTTCTGTTCATATTATAAACGAAATCCGGCTCTATTGAAAATATTCCTAAGGATTAAGCTTTATAGTTTGCAATATTTGACATCGTATTTGTGATTCGATACTGAATATAAAATGGTGTGCATGGAAAATCGTGAGAGAGATTGTCCACTATTTACATTATTTGGACTTTTGTCCTCATCTTTGTTGCCATGTTTATCACAACGTTTCGGACCTTCAGTATCTGTCTATATTTTTGAGATGAGATATTATGTACATTATTTACATTATTCGGACTATTATTCTCATCTTTGTTGCCATATTTATTACAACGTTTCGGCCGTTGTACGCTCCGGCCTTCTTCAGTTGGTTGGAATGTCGAACTGAACTCTTTATTTCGCTCACTGGGGTAGACTGTTCTAGTTCCACGTGCAATGTTTAATGGATGTCAGTTATCAGTTATCTCCTGTTAATCCCTCTCCCCAAATTCTCCACTGCCTTAACCGGGTATTGAACTCACACTCTTTGGGGCCTGTCACTGGATCTAACTAACGACACTTGACACAGTGGATAAAGGCGTTAGTTAGATCCAGTGACAGGACCCAACGAATGTTAGTTCAATACCTGGTTGAATTAACAGGAGATAACTGACAAGCGAAATAAAGGGTTCAGTTCGACATTCCAACCACCTGAAGAAGGCCGGGGCGTACAACGGCCGAAATGTTGTGATAAACATGGTGACAAAGATGAGGACAATAGTCCGAATAATGTAAATAGTGTACATGATACTTCATCTCAGAAATACAGACAGATACCAAAGGGATTGTCAATGGTCAGGATTTATGCATGCTTTAAAAATTATGTAAATGAATTTTTGATGATTTACTGTAGGAGAAATTGTAAATCATTTAATCTAGTATTGGAAAGTAAATAAAATAGTATTGTCTGTAATAAAGAAATAAGGAAAGATTTTCTGAATTGAAGAAAGTTATTACATTCATATTGTAAATTTATTGCTCACGTCATTGATATAGAAATCTACTGTAAATGAAACGAAAAAGGAAAGGTGGAAATTAACTATACAGGAATTATTAAAAACTATAAAACTGGACGAGAGAATAATATATATATATATATATATATATATATATATATATATATATATATATATATATATAGGGAGCGAGGGAGAGAAAGAGAGAAATCGTGAATTTGTAAACAGTGACTATTATTGCTGATAATGCAAAGCTCTTCTACGAATTGAACCCTCTCTGTCACTGGCGTGTTCATTCAAAGGATGCATACGCAAAAATTCGCCTTCCTCTCTACCGGATCAGTAAGGTTTCGATCCCGGCGTGAGCTAATCGGATGTCTACCCACACTGATGATCTGCGATACAGCAAAACATTCTTTCTGTACATATATATATATATATATATATATATATATATATATATATATATATATATATATATACCCAACCAATTTCGCTGTATCACAGCTCATCAGTGCAGTTAGACATCCGATTGTTTCAAGATGTGATCGAAACTTGACCGATTTGGCATCAGTTAGAGACTCTACCCCTAAGCTATTGGTGTACGGCGTAGAAGGGGAATCTTTTAACGTATTATATACGTAATATATATAAACATTACACCAGCAGCTGGAGCGCTCAATTCTGGCGAACATCTATCTGGCTGTTAAAAATTCTCTTTCTCCAGCGTGCTTTATCGACGAAAACAAAAAAAAAACAACAAAAAAAACAAAAAACAAAACACCGATAATGTTGGTGTAGCTAATAGAGAACTTGCCACACGATATAACCCCTTAGAAAAGGAAAAAAATCGAACAAGGAAAGGCAAAGTAAGAAAGACCAAAAGACAAACACCTACTTACGCAGTAAAGTGCTCAACGTCCAGACTACCCAGACAGACCATAAAAAGACGACACGTTACTCGAGTTCCACGCTCTCGATATCTTCAGATCAGACGAATAAAAAGCGCGCGCACACACACAGACACACACACACACACACACACACACACACACACACACACACACACACACACATATATATATATATATATATATATATATATATATATATATATAAAAGATTAATGTTAGTAACACGTAGCTGATTGATACTACCTTCAGCATTCCGACTCCAGAGTTTAGTAGGCGAACCTATCCATGCCTGTTCATGGGATATCAGCAATAAACTGCTTATTTCTCCTTTTATATACATTTAACATTGGTGTGAGTTTCTTTTGCATTTTTTTGTGTCCATGCGTCCGTCTCTGCGGATGTGCGTTTTATCGTTTGTTCGTTTGCGCGAATCTATTATGTGTATGTGTATAGTGTCGTGATAATTTGTACTTTAGGTTTTTTTTTCCTTTTTGTTCGCTTTGTATATAAACTTTGTCGTTTCGTCAAGATGTCTCAACAAGTGTCTGTCAATTTTCTCATTTTCATTAATTTTACATTAAATCAAAAAATAATTTCGGCTCTTTTTATTGCTGTTATTTTGATTTTTCTCCTACTTCGTGTGTGTATTATTTGTGTGTGTCCGTGTGTGTCCATGTGCGTGTGTGTGGTGACCTGTACGCATGCGTATGTACACAATTATATATATATATATATATATATATATATATATATATATATATATATATATATATGCTACTGTATTCATGTGAATGGAGGCGTACCCCTTCACATGAATACAGTAGTAAATACTGCATATTGGTCTGCAGTTGGAGATTAGTCACCAGCTGTGCTGTTATAACTCTTTATCTCCGGGCAGATAGGATCCCCAGACGAAGCTATGTCGAAGGGCAGAGTCTCGTCTCGGGTAACCCCGACCCCGTTTTATGCGGGGTTAATGGGGAATTTTTGGCCTAGTCTATGGGCTCGGATACCCCACATTAAAATCGGCCTTGTGCCTGATCTCACCACGTGGGGCGGTTGGCAGATATCCTGCAGTTAGAGATTCATTGTGGAATTCACTTGACTCACTTCTAGCAGCTGACTACTACTTCTACGCCCCGCTGGCGAATCTTATATGTGTTGTTCTAGTGCTAAGTATTATCGTTCATTACCAAACTTTGTGTGATTATTCTATTCATTAAGCTTCCCTAGGTTACAACAATATATATATATATATGCAATTATAAATTGAGGCATTTGTTTAGGGACGCAAATGCCCAGGGTCGCAATTGTCTGGTACGCAATTTTCCGGGACGCAAATGTCCAATACACGACTGTCTGTCCATCGCTTCTAATATGTCTTGCGCCTTTTATGCCGTCAAATGCATCAAATGCAACCCTGATATATTTACTATGATAAAGCAGTGGAAATTATTTTTTTACAGAAATCAAATGAAAATCAAAAAATCATTTTTAGTTGTCAGGAAAGAAATCAACCTTTACTGACAGATTAGAACTCATCTCGTATAATACGAAGTCGGCAATTATTGATCTACTAGTGTACTTGTGACGTAATAAATAACGACAATAGTTAGAGAGTTATAATAGCCAGATGCCATGTAGCAAAAGTCTTGAAACAATGTACTAAGATTCAATAAAGCCAGGAGAAAAATACACAACTAAAATAGACTCCAATGAACCGTTTAATTAATCCGTTCCATTTATATTTTCAGATATTCCATGCTATCTATGATTTATTGCTTATTCCTAATATTATATAAATTTCTTTTTGTTCAGTATCTCTCCATGTTAAAAGTTTTATGTTTAATATAACAGTGAGGAGGAAATATCTCTGGGAATAAAAGTATTAGCAACAGAACGACACTGACGGCGACGACAAAATCTAAAAACCAAGTTGAAGTAAGACATTCATTCAATAGACAAAGATATCTGAGTGCTTCACATGAAAGGTTTGAACAAATAAGACTGCAATCTCAGAAACGTATTAGTAAAGGAACTGATTAGTTAAACTGCTCATTTTGCTCTGGAAATAATTTTTCAAAATGCAAATAGATATTTTATTTGTATAATTAATTAAAACGAGCAATAGAACTAATTTAAACTCGGAACTAATTACAACTCGGAATTAATTATCTCGAAACTAATTTCAACTCGGAACTAATTTCCACTCGGAACTAATTTTAGCTAGGTACTAATTTCAACTGGGAATTAATTTAAACTCGGAACTAATTTCAATCCGGAATTAATTTCAACTCGGAAATAATTTAAAATCGGAAATAATTTCAATTCAAAACTTGTTTCAACTGGGAATTAATTTCAACTGGGAACTCATTTCAACTCGATTTTGATAAAATGTTATCAATTTCCGTGAATTCTTAAACAAAATGCAATGAGTTAGAGTTAATTTTTTTAAATTTAGCATTAAAATTCTTTAGTAATTAGTTCTGATTTAAAATTAATTCCGAATTGAAATTAGTTCCGAGTGGAAATTAGTTCTTAGCTGAAATTATTTCCGAATTGAAATTAATTATGATTTCAAATTAATTCCAAGCTGCAATTAGTTCGAGTTGAAATTAATTCTGCACCGCATTAAAAGACTAAGGTGAGTAATGAGTCATGAATTTACATACTTAAGTTGCTTTACCTCCCTTATGACTACAAATGGGACAGGCAGTAGATAAACCACTACATAGTGATAATTATTATATTGTTTGATGTCTAAGTAAATGTGATTTCTGTACTGCAACAAGGTGTGGTGACTTTTATCTGGTTTTATATTAAGATGTCTAAGTCCTGATAAAACTTTGATTTTCATTACAGAAAAGGTGTGCTTGTAAGTGAACGAGCTGATGTTATTTTATCTTTGTCAGTCGTAGAATTGATAACCTTAGGGCAATTATTTTGGACCACATAATTACGAGGTTTTATTTTTGTTACTAGAGTGTCTACTTAAACAGAATTTCTGTTTCTCCAGACAAATTCGCTATGCATCTAATGATGCCTGCGTAATGTTGTTGTCTGTTGATATAATTTAGATAGGCCGACGACACCTAAGAGGGACACATTTTTATGCGTGTACAAAGCACTTTCGATTTACATTCATTAGTAAATATGTAGATACGCACAAAAGATAAATTGGCTTACGGCCATATCACGTTGAAATATCGATTCTCGTAAGATCAGCAAAGTTAAGCAACATCGAACCTGGTCAATACCTATATGAGTGACTGTTTGGGGATAAAAGACGTTGTGAGCAGGTGGTGCAATGGATAATGGCTCGGAGTTGTAAATAGGAGAGCCGAGTTCCAATTCCCGTTTTGTTCGTTTTATTTATTTACGCGCATATTACCCACCATAAAGAACCCTCCCCGCCTCCCATCAGGATGGATGATGCCCAACTCCTCATGAGCGTCTCTCTGCGCCTGCTTGGTCTCACGATGTCCACTAACCTGAAGTGGAACAATTAAATTGAGTCTATAGCTACATATACCATAAGAAAAATTGGTTCTCTGTGTGCCGCCAGAAGGTTTTTGTCGCCTGAGTCCATCCTTCAAATCTATAAATCAACCATTCGTCCTTGCGTAGAATACACCTGCCATATATGGTCTGCTGCTTCCGTTGTTCATCTCGAGGTCCTCGACAAAATCCAGAGACGGATATATGATTAGTCCTGATCTGGCATTCAGTCTGCTTTCACTGGTTCCCAAACTGCATGCTGCTAGGTTGGCATCTCAGTCCCACTCTCTTTCACTGTTGAAACCGCTAAATGTAGACATATCTTCTACTCCAACAGTTTCTTAACTTTCTCTTTCCGACAGAGGAAAGCTCATCCTACTTGCTTCCCTGATAACTATAATCTTCAAATATTCAAATGGTATGTCAATCGACATCTTCTGATGCCTTGACTTTGACCCCTGTCCTTCTCTTTATCCTTTTCCCAAACCCTCAAATTTTACCCGATCTCTCTGTAACCCCTTGCGTGCTAGTGACAAAAAGGTAAGAAAATATTTTTCTCAGTGTAGTCTATTGTCAAAAATAGGACGCCTCCTGATCAGTGACCTTGCTGCCGGGTGTAGTCTGTCGTCAAAGCTAGGACGCCTTCCGATCATCGGCCTTGCTACCGGGTGTAGTCTATCGTCAAAACTAGGACGCCTCCTGATTATCAGCGTTGCTGCCGGGTGTAGTCTATCGTCAAAACTAGGATGCCTCCCAATCATCGGCCTTGCTGCCGGGTGTAGTCTATCGTCAAAGCGAGGACGCCTCCCGATCATCGGCCTTGCTGCCGGGTGTAGTCTATCGTCTTTCCCAGTACGATAAAATTTTAATCACTGGAAAGATTGTTAGTAGATCTTCGCTTCGACTCGCGCGTTTTTTCTCTTATATAGAAATTTGCCTTATGGTGAACACCATAACAATAAGACCTTTATCATTACCCTTAACATTACTGATAATTCTTTCTTTTTAGGAATAGCGAAAGATGTTTTCCAGAATCTAAGCAATGGATTAAAGATAGCACAATCTCGTTACAAAAAGTAAGTGCTGAAATTTTATGTAATATCTAATCTATATGGCAGAAGATGTTGGGAAACTTCCTCACATATGAAGTATAGACTTGAAATGACAGACATGTAGTTATAATTCATCATATATAATTTAGTGTAAACGCTTTTGAATGCTGCCGATATTGGAAAGAGAGTTTTGCGGCCCCAATCCGCATATGGTAGCAATAATCCGTCCTTTGGTCTCATCTGACTCTTGTAAAGAGAGAACATGGTATATAATACTTCCTGAGGGGATATAAATAAAACAACAATTTTTCATGCATGTTTAGCTAGGAATCGTATATATAAGTTTCACTTGAGGTTGGAGGTGAATTAGAATCCCAGTAAACACTTGAAGCAAGAGACCTCGTTACATGTATCGTAATTGCTTAGAATTCGGCGTGGGTGGTCAGCTCGGCATGGCGAAATGTTACTAGCTTGGTGTCGGAGTAATTGAAATCACAAGCCATTTCTCCTCCCAATCGGGCTGTTACTGCAAGGTCAGAAGAGAGAAGAGCTGCTAGGGCCGATCATCTAGATTTTAGGAGTGCCTCCATAGAATAGGGTATCATCTACATAGATATTTACTCTGTAATATTACTTTTCACTTTCTCCATGCAGTTTCCATGTACATATGACGATAAACTTCATCCGGCAGCAAGGCCTCTAATGGGCAGATTAGAGTTTTTGATGAGGGTGGAACCACCTCTTAATTGCTGTTGTGGAATGACCTGGTAGGTTCCCAGGAATAGGTAAGCAGTAAACCCCCAAACACAAACAAAACTATGAAAGTATGAAAATATATTTTATGCAAAAAAAAATAACAACAATAATTATTTATAGTAAAATCACCAAAGTACCTATTTATACTAAAATTACCACCAATACCTATCTCTATCCCTAAAAGGCAGGATTTGTGTGTATGTGTTTGTGTGTGTATAACGAATGCACGGCCGCAATTTTCGACGGATTTGCACCAAAATTTACAAGCACATGCTCCAAGTTAACGGGAAGTTGCATTTCCCAACTCCCATTGATAGTGGAAATAATCGATTTTTTCATGCTTCTACGGCAGTTTTCATGTACTTTTCGGCCATTTTCTACTGGCCAGAGTGAGAGCCAATAGCTGGCTGCCACCAATAAGCAGGGAAGATTCTATTGGCCAGCGTGAGAGCCAACAGCTGGCTGACACGAATGCTAACTAGCATGCTAGCATGCAAAAAAAAAATCAATAGTTGCATTCGTCACAAGTGGGAAAAATTTCAATCTGCATTGAACTTTACTCCAATTGGATCATTCGCTTGCTTAAACTCAACGTTGATTCTGATTCCGCAGAACTGGGTTGGGTGTGAAAAAGTATTTGTTGTTAACATTCTTTTTTAATTCGGTTTTTCCAGTTACGAGTCCCTTTTTAAAGCTGATCGTTTTGTGTTCATTTTGCTTAGTTCTTTTTTCGTAACAGATTTAATGTTTAGTATAGAGTTTAGAAAAAATTTGCGGTGTCAGATAGGCAAGAAGTAAGGCATGTAGAAACATCAGGACGACAAAGGGCACTCATTTAAAGGCAAGGAACGGCAAAAATATTTTAAGTGAAGTGATAGCGATTGCTGTATGAGTCGTACGATTTTTGAATCAAGTCCAGGCAACGCCGGGCCATGCTGCTAGTTTATACTAAAATTACTAACAATATTTATAGTAAAATTACCAACAATATAATATTAATGCAACGAAAAAATATTCAGATTTTGGCATTAAATAACCTATAGCGGTTGATATGTCGTTAAACAAAATCAAAGAAAAATCAAACTTTCTCTATGCGTTTTATTTCTATCTTTCTTTCTTAGTTTCCTTTGGGAATTTAATCTTTGATATTTTCAAGTTATTGTTCTGTCCTTTTCGGGTCTCGCTTTATTCTTTTTTCTTTCCATATTGATTTTAAGTATTCATTCTTTTAGCTGTTTTTACTTTGCTTGTACGACAAATATTTTTAATCCGCAATGATTTTATCGCATGCTCAATCCGAAGTAAATATTTACTAATCTTAGCTTTGCATGACACAGGAACTGAATATTCTTCTTCTATGTGCCGTGTCCCTTCATGACGTTGGCGATTATAGTCCTCCACAATTTCCAGTCCTTTGTAGCCCTTAAAAACGTCAGTCTTTTTGCCATCTCTCCCAAATTCTGCTCCGTTATCCATTCGCTGATGCTCGCTAGAGAGTTTGGGCTTTACTTTCCTCTAGCCATCTTACATTTAATCTGTTCTGTGAGTATCAAAATTTCCAAGCCATCTTTCCTCATTACGTGTCCCAGATATTTCAACCGTCTGTTCTTGGCATTAAGTAGAAGCGTCCTTTTTGTTGCCTTTGTCTTTAGAACTTCGTCGTTGTTCACATGATTGGTACCGCCGTACTGTTTGCATCGAAACAGTTAATGAGATATCCAATTCAGTAATCTCGCGAAGAGTTTATGAAACGTGGAAATCAACTATTTCTATACGGTAGGCGTTTATTCCATTGAAGTCGTGATAAAAAAAATACGAATAAATAAGGATAATTATTAGAACAAATTTCAAACAATATTCCTTTTAATTCCATTTACCTAAACATAATCATTGCGATAATTAGTGTTCAAAGCCTAACAAAATGCCATCTATGGTTTGGCTCGAGTTATCATGAGAAATCGGTTCATGGCCATATCACGTTGAAACATCGGTTCCCGTACGATCAACGTTGAACCTGGTTAGTAATTAGACAGGTGACCGCTTCGGGATACCAGGTGCTGTAAGCTTGGATGTGCGGGTGGTGTAATGGATAATGGCTTGGAATTGTTAATCGTGAGCCGAAATCCCGTTGACTTACTTATATTTACTTCCACTCAAATACACTTCGGAGAGGAATCCACATCTTCTACCCTCCCCCGACCAGCTATGGGTTATTTAGTGAGAGTTATATCAATAAATCATTATCTAAAAAAAAAAAAGAAAAAGAAAAGAAATTAACATCTAAAAATATTTTCTGACTTTAAATAACCTGCAAAGGGTTGATGAACGGTAGAAAACGAATCAATCAATCAAGCTTTTCATCTTAACGTTTATTAATATGTATGCCCATATTTTCAGTAGTCTCTACCCACAATGTTGAGGAAAGAAAACTTGGAGAACATAACGCTCAAAGTACACATCGGAAACAAGATAAATAAAAACAAACGGCAAGTAACTCACTTGAACAAATGGAAGATTAAGTGCTACAAAGATACAAATAATGTCAAAAACAACAAGAAAGATGTGGAGAGCCATGATCAGCAATTATCAGAATTATTATTTCATACATCTGCATGTTCGCACCAGATATTTGATGCAGACAATTAATACCATTGTGGCAGCAAACATCGAATGTCCACCATCTTCACGAGGATCATAACAGATTTCAGCTATATCGTCGCATATGGCTTAAATCTAGCTCCCCGCCCAAAATCTTGCAATCTATAGATATTTCCTTGCTTTAAATAATCTACAAACAGTTAATAAGCTGTAGAAAGAGGACCTAATTAATGAAACGAAGATAAATTCGCTATAAAAGACGACTAATGCTTTATTTTGAGAAATAAATTATATTTATGAATAAATTCACAGTTACCTTGGCTATTTGAACCCTTACATACTTCAGGGTAAGTGTTTCTTTGTTCAGTCAGCTATGTGCTATATACGCTTAGGCGTTCATGTGTCGTTCGATTTATGACTGACGAAGCAGATTTTTCCCGCAGTAGGTTGCCATTTCTTTCTGCGGTAGATCAGTTCCTTCCAGCGGTTTAGAACACGGTCTGCCCTGCTATTTACCCATAGCTGGTGGGGATGTGGAGGAGAAGAGGATTCATACCTTTCCCAAGGGTATTAGCACGTAAATGAATGTAATGGATTCTATTGGAATTCGAACTCGGATCACAGATTCTTCAATCCGAGCCGCTATTCAGAAATCGGAGAGTTGACTTTATTTGCTACTATTAGAAATTGCTACATAGGACGATGATTTGTTTTTGTAAACAGAATTAAAATTAGTAACATATTTACTACTCCGGTGTTTTAGTTCTTACATTCGATGGTCTCCTATTCTATCAGTTGTCATTAGTAATTGCTGATGAGAACGCTTAAGCTTTATTTTGATAAATAAAAATAAATTTATTAAACAATTAAGAATGACACTAATGAGCTCCATTGACACTGGCTTTATTTCTTTATCCACAAAACACATATTTACAGCATAATAACATTGAAAACATTGGTCGTTGTATTTAGAAATTATAAGAACCGTGAGAATAGACGACTATGTACGTAGAATAGACGCCTATGTGAGTGGAATAGAGACCTATGTGCGTGGAATAGATGCCTATGTGCGTGGAATAGACGACTATGTGCGTAGAATAGACGCCTATGTGCGTGGAATAGACGCCTATGTGTGTCGTGGCCAACCACAATATGCCACAAGACGAACATGTGCGTCTTGAAACAGAAAACATGTTAAGACATATTTCTTTAACCGATTCGTGTTTCATTTTGTTTTATATATATATATATATATATATATATATATATATATATATATATATATATATATAGAGAGAGAGAGAGAGAGAGAGAGAGAGAGAGAGATGCATGTTTCATTAAATAATATTGACAAGATTTGTCTATTTATTTTAAGTAAGTTCCTTTCATATTGACTGATAAGCTTAATAACATTATCATTGAAAGACAAAAGGAAATCACCATATTGATACATGTTTTTTTAATCCTATCATAGCTTTCGGCTTACATAAGCCATTATCAAACATGACAATTACATTTAATTATATTAAACAATACACGGACAAAACAATAATGATACCCTGTTTTTGTTGCATGAAGGATTTCCAAGCAACGGTAAACTCGTGTATACGAGACACGGAAGCAAAAATCGCACCGCAGCTCATGACGTCACACATGACCACGCGAGAGTGATAGTGTTAAGTATATATATATATATATATATATATATATATATATATATATATATATATATATTTCGGCAGTTTACTCCCAGTCAAAGATTTTTCATGGAATAATAAAGACTTATTGTGTCTGCTTATTTTTATACTGATCCTTTCCAGTTGTCGAGTCAGTTTCTTGATGTTAAGATGAAATTCATCAACGGAGACGCCGTAGTTTCTTTTTAACTCATGCACTTTCGACCTTTCCTAAGATCATCTTCAGGGTTAAAGTAGAAAGACAACATATTGTAACTGCGATAAAATCTTCATTCTGCTGTCGTACTGATTTTTATAAAACACGTACGAACGCGCTTTGTGATAGTTATTTTATAAGTTTTAAAATTTATCCGTTGTTGTTATGGGATTTTAACAAAATAATTGTCTCAAGATAAGGGAGATGAGTGGGAATTGGTAGAAATGTAAAATGGCATAAGAATATAGATGTTATATGCAGATTGTATCACAGTTGCAATAAGTTTGTAATTTACCCCTGAGGTTGATCTTGGAGCAGATCGAAAGTGCTTGGGTGGAGGAAAAAAACTACGACGCCTTCCTTTATGAATTTCTTTTCAGTATCAAGAAAAGGATTAGGCAACTGGAAAGGATCAGTATGAAAATAAGTAGACACAATATGTGTATAATATTCAAGGAAACATGTTTGAATATATATGTAAGCGTTCTGAAAGCAAAGGAAATATTTCTCGCAGATTACTTCCACAACGCAGAGAACAAATCACTGTAAGTTTAGACTCGAATATCGGGGGCAGAAAGAAATACCGAAAACTCGATTCGCAGGTACTATCTCACAAATCACAATGCATTCAACCAGTCAGAAATATAACCCACTCTCGGGACGAACGCGGTAGCCAAAATACACAAACATCCCTGGATTCGAGAACACCAACTGCTTTTATCCGCCGAGCATTTTTCTATTTGTCGACAACTGGGAGAGGACGCCCAATTTTTTGCATATCAAAATACTTTTATAGCGGCTCCTGTGACGGACTTTTTTTATTTTTTATTTTATTTTTTATTTTAAACATTCCGTCTTCAGCATATCATACGGAATACGTTCCCTTTTTTTTGGTAAGTAATTTTTTTCGCCACATTTTCCGTCGTAGGATACACGCGATGCGCTGTCACTTGGTTTGACGAGGTAAGTCGCCGTTTTCTTCGGTATATCAGCATTTAATTTGGCTGTCTCTTTTCTTTCCATCTCCTGTATTACTTAGTCAGAAGACTGACTCCAAATCTCTTCTTTCCTTCGATCAGACAGTGAGCTCTTTATTTATATTTATGGACTTGTCCATATAGTCACCAGAGCTGTACTATTTTCTCCACAATATCCCCTCTCTTAAGATTAATGCTTTTTATAAATATTTTATTTTTTTATTAGTATTAGTATCTCCTCCTTTTTCAGGAGAGTTTGCCAGCGTATTTGACTTTGTTACGTTTCCGTCTCGGATCCACTTTTTCAGTACGCAGTCTTTTTTCTGGAACTTGTCCTTGTAGGTTCCACAAATTGTTTTGGTGATTGGCACGTAGAAAACATTATATAAAATTTTTATCAGTTCTTCCAATGTCTCAGGTCTTTCACTAATAAACTTTTTAGCTGATTATGGTTGTTTTTATGTTCAAATCTTTTCCTTTCTCCTGATTCTTTCTGATATACCGTCTTCCCGCATTTCTTTGCCATCCTTGTATGCTCTAAAGAACACTTTATCACCGACCTCGAAACTTTTGGTATCGTTTTTGTTATACATTCGAGGTTTTCGACTTGGTAAGAACTTGTCGAACGCCGACGTTCCTGATGATGTATCGGAGTCCGGTGTTACACGGTAAGCGCTCAGAAAATGTTGAAGTGTTTCTTCATTTACTTTTTCAATTCTTGCTTTCTTCAACGCTCTTTTGAACATTTCCACAAACCGTTCCACTTGTACATTCGACATTGGATGATACGACAGGTTTGTAATATGTTCAACGAAGAACATCATACAAAAGTCTTCTAATTCTTTACCCGTGAATTGCGTTCTGCTATCAGAGACTATCGTATCTGGTATGCAAACAGTTCATGCAAAAAAAACCCTGTCACTAAAGATGCTGGAATTTTGCACTTATAAATTTCAGGCTATTTCGTGAAATTATCTACCACAAGATAATGTGATCCATTCATAGGACATATAAAATATGTATACACTCTTGACTACTGCGTCTCTCTCTTAGGCCAAATTCTATCTTTGTGATAGGTAGTTTTGCTGCTAGAAAACCTCTGTAAGCTTTCATCATTTTTTCAATATCTTGGTCCCTTCTGGTCCAGTATACGAAAATCCTCAGAGATTTAATTCTTGAAATATCAGTATGTCTGTGACGTAAATCCTTCAATATTTGCTTCTGTAATACACTAGGTATTACAACAATTTGTCCGAACATTACTACATCGTTGTATAGTGAGTAAGCGTTAAAGTCTGGATTTCGTTGTTTACATTGCTTTTTTTATTTTAGAAATACAGACGTCATTTTCTGTTTTTTTCTTCTTTTATTTATTCCAGGGTAACTGGTAACTCTCATACTACGTTGCACAAGATGATTTTTTTATTTTCATTTCGCATTTTAGTGCTTCAATGACCGTGTTCTCAAATGGATCCGCATCTTTAGATATTAATCTTGATAAAATAGCCACATGTCCTAATTTTTTAGACGGTAGGTACCCCATTATAAAATCATAGTTTAATAAGGTGGTACCCCAGCGTTGTAGTCTATTAGATGTATGCGTAGGTATTGCTTTCTTTGAACCATACGTTGTTAATAGAGGCCTGTGGTCGGTTTGAAACCAAAAATTTCTTCTGTTAATAAATTTATGAAATTTCTTCACGGCAAATATTATTAACTGCACCTCTTTTTCTATGTAGCTGTAAATTTTCTCTGCTGCGAGCGTGAAGTATGAGCGAAGGCTTTCATTTTACCGCCATCGTTTTTGTATAGAAGCACCGCTCTAATACCGCACTCATTAACATCTGACGCTACTACAATTTCTGCTTTTGGATCATAGTGTGCTAATGATAAATCAAACGTAGGTCTTTTGCCGGTATTACACTTTCTCATCACCACCTCCTAAAAAGTAAAACACAACCAGATAAGTTTATAAAATGAAAAGAAATTTATTTTTAAAACAATTCTTTTAACTTCATAAAATTAATTTAAAATAACAGTTGGCCTGTTGTAATTATTAATAATTAGATTTAATTTAGAAACACTAGCAATGGTTTTAAAATCTTCTGTAAATGTATTTCTGCTGTCAAAAGTTTCTAAAAAGAAAGTCAGAAAGATAAAGAAATGAAATGTATTATTTAAAATTAAAATCCACAAATTATGAAACAGATATTAAGAAAAAAGGGAAATCTATTCGTATTTATTTTTTTAAACTAAAAACAGAACTGAAGACAAAAAACATCGTGTGGTTGACAGTGTCATATGGAGGGATACGAAAGTGTAATAGCGCCAGTCTTTTTTAGTTCCTCAAACGCCATTTTGAAAGTTATCATTCCCGTTCCATTTCATTCCTTATTTAAGTGGATCGTCTAGTGGAGCTCTCAAATTATGCATATTATGTAAATATGGTTGATACTAATTAACCACTCCTAGAAAAGCTTGTAAGAAATCACGTTTGTTGGTGGAGGCTTATTTTTAATTTTACTTTCGCTCGACGTGTCTGTTTGACGACCATTTTTATCAATAATTTGACCAAGGTTTTTAATTTTCGGCAAAAACACTTCGCATTTTTCTTCACTAAGCTTGAATCCGTACTCTCTTTGTTTTTCCAAAAATGTTTTTCCAGGGCCAAAATGTTATTCTTTAGATACACTTTTGATTAAAATGTCATCCAGATACGAAATCGTAGTCCACAATCATGGTACCCGTAGCTTGTTGAAAAATAGCTGGTGCCATATTTATATCAAAAAGAATTCGGTTGAACTTATATAATCCTCTGTGAGTTTTTATAGTCGTTAATTCTGAAGATTTATTTTCAATCTGAATTTGTACATACGCTTCAGAGTGATCCAGCTTTGAAAATATTCTTCTACTGTTTGACTTCCAAAACATTTTCTCTGGAGTTGATAATGTGTAGTTATGTGTTTCTAAACAACTGTCTAACCCTGTAAAGAAATCCGCACGAACGAGAATTGTATTCTTTATTTGTTTGCATACACCGCCCATTTTGAATTCTGAATTTTTCTATTAGACTAATTCTATTACACTAATTCTTTCAAATCTGTCCAACTCTTCGTTGACTTGTTTGAAATAATTTATTTCTAATTATTACAGATCGTGGCACAAGGCCGAAGGCGAATTAGGGAGAGGCTGATCTTCATTAGCTATCCTAGTCCTAGTTAATCAGATTCATGATCCATTTATTCGATACAATTTACTGATTCACCACAAGAACCATCACCACTCAATCCTGCATATATCACAATACCGCATATTCTCAGGGGACCTAGAACAAACCGCATGACATTCGAAAATGATTTTCCCCCCTTTTTTTATACAAAAATGTATAAAAATTTCATGATTCATGAAATGAGGGGAGGGGATGAACCCAGAAAACAAAGTAAAAATGTCGTTGATTTGTTTCAATGCTGCGAAAGGTACGCTCCGCATCGGCTTAAATACTGACGATGATCATTTTTTACTTGAAAATCCGACATGAATTTTGAACACCGACACAGATAATTTGACAGAATATCTGGAAGACATTTTTTTAAAATTCTTTTCGATCTGATTTTTAAATTGGTCATTTTCCATTTACGTTTTCACAACAAATGTTTATCGGCAAATCCCAAAGTTCCATCCAGTCAGTACCGAATAAATTCCTAGCAGTTTTTAATACATAAGCTTTAGCTTTTACTTGCTTATTACGGAATGAGACATTACAAGCCATTTGTTTTTAAAAAAAAATCACCAGAAACTGAAATCGCGTCTTCGGAAATTAAGCTTAAGTACAGCGGGTACTGTAAGCGTAAATCAATTACAAACCGGTTGAGTATGCCTAGCAAATTTATCCCGTTAAAATATAATTACTGAAGAAATCTTGATAGGAAAGCTGTGACCCGGCATTCCCTAGTGGTGTCTATGGGACTAGAGAAGAATTAACTGTAATGGTAATGTTAGCTGTTTCCTTCTAAAGTAACATTCGACATTTAGTAACCGAACAGTCAGTGCTGATGTCAAATGAAATTTATATCATTCTCTTATAACAATATTGCAGGAAAATAGGTTCACAAGTCCACTAACTGCCGAAAGACCTGACTTACCTCGGAATTCGAAACGAGCGCGAACGTGTCTTGCCTGCAAAGTGATGACAAAAAAGAAATATGGCCGCTATTGAAGACACAATTTATGCGCGACTATCTTGTCCAAAACGAGACGATATTTGCACATATGCAAATTTTGTCCGTCTTGGAATAGCATAAAAAGAAGCAAAAAAACTGAAGTCCTTCGACGGACTCCGTGTGTTAGAGTTGGACGTACGGCTTGGCAGACGGCCAAAGAGGAGGTCGAAGTAGGCGCGGCTGAGTTGGTGTCTGTTTCACAACTGCCCAATGTAATGGCCGAGAAAGGGGGCCACGCAATCCATTTCCTTGAGGCGACCGAAGAAGAAGAAAAAAACAGTTGGCCTGCCGGCGAGCGCCGCACTGCACCTTTTGCACCCCCCGCCCTCATCATTATTTTTTCCCTAGACTAACTGTTATTGTTCTTTCCAGTATGAATGGGGACTTTCTTCCTTGGTTTGAGTTAACATCTTGATTATATCATTATTTTCTCATCGAGATATCGCCATCCATTTTAGTTGTTGTTTTATTTGTTTAGGACTCAAGCAATGTGGTTTGCGTTATTTGTCACAGTTCTCTGTTCGGCATGTTATAAACACCAGTCAAGCTTCGAAGAAATATGGTCGTCGCAGAGACCTACATGCTTCATTCGCCTGAACTATCGATCTGAGAAAGCCAACACTTTAGATATTTCTGAACGAGCTTGGCTTTATGTATACCTATAATCTGATATAGGATCCCAAATGTGGGGCGCCCACTGAAAATTAGTTTCATGGTAGAATTAATGGTCTATGAAAACTATTAACTGGGAGAAGGCAATGCATCGTTGTCGGCAAAATAGACAGCATAATGTGGAAGCTGCATATTGGGGACGTTAACATCATGAAAATAAGTGTAAGTGATACATGTAATAAAAGAGAGTCAGTTAAAATCTCTCGGATAGATCGTGAAGAAAGAATCTGGAGAATTTAAGACCCACTTGACACACTGAAGTGAAGAGAATCACAAAGAAATAGCAATTAATCTATGTGGCGGGTTTCGGATTGCAAAACATGGGCAAATAAGGAGAGTAAAGAATCTGAAGTTACTTAGAGCAGCGAATGACAGGAAGTTGTGGAGACCCATGAAAACCCACGTAGTTTATGGGACATAAAAACACTGGTTAACTGACCGCTGCACAATAGCCACGTGCAGTTTTCTGCTTTGACCATAGAAATAACCATAATGACGGTAAGTATTAACCCTTTGAGCCGTGCGTTCCTGAACAATTTTAAGCCTTCTGCCTGAGCTCCCGAGTCAAAATTCGCAAATAATTGCAATGTAATGTTTCACGATAGATATAAAAATATTTACAAGTATTTAACCACCGTTCAACCGGCTATTACGTCATTTCTCTCTACTACTGGTAAAACGGTGGTCAGGTCTCAATGGTTTAATTACCTACAGGGAGTCGAACACACTCCCGTTTTAATGATCTTTGTGACTATTTGCTCTACGGTAGTGAGGCTCCTACTTAATCCACTAGTCGCTGTTTTTCAGTGTTTTATGTTCATTCTCTTACCCCCTTATTACTTCTTTAATCTCTTTTCCCTCGTTAATCTCTAATCTAAGCGGACATCAGTTTTGGCACATCTTTCCATATTGTATTATTGAGTGCACATCAACACATGAGTTTCATAGTACGTCTGAAATAAAAATAACGAAATGCATTTACAACAGTTTTTCCGTGTTGTTGTGTTGAGTGCTGTGAAGACCTGCGGGCAAAAGATGCTTTCCTACAAAAACAAATATTTAACGTGTTTGTTAAACATCTGTTCGGAATGAAGGCTGAAATCTTAAACAAAAAACATAGGAACCAAAAACAGAATAAAATAAAATAGAAATAAAGCAGGGAAACAATAGTTTTATTTTTCTTGGATGGATTCGATGAATCATTATAAATTGATCTCGTCTTATCGTTTTTCTATAAAACTTCTGAATCTGTTTGAAATTCTTTCATTTTGATTGATTTTTTTTTCTTTCTTTCTTTTGAATTCATTCTTTCTTTCATTTGCTTTTTTTATTACTCGTTCTTTTTTCACTTTTTTGTCTTCGTATATTGACATGTTCATTCATTTATTCTTTCTTTCTTTCTTTAATATTTTTGTCTTTTTCTTTCTTTCTTTATTTTGTTTATTCTTTTCTTTCTATGAGTTTGTTTTTGCTATTCTATGTAAATTGCTTGTTTTTTTGGCGAAGTGTATTGGCATTTTTTTACTTTTTATTTCATTCTTCTGCTTTTCTTCCCATGCTTTATTCTTCTTATTCAACTTTGCTTTAGTATATTCACATTTTTCTTTCATTCTTTCTTCCCTTCTTTCTTTTCATATTCCTATATTATTCTAGAATCTCCTTTGTTTCACACTTTCTTATGCTTTTTCCGTTATTCTTTATTCATTTTTCGTTTCTTTGCATGAGTATATATTAACATTCCTTTAACGTTTTTAAATATTTCTTATTCTTTGTGGGTTTTCTTTGCCTTAGTTCAATTCTTCCTTCTTTCCTTTCTTTCTTTCTTCCGTTTTTTATATTCTTTTTTGTAGTTTCTTTCTTATTTATATTCTTTCTTTTTTACGTTTTCCATATTTATTTATTTATTTCATATTTTATATTCTTTCTTTCTTTCTTTCTTTCTTTCTTTCTTTCTTTTATTTTATTTGTTCTTTATTATTTTGTTCGGTTCTTTGCCATGTATATTTTTTGACTCCTTTCTAAATTTATTCTGGTTGTAACTTTATGTCCTCGTTAAGCAGACCCATGCAGACAATGTTTGCTCTTATCTAAGCCGTGCCTCAGCCTAAACGGACCACACATCTACATTCTTAACTTTTGTATAAGCCAGATCCATGTCTACCTTTATTGACCCTAGTATAAAATCAAACCTGTGTCTACCTTTATTGACCCTAATATAAAATCAAATCTCGCTCTACCTTTATTGACCCTAATATAAAATCAAGCCTGTGTCTACCTTTATTGACGCTAGTATAAAATCAAACCTGTGTCTAACTTTATTGACTCTAGTATAAAATTAAACCTGTGTTTACCTTTTTGTCCCCATTGCAAACAGGAAATGTAACTTTTACTTTTGACGATTAGCTGTAATGTTACGCGTGTAATACATATATTTCAGATTAAATAGCCGAAGAAGCGTTGGAATGGGGTTAAAGCAATTCTTAAACCAATTTCCCTGCAGCTACACCCAGCAAACACAACTCAGTGGCCGTCTCTAATTCCTGGGTACTTTACTTTAATATAACACCTTTTGTAGATCAAATTTACGAGTCTATGTTTAATTTTTCTATCACTTGTCTGCCGCCAGACGAGAGGTTTGCTAAATTTAGCTTAGTCTTGTCCGGCCCAACAACAACAACAACAACAACAACAACGCAGCATCTGGTCAGAATTGACGTGAATATATAAGCTAGACGAGCTATCTAAATTTCACTTTACGGCAAGTGCAGAGAAATGAGAGAAAGCGAGAAAGATTAAAAGTCTAATAGATTTATTGCCACAAAGATTGCGGACCGAGTTTAAAGTGAAAAGAAACAGAAAAAAAAAAGAAAAAAATAGAAGAAAAAAACGGTGAGGAGGAGGAGGAGGAGAGATAAAGAATAAATTTGAACGTTCATAAACGCCAAAAGGGAAAAGTGTGTAAGAGTGCTGACCAAAAATGTTGTAACTTAACACAAATATTTTCATATGAATAAATTTTCCTTGTATGGCTTTCAATCAATGAGCATACCCCACTGGATTAAGTGCACTGGCAAAGAGGGCGATTATGGTAAAAAAAAACATATTTTTTTAATATATTTTTTCATCAATAAACTGAGTAGCTGTCTATTTTAATAATGAACACTTTCAGACCAGATACTCCTCCATTGATATTCGAATCTTGAATTATCTCGTGTATTTAATAGGTAAATTTCAATTTTCTGTGACTCTGCATGCACAAAGAATTTACTTTCAACGATCGAGTTCAGACGAGTGAAGGGCGATAACCGGCTAACTCCTTATTATGATTTTTGTTTTGTCCTTTTTAATTTTTTTCCATACTCCTAATTTAACATTGCCAACTAAATCAGTGGTTGTTTTCCTTTTTTTGTCCTTTTAAAAATTATTTCCGTTTATACTGATTAAATTATATTCCAAATATTCGAAAAATAAAAAAATTAAATTTCCATATATATATATATATATATATATATATATATATATGTGTGTGTGTGTGTGTGTGTAAATATAAAAGTGAACATTGAAGTCAACACTCGGAGACGACAGGCTGTTTCATGAAGGACGCAATAGTCAGCCGTCCTGACGATTGCGTCCAGCATGAAACAGACAGACGCCTCTGAGATTTGATTTCAATGTTCACTTTTATATTTATATTTATATACGCTCTATCTCTGATATTGAACACTTTATCCCATAAATATAGCACACCTTAAAACTATATTTTTTCATATATATATATATATATATATATATATATATAAAAGTGAACATAGAAGTCAACACTTAGAGGCGACAGTCTGTTTCATGCTATATGCAATCGTCAGGCCATATATATATATATATATATATATATATATATATATATATATATATATATATATATATAGTAAAGGTAACAAATCCGTTGGTATATAATCCAAGTATAGTAATATAAAATATTAAAACTGATCCACACAAAAAGCTCAATGTATTTATTATTGCAGAGCCAAAATTAATACACAACAAAATGCAAAATAACCTCATATGGCGAATATGCTTATTTTGACAGACGAAAAACTGATTAATCTCTCTTATCAACTCAGGTATAGACTGAGGTCGTGTCCGAAATAGATTAAAAAAAAACAAACAAAAAACGGTCGAAGAACTAATAGAGAATTTATCCATGCCAATGTTTCAGTCAGACAAAAGCTACAGCCAGTGGTGTGGGGAGAGTGGAAGGTATTTGTTTTAAAGGGAAGAGGTTTTATAAAATTAAACCGGAATATTAACCTTATGACATTAAATCGAGGTATTATGAAGAATGAGGTGTTAATTTTAAACTATGAGAGGAATAACAACGGGTATAAAAACTTTAAAATATTTTGATGAAGTTATATTTAAAAATACAAATTCATATTTAAAAGTACAAACAACACACACACACACACATATATATATATATATATATATATATATATATAACTTTCAAATTTAGCCCGAAGACCCGATCGATATATATAGATAGATAGATAGATAGATAGATAGATAGATAGATAGATAGATAGATATCGGGTCCTCGGGCTAAATCTGAAAGATTTTTAAGGAAAACAAAGTGGATAATTAATGACAAAATAAATTTATTATAAAAATAGAAAAGTGACATACAGGTTATAATGATCAAAAACCAATCTCACCCAAAGAAGCTAGACTCAGTATCTACCACTCCCAAACCAATTATATTCAGCCTTCACGGTGTTCCTAGGGAGTACCGCAAAACCCTCCTTCATCCTGTCGATCATCTAGGCCGTGGGCAGTGCGATTGGTGTCTTTCTCAACCGCATACTACATAATAATAATCCATGGCATTACAATCAGGGGAGTTACAGGTCCAGATATTGGGGCTGGTGAATTTGTATCTGACAACCATTCATAACCAATTTCTGGAGGTGTTGCAGTGAGCTGGATCATGCTGCCGCACATATGGTCCTCCAGAAGCCATCCTCTCCATGGTATTCAGCAACACCACATTCCTCCCGGTTTAAAGAAGTGAGGTGGCATGAGATCAGCTTCATTACAGACACACCTCAAAATTATCACAGTTTTGGGAAACTAGGTCTTCATTAGACGAGGAACATCATATTGCCGAAGAACGCAATTTTTTCTTTAATATGATTTCTCGAACATTCAGCCCCTTGACTTTAGTAATCGTAGGGCGGATCCGAATGCAGAAGCCACACTAATTCTTTTCCACAACGGTCTATTAACGGCAGCCATCATCAATTCCGGTACAGTCATACATGTCCATTGTTTGACATTGTCCCACCAGTTTTTGTATTCACACGTCTTCAATGGTGCCTTGCACGATTGTCTTGAATAGGATGCCGTACCTTGTAATGTGTCCAAATCACGCCATTTTTCTTCATCTGACAATGGCGAGGTTCCCGGTGTCCCACAAAACATTTAACTCTTTCCTGCACAAACTCATTTTTTGTTCCCAATAGAAAACGCCATTTGTTCTCAAATGCTTGGATCCTTCTCTCTGTATTTGCCAACGGTATCCACGTTTCGCATCCATAAACGAGAATGGAGACTACCAGCGATATTACAGTCTGTACATTAAAAGGTGATTTTGCTCCTCCACATTCTTGTCAATTTGGCCATCGCTGCCATGGCTTCAGCAATCCGTGTGCAGATACTAACTTCAGACAAGGTTGCTCTTAAATATTTAAAACTGGACACTTCCACCAATGAATTCTCATTCATGGTAATGTTGACACACGTGTTACTGTGAATATGCTACTGCTCTTTCAAAATGTTTGTTGGTCAAGTCCTGGAGCTTATGCAACTACCTTTTATGAGGTGAATGCCATCTGCAAAAATGATGTTACAGACGGGTCTGCCACCGATACAGATTGAAGGATTATGATCGTTCAAGGTTTCTTGTATGATTCTCTCTGGAAATAGGTTGAACCTTGAGGGTGCAAGTAAGCATACCTGTCGAACGGCGAGAGTTGCGCGGAAGAACCTTCCCATGTTTTCCCCAGAAGAACTGCGTTGGAGAAACTTTATATAGGGCCTGCATAATTCCGTTATCTACATAGAATTCTCTAAAGATTTGCTAAAGACTGTCATGCCATACAAGATCAAATGCTTTCTTGAAATCATAAACAGAGAATCCATTAAAATAGGAGCATGCATTAAAGATAAAGTTTAAAACGATTAAAATATATAAAATATATCTGATTAATAATAAATGAATTCTGATATATATATATATATATATATATATATATATATATATATGTATGTATGGGATAGTAAAGGACAAAGGTGATGGAGAGAAAAAGAAAAAGAATACAGATGAATTTGGTTAGAATTTAAAAAAATTATTCTTCCCAACATTTTGAAACTATTTATATCTCGTTTTGTGTGCATCTGTAGACATGGCAACGTCAACAAAGCTCATCACGATGAAATCCTAACGGACGAAACACGTCACAAATAAACTTTTCCAGTTAACTATATATATATATATATATATATATATATATATATATATATATATATATATATATATATCATAAAGAAACAATTTATACAAAGGATTAAATAGCAATGTCAATGTGATTAATGGCGAAATCACTTCGCTAACACAACTTAATGGGACATTAACTTACTATCAATTCCTTGAATAATAAGACCCTTATATTTGAGTTTTGGTCAGATTGACGACATATGTCAAGTACTTTCGACAATTTTAAATTGTCATCTTCAGAGCGAAATTTTCCAATACATAGGCAAACACTAAGACGAAATATGCGTAGACCGAAAGATGATTTTAAATTGTGCTATTTATTGACAGCTGAATATATGATTTGGAGCGTACGATGTTCGTGTTCAAATCGACCAAGCGAGAATTTTGTTTGAATTTTGTAAAATTATAAATCCACGAAAATTTCTTGTTATATGTATTTATCTGTTAAAGGGAAATGGACTTAGTATTAGGTTGGTGCAAAAATAATGACGTAATAATGTCGTTTTTTGACCTTATTACGTCATTATATTTGCACCAACCTAATATTATCCAATTAGTAGAGTAAAATATCTTAGTAGTTTTTCACAGAAGTTAAGATTCTGATTATTACTGTATCGATGTCGTAAATATATTACAGTATGCAGCTTATGTTTTATATCATATATATATATATAGATAGATAGATAGATAGATAGATAGATAGATAGATAGATAGATAGATAGATTTGGAGAAGAAGAGGAAAAAAGAAAGAGGGAATTCGAAATAAATGACAGAGAATGCAAAAAGAAGCGAGAGCAAGAGAGAAGAGGGGTGGGGAAATGAAAGCATATATAATGAAATAATAATAATGTTCGAACGAGTAGAGAGAAAGAGAGAACAGTTAGAAGACAAGCCGATCAAAAACAAAGATAAAGAAAAGGCAAATAATAAAGAGGAAAGCGTAAGAGGAAAATAAAGAGAAACTGAAAACGACAGAAACACTGATGGAAAGGGAGGAGTAAACCGAAGGTGGGGAATAAAATTGAAAATGTGTGTACGGCTGTCTGTGAAGAAAATGTTAGAGAGCATGTGTAAAGTGTGAGCGGGAAATGAAGCGGGACAAGAAGGAATGAGTGTAGGGTAAGAATAAAACGTGAAGTGAGAGAAAAAGGGGAGGCATAGAAAAAGACACAAAAGAAATGAGAAAGAAAGAAAGAAAGGAAAAGAAAAAACGAAAAAGAAAGAAATGAGAAAGAAAGCAAGCAAGAAAGAAGAAATGAGAAAGAAAGAAGCAAAGAAAGGAGAAAGAAAAAAGAGAAAGCAGAAATGAGAAAGAAAGAATAAATGAGAAAGTAAGAATGAGAAAGAAAGAAAAAAGAAATGAGAATGAAGTAATGAGAAACAGGGAAAGAAGAAATAAGAAAGAAAGAAATCAGAAAGAAGAAATGAGAAAGAAAGAAAGATTGAAAGATAAAATGCGAAAGGAAAAAACAAGAAAGAAGAAATGAGAAAAAAAGAAGAAATGAGAAAGAAAGATAGAAGTAATGAGAAAGAAAGAAACAAACAAAGAAGAAATGAGAAAGAAAGATAGAAGTAATGAGAAAGAAAGAAAGAAAGAAAGAAGAAATGAGAAGGAAAATGTGAGAAATAAATAAGAAACGAGAAAGAAAGAAGAAACAAAGAAAGAAATGAGAAAGAAGGAAAGAAAGAAGAAATGAGAAAGAAGGAAAGAAAGAAGAAATGAGAAAGAAGGAAAGAAAGAAGAAATGAGAAAGAAACAAGAAACGAGAAAGGAAAGAAAGGAGAAAGAAAAAGACGAAGAAAGAAAGAAAGAAATGAGAAATAATGAATTAAGAAAAAAGAAAGAAAGAAAGGAGAAATGAAAAAGAAAGAAATGAGTAAAAAGAAAGAGAGAAAGAAAGAAGAAATGAGAAAGAAAAGAGAGAGATATTAACAGAGAGAAGGGTGGAAAGAGAGATAAGATAGAAAAAACGGGGATAGATAGATAGATAGATAGATAGATAGATAGATAGATGGATAGATAGAGATAGAGAAAGAGAGAGAGAAAGAGAGAGAGAGAGAGAAAGAGAGAGAAAGTAGAATGAGTGAGAAGATAGTGACCGAGAAATATAAACACGTGACGAGGTTAAGAGATAAAGTGACAGGAAGTTGAAAGTAAGTATAAAACAAAGAGATTTAGGAGAAATAGGAAAAATATCCCCTCATCCAACAGGAAAGATAACTGAGGGAAAAAGAAGCCCTGCTACCGCCGCCACCACCACCACCACCACCACCACCACGCAAACTTTTGGCTAGAATTGCTTTCCACAGATGTGGATGTAGTTGCCAGTTCAGTCAAGAAGGAGTCGTCGCCAAAGCCAACAGTGTTACCGCCAAAACGGAGCGATAAGGTCACGTGTTGTAGTTGGAGAGTTTGTATGGGTGGCTTCGGGCGAATAAGAAGACAAAAGAACACCTTGTGACGAACAAAATTAAATTAAGACCGAGTGACAAAATAAATACAAAAAGGTCCTATATATATATATATATATATATATATATATGAGATGAGGTATTATGTACAGTATTTAGGGAGACCGTATATATGAGGTAGCTTGGTGTAACGCTGCGATAACTGCCTATACATCTTGGGTGCGAAGTGATCCTTGTTCTTGATTAGGATCTGTGACAGTTTGCGTTCCGTTTTCATAGTAGGATCCACTGTGCCATGTGTCCTCAAGGACACATGGCACAGTGGATAAAGACGTTGGTTAGATCCAGTGACAAACCCAAAGAATGTGAGTTCAATACCCGGTTAAGGAAGTGGAGAACTTTCAGAGGGAAAATTAGCAGGAGATAACTGATAACTGACATCCATCAAACGTGGAACTAGAACAGTCTACCCCAGGGATCTAAATAAAGGGTTCAGTTCGAAATTCCAACCACCTGAAGAAGGCCGGAGCGTACAACGGCCGAAACGTTGTGACAAATATGACGACAAAGACGAGGACAATAGTCCGTATAATGTAAATACTATATATATAGTATATATATATATATATATATACATATACATATATATATATATATATATATATATATATATATATATATATATATATATATATGTGTGTGTGTGTGTGTGTGTGTATGTATTTGTGTACATTGAAAAATAAGTTTATGGCCTAAAATAAAATCGGAAAGGCAAAATTTGTTTTGTTTTTTTTCCATCTGTCCATCAATATCTCTACTGCACACATACGTATCCATATATCCATATATAGAACAGAACTGATCGTAGTGCAGTAGATTGCCCGCTCGGTTTCTCTGTTTACAAGGAATTGGTTTGGGTTGGTGGATTTTACAAACTATCAACTATTTTCTGGTGATTTAAAATCAGGTTTAAACTTGAGTCAACAGCTAAACATCGTTAGGGTTTATACATGAGTCTATAACTATATATTCAGATCCTCAAACACTAATAGCAATATTTCTGAAGCAGGCATTTATAAAACAAATTGCCAAAACTGTCCCTCCCAATATATTGGAGAAACAAGTAAAAATTAAAAAAACAAAAACAAAACGCATTTATGAGCATAAAAGTGACCTAAAAAAAAACAACTTAACTAATGCACTAGTCATATAAAGAAATAAATTCAACCAAAATTTTGATTTTAAAAAAGCTACACTCATAAAAAAGAAAATAACTCACTCAGAAGGAAAATCCTCGAGAGTGCCACCATTGAATATTATTCAAATATTAATCTACGCCCAGGCTTTTTCCACATTTCGCCTTTCCTAACAGAATTACTACTCTCCTCAGTAAACGAACACAACAGTATCAAGAAATCAAAAGAAAATGGTTGAATCCGTCAACACAACAATAAAAACAATATTTCCACACATGACAGTACTTGGCATAATTTTGTGTTAACAGTATGAATGGAATAGCGTTCTCTAAATTCTTCCAGTTACGAAGGACATTTTATTTTGTCATTATGAGTTACTTTGTTTTAATAAATTCATTTCGTTTTTAGCCTTGAAAAAGTACACATTAGACGAAACGCGTCGGCTAATACTACAGTTTTCCTGTCGTCTTTCACATTTATAAAAAATGAGCCTATAATAAACATCGGCCGAGTTTATTTCACGAATCTATAAGTATGGGTTTATAATTGAGTATGTAGTTAAATCTTGATCGTGTTAATGTGTGAATCTGTATGTAAACAATGTTCGGATTTTACTTGAATCTTTATCTGAACACTGACCAGATTTTTACTTGAATTTCCAGGTAAAGTTACCTAAGTTTATACGTGAGTCTCTAGGATTTAGTTGGATTTATACTTGACTATATTAGTAAAAGTTGGACGACATTATTCATGAGTAAATAGGTAAACACTGTCATGGTTTATATTTGAGTCTATAGGTAAACACTGTTTGGGTTTATACGTGAGTCTATAGGTAAACCCAATTTGGATTTATACTTGAGTATATAAGTAAAAAGCTGGATGAGTTTTATGCATGATTCTATAGGTAAACACTGTCCAGGTTTATAATTGAATCTATAGGTAAACATTGTTTGGGTTTTTACGTGATTTTATAGATAAACACTTTCCGGGTTTATACTTGAGGTTATAAGTAAAAACTCCCAGGCTTTATAGTTGAGTCTATACGTAACACTGTCTTGGTTTATAGTTTAGTCTATAGGTAAATATTGTTTGGGTTTATACGGGAGTCTATAGGTAAAAATATCTCCGGGTTTATACGTGAGCCTATAGGTAAACACTGTCAGAGTTTATACTTGAATCTGTAGGTAGATTCTGTCTGGGTTTATACTTGAATCTATAGGTAAACACTGTCCGGGTTTATACTTGAGTCTATAGATAAATTCTGTCTGGTTTTATACATTAATCTATAGGTAAGCACTATTCGGGTTTATACTTAAGCATACAGGTAAACACTCTCCGGCTTTATACTTGAGTCTATAGGTAAACATTGGTCAGTTTCATACCTGAAAGTTTTTCAGGAAATTAAACTTGTTAATCCACTATTTATTACCCATTCACTGTAAAATTACTAAGTTTTTTTTTATCATTTCGCCCCAAACAAGGCAATAAAGCCACCAGAGTTTACTGAGTGTTACTATTAAGGAGAGAGGACAATAAAAAATGTTGTGGTATTCTCCCTCTAAAGAGTCTGTGTTGGACTGTTCCGCCTACTATAAGATTAGTAGGAGAGAAGGCCTTGGGGGAACAGTCGAATAGATTGAATGCTGGGTCAACTGACACACACTCACTAGTTGTGTACTCTACTGTTGTACTTACTGTTTTATATATGATATATCTGTAACACTTGTTTTGTTTTTCTTTAACCATTTACTTGGCCACAAAAAACAAAAAAAAACAAAAAACAAAAAAACTAGAATTAAAAAAAAAACAAAAGATAACGTCTATATTTGTATTTAAATTTTTGAAGATCGAAGTTTACTGGGAAGCAAGAAGAAGGAAGAGAGTCCCACAAGCGAGAAATGTGAGAGAATAAACTGTTAGCATAAAACATTAGTTTGCATCTAGCCATTTCAACAGTAAAATGATGAGACCTTGCCGCCAATCTAGTACAGCACTCAAATTCATAAAGTCTGAGTACAATTACTATGAAAGTATTTATAGAAAGGGCACCGGAAAGCTACGTTACGGCGGTGGGAAAGGGGCTAAAGCCGAGATGCCAGGTCAAAACTAATAACTCAGCAGGTTATTCTTTCTTTCTTTTATGTTTATGTATTTAATATATTTTATGTTTATACTTAATCTATTTCATAATATGTTGTCAATATTTACGTTAAGTTACGTTTCGTGAGCAGATATGATCTCTTGGAAAAGAACGTTGAAGATTTGGTGTTTATAAATAGTAATTCGGACTTTGATAACTAGACGCTTCTTTGTGGTTGAGTGGTTAGCAGATCAGGCGATAGTTCTGAGTAGGGTTACAGGTTCAATTCCTATCGGAGGAGTGTATATTTTCTGCGATATTTCTCAAACATTCAACCTAGAAAACATTATTGTTTTTCTGGACATGGTTATAAAGAAAGACTGTATGTCACTCGTGGTGATTCAACACATAAAGGATTCAGTCTAATTTTCAATGTTGCGTAGAGAGCGTACTTTGTTTTACACGGGAAGCAGCCAGATGATGAAGGACACATTGACCAAGTTTAGACATTGTTTCGAGATTATGAAGATGTTTCGTGAATAAACTGTGCTGTACTGTACATTTTTCTAATTTCCCTGTACATTGAGCAGTGGTTCATAGGCAAAGCCATATAAATAGCAGCTGATACAGCTGGAGGCTAAACTAATCCTGATCTTTTGATTGGGAGTGGTATTCATTTATAATTTTCCAGCAGTCAGTACCTCTCTCTTGGGAGGATCTAGGTTTATTGCCTGGCATCCCCAAAAGAGGAAGTGCCGAGGGATCTTGGGAATTATTGCGCGGTGTTGCAGATAAAACAGCTTTAAACCTCATTCCTATTATCATACCCGGTTGCGACGTGGGCGAACTGGTAGATGCCACTAATCCTGACCTTGAAGACTAGAGAAATAGTAATGAACACTTCTAATTATAGTTTTACAAAAGCTCGCACATACTAAATTCGATTTTCAACATCTGAACAAAGTCTGATATGTAAAAATCAACAAAATTGATGCGATATCAATTTCAGGATAAAGAAGGTCGATATCATGTCAAAAATGGATGTTTTATGACAGCATTTCAGTCTAGACCCCACCTTCTCAATGGTCAAGAGATAATTGGTATACTGTTTGATTTGCTTTCGTTTTTTTTTTAGCTCCAGTCATGTCAAGAACAGAATTTGCATTATCCAAGTATAAAATATATAACATTTATATAACTATGAAAATAGAAACAGTCATTATGAGTTATTGTTGTTTGAGTGTAACTTGGCGCCAAATTCCTCTCCAAAGTGATATTGATTAAGCAGTGTAAAAGGAAACTCAGGGATCCAAAATAAATTCGAAAATCTTCCGCAATATAACTGTATTGCATACAATATTTAACTGAACTTATTTCGGGTTGTCGGTCTGCTGATGCATTCCTTTCATAAAACGTCAAAAGAAAAATGAATCTGGGGAACGCTGTTAAAAAAACAGTCATTGATTTTGAAAGTCACTCCCCAATTTCTTGTCTTTTCTGGTTCTTAGTACATTTTGTCTTTTTGTTATCTCTCCTAAACCCTGTCCTTCCAAGTTACACACAAGATCGTTAGGTAGGTCATCCGCTGTTTTCCTCTGTCACTCTTGCCTTCAATATGTCTTGTGAGTGTTAATATTTTTAAATCCTCTTTTCTCATTACGTGCCCTAGAGCTTTCAACTGTTTATTTCTGATTCTAAATGTCTTTTTTCCAATTTTCTTCAACTGTTCGTCGTTCTTCAGTCCACAGTATTCTCAGTATCCTTTTTAGAAACAAATTTCTGTTGCCTGATGTCTCTTATTAATCTGTGATGTGACTGTCCACTATTCACCAGCATATAGGAGGACTGATATTACATAACAGTTCCGTACTATTTATCTTGTTTCTAATATTCTCGTTTCTTAATACTTTACTTACCTTTTGGAAGGCATCTTAGGCTATTCCTAATGCGCCTTCGGTTTTCACCGACGCATTTTCTGTCCTCTGTTAAAACGCTTCCCGAATTTTTATATAGCTATTTCTAATTTGCATCTTGGGCTCTTCCTTTTGTAGACAACCATGCATTCTGTTTTCTTACACTTGATGTTTAGAACTGCATTAACTTCTTTTCTTTCTGTGTCTGCTATCAGCATTGTGTCATCTTTATAACTGATATTATTAACATTGTAGCTGCCAATAAGGAATCTTTTTACGTCTCTCAAAATTGCCTTACTGTACAGGTTGTATAAGTCCGGCGAGAGGAAACACCCTTGTCGTATCACTCTTTCTATTTTTGTATATTTATTGAATTGCTATTCTATCCGTATACAGGTAGTTTCCTCCCAGTATGTAACGAGCATGCGCAGAAGCGTCCTCGAACTGCGTGTGTGTGTTGTCGCCGGGCATACCTTGGAGTACCATAATGGACTCGACCAAGGACTACAAGAAGACACGCGAGTCGTTTGGTGTCTTTTCTTGGGCGGCAAAAGCCGTTGCGTTCGGTCGTCCGTCGGCAGCAGTCCTGTGTGCTCGTTTGCGGTCGTAAAGTGTTCGTTCGGAAGAGAAGGCGTTCGTTTCAGGTTCGCAAGCAGGCGTTCGTTTTTCTGTCGCAAGAAGTTGTTTTTTTTCCCCGTTTTCTCGCACAGTTTTAGATTATTCTAATATCCTTCCCAAATACTTCATCAAACGCTTTTGCATAATATATTAGGTTTATGCAAAAATAATGACGTTTTTTGACGTTGAAAAATACGTCAAAAAACGTCATTATTTTTGCACCAACCTAATATAAGAAACCACAGGTAAACATCCAGATGCATTTGTATTGCTCTCTAGCAGATCATTGCAAAATATTAAGTTCATCAGCAAGGGCTCTGATCAGGACATTAGCAATTTTGAGGAGCGTCGAGTCACCTTTTAATTGTGATTGTTAGCAGGTCCCCTCTCACCTGAATTAGTAGAATTTATTAGGGTTCAAGCTATGGGCAAATAGTAAAAGCAAACATTATGCAATCATAAACATATCATTTTATAGAATAACCAACAATATATTTTATCCTCAGTTGAAGTCACACAACTATGTTTAGAATATATTTAGCTGAAGCCTTTAAATTGTGGTCAAACTATTTAAATTTCGGCATTAAATAACCCATAGAGATTGATATGCCACTAAACAAAATCAACCAAACAATATGAAAGAACCCTTTCATCACATTACTCCCTATAATACCCGACAATTTCAAAATCAAACTGTATTCCAAAATATAACTTTAACAGAACAACATAAAACACAACTATCATCCATCTTGTAATCATGTCAGCATAAACATATACAAGCTGACAATCGGACTAAGAAGGCCTTCCGGGTGTGAGAAATTGGTTACAAAATCCGGATGTGGGGGTTATATTTAGATTTAAAAAAAAACAACTGAAATCAAGTTTAACATTTATTTTCAATGTTTTATAGTAAAAAAAATAAGCTAATGTTGAGTGAAATATAACGGAATTGATTTTAAGGGAAAAAAAATTATGTAATGTTAATGAAAATTCATTAAATTAAGTATGCCACTTATGCAAAACAAATAATGTAACGTGGATTTTTTAATCGCTGTTGCATGATGATTCTTTCTCTTCTAATGTCATTCTCAACTTTTGCCGCATTTCGTTTTGCTTTTGTTCTTGAAATTTTTTAAACAAAAGACACTTTTTAACTCTGCCTGCGTTATTGCAATCGTCATAGCTGGATGCTGGCTTTCTTTCCATAAAACTGACAACCTTTTCAATAACTTTTTCAATTTCAGTTCAGGTTTCATCACAATCATCCATCACGTCGCTATCTTGTCTCTCGTCGTCATCATTTCCTCTTATTCCCATCATCTTTTGCACCAATAAAAGTTTAAATAAGTGTAAGCAATTGTCCAAAGTAAATTTCCTGAAAATCAGTTACGTATCACCCAAATAGTTCAAATATACACATGAAAATCATGTCCGGATATACGGGATTCCGGATATGAGGCATTCCGGATAAAAGGAATTCCTGATATGATGGATTCCGGATATGTGGAATTCTGCTTTATATGCATAAAAGCTGAATATCATTTACCATGAATTCTATTGGGAAAGCAGAATGACATATATTTTTATTTCTCTAAATTTTGACATATATTTTTTACACTCGCTACACAAGTCCATAAAAACCAATCATTCATTCAACTCGGCAGAAGGACTGACAGAAGTAAATAGACACAAGTCAGCCTCGGCGTCTTGTCTTTCTTATCATCTTCTCCAAAACCCCATCTAACACGCTCACGCAGTAATTCTAAAAATATTGGCATTACGATAAACATTGGAAGGGGTTAGCAACCCAATTTCTCAAATGCTTTTTGCTTCCTGTTGTAAACTTTTTACAGTATACCACACTCTTTGTGTTTTGTGCCATATAAATATTGTCAAAAATATTCCTTACAGATGTGCCAACCGCTGTGCAGCAATGATCACAAATCTTGAATACTAGGTTGTTATTCGTTAATTCGTATTATTTTTTATTTATCATTCATTCATTTTTCACTATCTTTCATTCGTTTTTTATTCTTTTGTTATCGTATTTTTCTTCATGAGTTTCCTGCTTTTTCTCTTTCATTCACTCTCTCAATTACCCATTCACTCACCAACTCAGCCACACACTCATTCACTCCCAGATGGACTCACTTAAATATCCTATGTAACTTGGTTTCATTCCCTTATTCACTCGATAACTTGTCTTTCTCGTTTTCATTTTCACATGATTACATTCGTTTTTATTAATTTGTCATCCTATTTTCTCACCTTCATTCCCTCACTCACTTGCCCAGGCACTCACTCACACACTAACTCACTGACTGACCACTCCACTCACTCACTCACTCACTCACTCACTCACTCACTCACAGATAGACTCAAATATTCTATATACAGAGCTTTATTCATTCGTTTCCTTGTTTTTTCTCGCCTTCATTCCCTCACTCACTTGCCCAGGCACTCACTCACTCACTCATTCATTCTCGCACACGCTCACTCACCCTCCCACATTCTCACTCACTCACAAATGGTCTCACTTAAATATCCTACGTACTTTTTTCCCCTTATTCATTCGTTTCCTTGTATTTCTCGTTTTCATTCATTTACTCATTCATTCATTTTTTACTTCATTCGTTTTTTATTCTTTTGCTGTCGTATTTTTCGTTAGTTTTCCTGTCCTTCTCGCCTTCATTCACTCACTCACGCTCCTCCTCCCCCCCACACACTCACTCACTCACAGATATGAACTCATTTAAATATCCCTCTGTACCCCTAGCTTCCATTTCCCTTATTCGTTCGTTTCCTCATCTTTCTTGATTTCATTCGTTTACTCATTCATTCACTTTTCTCTTTCTGTTTTCTGTTTTTTATTCTTTTTTATCGTATTTTTCTTCAATATTTTTACTGTCTTTCACGCCTTCACTCACTCACTCTCTCACTCACCCATTCATCCTCCCACAAACTCGCACACTCACACATCCTCCTACGCACTCACTCAATCATCCCCCATACACTCACTCACTCACCCTCCCACGCACTCACATATATTTACTTACAGATGGACTCACTTAAATATCCTATGTCCCCAGCTTTTATTCACTTATTCATTCGTTTTCTCGTCTTGCTCGCTTTCATTCATTTACTCATCATTCATTTTTCTCTTTCCTTCATTCGTTTTTTTTTCGTATTTTTCATTAGTTTTCCTGTCTTTCTCGCCTTCCTTCACTCACTCACTCACTCACTCATTCATTTATTTGCTCACTCACTCACACACTCGCTCATTCCTAGATGAACTCACTTAAATATCCTGTGTACTTAGCTTTCATTCACTTATTCATTCGTTTCCTTGTCTTTCTCACATTCATTCATTTACTCATTCAGTCTTCATAATTCACTTTCTTTCTTTAATTTTTACTCTTTTGTTATCGTAATTTTTCTTCAATAGTTTTCATGTCTTTCTCGCTTTCATTCATTCACTCACTGGTTCATTCATTCACTCGTTCAGATATCTTATAACTTTCATTATATTATTCATTCGTTTTCCTCGCTTTCATTCAATTATTCATTCATCCACTCGGCTGTCCTATATTCCTAAGTTTCATTCATTAGATTCCCTCTCTTTCTCGCGTTTATTCATTCATTCTTTCATTCACTTACTCATTCAGATTCCCTGTATTCCTAGCCTGAATTATTTCATACATTCGTTTTCCCGCCGTTTTTTCTCGTTCCTATTCATTCACTCTCCCACCTCGTATATCCTAAAGCAATAGTAACGATTTAGTAATGTCATAGGTACTGATTTTGTTTCTCATAAAGCAACATGTGACGATATTTTAGACACTATAGATAATGGCAGTATTAATCATAATGCACATTTCTGCATTATAAAAACAATCTGCAACATTGAAAGCGAAACTTTAGTGACATATTTCTGAATTAGAATAATTTGATAATTTTGTATCCGTGATTTCTACTGAGTAAGATAAATTCTCTCGGTTTCTATAAAACGTGGGAAGAGATTTTTCCCTCTTCACTGTCATATTAAGAGATTAGATAAAACACAACCGTCAAGTACTGTTTTTTTTCTCTCTTTTTTTTTAGTTTAGTGTTCTTAGAAACAAAGAATGCTTCTAAGAACATAGTGTCCTGGGTATGACGATAAACTACATCAGACAGCAAGGACTCAGATTGAAGAGTTTTGAGGGGGGAGTCTACTTTTAATTGCTGTTGTTCACAAATCCACCCTGAATCAGTGTGGCAGCTCCTGTTATGGGCAAATAGTGAATGGGTATAAAACACTATGAAAGAATAAAAATATATTTTTAAATTAAAAAAATCCAGTAATATATTTTAATTGTAACAATATACAAATAGATTTTAATAGTAAATTATAGCAATATATTTTAATAGTAAAAAAGCAAAAATTGCCAAACTTCCTTCCCCTCCCCACCACAAAAAATTCGGCATTAAACGACCCATAAAGTGTTGTTATGCAATTAAATTAACCAAACCAACCTAAGAACAAAGAAATAGAAAATGCCTTAGAATAATAAAAAAAAAAAATGAATGCTGAACTGATTTAATTTCAGTTCTTTAATATGAAAATGAATGCCATGCCATCACGGATTGAAAGAAAACTGGAGGTAACAAAAATGTGACGCTACCGAAGGATGCTGAGGATACTCTGGACGGAGTGCTTAAAGAATTTCAATGGAAATAGAAACAAAAATTGACATATATTCATAAAAGCTGAGTATCATCTACCATGAATTCAATTGTGAAAGCAGAATGATATATACTTTTATTTCTTCAAAGATCCCCCCCCAAATTAAATTTCGGCACTAAATGGCACATAAGGTATGCCGTTAAACAAACATACAAAATATTTTAAAAAATCACTTCAGCTATAGAGTAAAAAAGACAACTGCATATAAAAATCAGTTTAGTCAGAGCTAACTGTAAGTTGATGGACGCATAATGAAGAAGGAACGCTTGGAGAAATTGACACTCACAGGACATATCTAAGTAAAAAAAGGACAGCGCGAAGACTGACTGAGTTAGCCAAAAATCTGCTTGTTGGACTCTCTATCTTCAGGTGGAGAGGAACTCAGACAAGGCTATGCCTGCGCGGAGAATCTCGTCTGGGTAAAAACAGACAGTCACCCGACCCCGTATATTCGGAGTCTAGCGAGAAATTTTGCCAGAACGTACGCGCTCGGAATAGCCCCACGTTAAAAATCGGTTTTGTGCAACATCCCGCCTTGTGGGGAAGTCTATGGTAAATACCAATTTACGCACCTGACGAATTTATTAGAATGGATGTTGAAACGATGTAGGTGAGATTTATGCAAATGGACAAGCGTCGCGGAGATCTATAGGGGAAGAGAAGTTGTGGAGAGCTATGATCGCCCATGTTCTAAAGGAAAACAACACAAAGAAGAGGAAGAAGAATTTCTTTATCTTCTTAATACTTTGTTTAGTTTCTGAGAGTTATGAGGATCTTGCCTAATATTCATTGAAAAGTTTTGGCTTAACCGAGAAAGGACTCTCAAAGAAATTATGATGCTTGGTTCCTTGGTCAGATTTTCAAAAGTGGCTCAGGCCGACAACTTTTCATCGCCTCATCGTAGATCCGTATAAAGGCCAATACAGGCTGCTCGTGATATAATTTTAACCTGACAATCGACCTCTGAAGCCACTGAGCCCAAAATTAGGTTCCCTCGTTTTATCATTACTCTCTTCTTTCTTTCTCTCTACCCACATATTCTTACTCATCATTTCTGCCATTTTCTATTTCTTTAAATGTTGTCTTTCTACAAATCTTCTAACTTTTTTCTCTTTTCATTTTCTTTCCTACCTCTCTATATTTATCTGTCATCTATTTACATTTATTTCACCTTCGAAGAAACCATTTATTTTATTCAATATCCTATCTTATTCTCTCAAGCCTTTCCTATTTGCAAGTATTTTTCTTTTCTTTCTTCCCCTAAACTAGATTTACCGCCATTGCTTGGATTCCCGCCTCAAATTCAAGCTTTCGTTTCTCCATCTTGCCAGATACAGTTCGCCTTTCTTCCTCTGTAAAACAGAATCTATTATAAAATCTTAGAACCATAAAAGCAATTTATTCTACTCGGTGTTCTTAGTGCCTTTCACCGGCTTCTTTTATAACTACAGCGTTAGGCAAGCTCACTATGCAGATACACCAAAAACACTTTCGTCTACATTCTTGATCGGGAACTTTGAACTTTTCACACAACAATACGAGTTCTGGTTGAAGCCGAAATCACTGATGTCACATCGTACAAATAATTTATTTTTCTTGCGAAATTATTACGAGCCGACCATCTACTCTCCGTGAATTAAGTTTCGGTTTTCCTAAAACAAATTTTCGAAATTCGCTGCTTATCTGACAGGATTTTGGATTGATTAAATAATATTTCATGTCATAAACACGAGTGAATCATTCTTTCTTCAAATTTCACGTTTGTGAGTTTTGTTTTTCTTTTATCCAGGATTCTTGCATTGTTTATTCGTCATTTTTTCTTTCCAATCGCGTTTTCAAATTCAAGTTTTTTTTTCTTCAATTTCCAACTATTTTCTCAATTTGCTTAGTGTATATTTTTATCATTTTTACTTAATTTTTCGTTTGATTCTGATTCCTATTTTTTCTTGCTTTTCTGGTTTGCGCCCATATTACGTTGAAAAAGCGGTTCCTTTACGATCAACGAAATTCATTAACGTCGAACATGGTTTCTACCAAGATCGGTGACCGCTTAAGAATATCAGGGTCTGAAAACATGGATGTACTTGTGGTGTAAATGTCTTACGGCCATATCATGTTGAAACACCGGTACCCGTACGATTACCGAAAGTAAGCAACGTCGAGTATGGTCAGTACCAAGATCGGTGACAGCTGGGATTACCAGTTGCTGTAAATTTGGATGTGCGCGTGATGTAATGGCATTTTTAATGGGAGAGCCGAGTTTCAATTCCAGTTGGGTTCGTTGTATTCAATTAGGCACAAATACGCTTAAGCAATGGTATGAATCTACATCTTCTTCTCCCCAGCTATGTGTTAATTAGTAAGACTTCTATCACTAAATGCTTATTATATAAATAAAATTCTTAAAATGTAAAAATATCATCAGTAATTACATATGTTTCCCAAAGGATAACAGTGTCATGCAGCAGGATTCTTCGCTGAACAAACAACACGTGTGCAGACAGTTGACTGATAGACTGGCTATTTTCATCACTCTATGAAGTGACATCACTTAGCAACTGCCATGTGACTCATATGACTTCATCTCAACCAAAGTGAGATAATCACCTTTTGTATTCCTACAGTTACAAGACAGCCACATCACATGAATACACTGGTTCCCATACGACCACCAAAGCTATGTTTAGCTTGATCAGTACCTAGATGGGTGACTGCTCGGGAATACCAGTTGTTGTATGCTTAGATGTATGGGTGATGTAATGGGTAATGGCTAGGAATTCTTAACTGTTGAGTCAAGTTCCAATTCCCATATTCACTTATACACAAATACCTTTGGGAAAATTGTGAATCGTCCTCATCTAGCTCAACTTTTTTTATACAATGGTATGTTTTTATGTGTTACTTACAAAAAATTGGTATAGCATCTGTGTTTGTAAATAAATTGATATGCATTTGTTACGGAAAATTATTGTTGTCCACAGTTGTTTAAGCGATTGATTCAAATTTTCATAGTTGGGACCCTAACAGGTGCTACCACCCCGGGTCTGGGTGGAACTTGGAACACCAGCAATTAACATATGGTGCTATTCTCCTCAAAACCGGATCAGAGTGTTTGCTATTGGATGTAGTTTATCGTCTTACCCAGGACGCCGGATGTAATTTATCGTCTTACCCAGAACGCGGATGGGTTTTTTTGGGGGTAACTATTTTTCCATACCTGAGACCCTAATAGGTGCTGCCATCCCGGGTCACGGTGGACCTGGGAACACCAGCAATTAAGAGGTGGTTTCACGCTCCTCAAAACCTCCTGATCAACGGCCTTGCTGCCGGGTGTAGTCTATCGTCAAACCTAGGACGCCTCCAGATCATCGGCCTTCCTGACGGGTGTAGTCTATCGTCACACGCAGATGTAGTTTATCGTCTTACCCAGGACACGGATGTAGTTTATCGTTATACCCAGGACGGGCAAAATCTTGATAATCTGTATAAAACAAATCAGTCAATCAATATTGGCTAATGATGTTTTAGATATATTAGTATCAGATTTTCCAAGCCTTCTTTCCTCATTATGTACCTTAGAAATTTCAGCTGTTTCTTCCTTATGTTAAGCATAAGTTTACTTTTTGGTTCCAATTTCATTAAGACTTCGTCGTTCAACACATATTTCGTCCATGTTGCCCTCGGCATCCTTCTATAGAACTATTTCTATTTCTTTAAATTTCTTCTCCCTATAGGATTACAGATATCACATAATAGTTCAGTGCTCTTTTCTTTGCTTCTAATGAAGATTACGTTGCGCCAATCAACTAAAGCCTGTCTTGAGAATCAGTATTTTGAAATCCTTTCAAGCTGAATCGAACAACGATACATGGTAGCCTACTTTGGTCGACAATTAGACGGGCTATCATATTTCTTCTTTCATTCCAATTGTTTTTCCTTTGTTTTTTTCTCAATCAATTTTCATAATTTCCATCTTCCTTTCTTTCTTTCCATCTTTCCATCTTTCTTTCTTTCTTTCTTTCTTTCTTTCTTTCTTTCCATGTTCCTTTCTTTCTTTCTTTCCATCTTTCTTTCTTTCTTTCTTTCTTTCTTTCTTTGAGTTTCACCTGTCCTTTTTCTTTTCACTCACCTGTCGTTTTTCTTTTCATTCACCCTCTTTTCTTACCCTCGATTTTTTAAGCATCCCTCTATTCAGATATATTTCTTTGATTCTTTGAATGTGTTCCTTGTTCTCTCGTTTCTTGCCATACGATTCATCTTTAATTGAACATTTTCCCTTTGTTTACACTTTTTAAAAATAAATTATTTTCTCAATCATTTTCTTACTTCGACTCTCACCAAACGGTAAAAGTTTCCCTTCGCCCTTGTATGACGATAAACTTCATCTGTCACCAAAACCTCTGATCAGGAGATTGGAGGTTTTCAGTAGAGTGGAACCACCTCCGAATTGCTGTTGTTCCCAGGCCCACCATAATTCGGACTAGTAGCACCTGTTAGGGTCCCACCTATGGGAAACTAGTGAACACCCAAACGAAAAGAAAACACTATGAAAGTATAAAAATACATTTTTATATTAAGAGTACCAGCAATTCATTTTGATATGGGAGGATTACCAGCAATGCGTGTCTATGGTAGATTTTTGATGTTGGAAGGCTTCGCTTGTCACTTTTGCTATGAAAAGCGAAAGCTTGTTATCACTTCTAAAAATATTCGAGACTACATAGACGCCAGTACTAGAAATAACGCCTTCCAATACCATCCACACTAGTAATACTTGTTCAAGTAGTATTTGCCAAATAGTATAATGATCAATAGAGATTCCTAACCCGTAGAGTAGAGAGAGTGACCGTATAACAATAGTGGATAGGGAATAGTGAATAGTGAATAGTGATCGGATAGTAACCATGCTACTTCTAATTTATTCACTACCTTTATGATCACGTGATCTATTTAATAATGGAATCGCTTGTGTTACTCACTAGAGGTCTACTTTCAAACTACAGTATCGGCAACGATACTTACTTTTATACAACTCCATTGGAATCATTAAGGACAATGAAAAAAAGATCTGAGCATTGCATTACGGATATTGGAATAATGATCTGACAATTTCTTGTGATGTTGGACGGCTTCGCGTGTCACTTGTGTTATTTCAGGAGGAAGCTCGTTAACCCTTATAAAAATGCTCGTTATATTCGAGAATTCGTAGACGCCAGTACTAGTAGTAACGCCTCCCAATTATATCCGCACTAGTAATACTTGTTCAAGTAGTAATCGCCAAATAGTATAATGATCAGAAGAGAATTGTAACCGGTATAGTAGTAGAGTAGAGAGCGTGAACGTATAACAATAGAGGATAAACGAGAAGAGTGAACAGTGAACGTATAGTCGTCACGCTACTTCCTATTCATTCACTTCCTTTGTGATCACGTGATCTGCTTAATAATAGAATCGCCTGTGTTACTCACTGAAGATCTACTTTCAACCCACGGTGTCGGCAATAGAAACTTACTCTTATACAATACCACTGGAATCATTAAATGCAATGAAATCATTATGGGCCTTAGAATAACGATCTGTACATATGTATGATATGTATGTTTAAGGTCATTGGAATAAAGATCTGAACATTTGTATAATTAAGGACATTGGAATAAATATCTGGGCATAGGAATCATTTCGGATATTGGGATAAAGATTTGACCATTTCTTTTGATGTTGGACGGCTTCGCTTGTCACTTTTGCTATGTCAAGAGGAAGCTCGTTAACCCTTCCAAAAATGCTCGTTATATTCGAGAATTCGTAGACGCCAGTACTAGTAGTAACGCCTTCCAATAATATCTGCACTAGTAATACTTGTTCAAGTAGTAATTGCCAAATAGTATAATGATCAGAAAAGAATCCTAATCCGTATAGTAGTAGATTAGAGAGAGTAAACGTATAGTAATAATGGTTAGACAGGAAGAGTGAACAGTTATCTGTATAATAGTAGTGTATAGAGGAGAAATAGTGATCAGTTAGTCAACACACTACTTCGTATTTAATCACTTCATTTACGATAAAGTGATCTACTTAATAATGGAATCTTACTTTCAAACCACATGTAGGCAATGGCAGTTAGTCTTATACAATAGGTAGAAATACCAACAATACATTTTATGTGTAGTAGAAGGCAATTGCGTTCAAAATATATTTAGTTGAAGCCATAACATCGTGTTCAAAATATTTAGATTTTGGCATTAAATAACCAATAGAGCTTGATATGGTCTAACCAAAATCAGCCAATCAACCAACCAACAAGAAAGAATTTTCATGACATTAATCCATATAATATCCAAATATTTCTTAAAGAATTCAAACTGTATTCCAAAATATAACTGCAGCTACAACATAAAACCCACATATCACCACCTCTAGTAATTAACATAAAATGTCTATGCACAAAAACTGAGTATCATCTACCATGTATTCAACT